>JBBJLR010000111.1:37514678-37537195 GCA_037577145.1 Brachypetersius gabonensis | reverse complement strand
ACCAGTTGGATGGTGAAACACTACTAGAAGTTCCTCAAAGCTCATTATTGCCATTTTGTTTAAGAGAGAACAAGAGAATTGTTTACTTTGAATACATCTGTAAACGCCGATGTCTTATTCTGATGTTGTTTCCTTTAAAATTATGCTTTAAAGCACAATATTTTTATTTGGAAATGAGGAGAAATACTGTCAGCGGTTCTTAAAAACAAAGGTAAAGCTGTTCAGTTAAATCCTTGCAGCTAGAAAAGATGAAACCTGACCATTTTTGCAGCGGGAACTGAAGTTATTCAGAATGGGAACTGAACTGAGGTGCTGAGCAGAGGATCGTTTCTCCATCATTGCTGACGGTCAACTCAGAATAATGTTCAACAACAAACAATAACAGCAGGTCTGGTCTCTGCAAATCATTAATGAGGAGCTGGTCTGTTCCTACAGACTGAGGAGAGTGGAGTGTGTGAATAATCATGAGGCATCAGGGAACTTCAGGGCTCTCTGGGCCATGTGAGTTAATCAAAAACCCCACCTGTGCTGCAGGTAAGACATGTACTCACAGCACCTCGTGGCTAAAGGCAAACACTGTGTGTGTGTGTGTGCGTGCGTGCGTGTGTGTGTGTGTCAGTTATACTTCTGGTAATCGGTAAGAAATATAGAGTAAAGGAGTGGGTGGGGGTGTTCTAGACTGTTCTAGACTGATTCCCTCATGACAGGGAGACTCAGGCTAAACATGAACCTCATAGAGAGATTAAAGTACATTTGAATGTTTACACGGTACATCATGTTCTCTCGTGTTTATATGAGATATCTTGTACTGTCTGAGGAAAGAACTGTAAAAGGAAATTAGAATCCTAACAACACACCCTATGTTAGTCCTTCCGAATGCTGTAATTCAAACCTTCAAAAACAATCATTTCCAAATGATTGTTTTCCCTGCTTACACATTATTTAGCTACGAAGGGGCCTCGTGATTGGCCGATGCGTCAAATGAGACGCAGAGGAGCAAGGACAAGACGACGGCGGGCCTTTCAGAAGCGAGGGGCGAATAGACGGTTTGAAACTTAATGTATGCCTCACGTACTTTGTCTGGATTCTATTTACACGTTTTCATTAAATGCATCCCCAGTGTGACCGCACGTGATCCCATTTTACCTTCTCACATCAACACTCACCCCTGCTCTTCCCCTTCCCTGTAATTTTCTCGCTTGTTACCACACGAATCAACAAGCTTTCATCAACCCAAAGCGCGAGGAAGAACTCCGGAGCTGCAAATTCTCCATCCTGCGGTTCCTCGTTTATCGCTTCGCCTGCTGCCCAGCGCTCGCTGAAATAACAGCGGATGTTGAAAACGCATTCGCTTGAGTCCGAATTCAACTTTAGCCACTTTTGACCTGACCTGGTTTGAGGGGTCTGATTACAGTGAGTCATGTGTGTGTTTACAAGTAACTTTCCTTGCGGTCAAGTGAAATTTGACCATCGCTAAAATGCCGATCATGCAAAAATGTCAAGGTGTGAACCGTCTATGTTGGAACTGCATGGATTAAATGAAACACTTGGCTATTTTACTCATCTGCAAGATGGAATTGTGACAAGCCATCGATCTTTTGGGATAAATATGTTCATCAGCATATAGGAAATAGAAGAAAATAGCAGCATACTGGCATGTTTTATTATTGATTACCCAACAAAATCATTCTATAGACACATAAACACACACACACACACACACACACACTCATCCACATACATATGAATAAGTGATTGCCTGCTTGTGTGCCTTCCTGTTCTTCTGGCTTACTTGTTTTGACAGCCCATCCCTGTATATCTCCCACAGCTGATAGCAGCATGGAGCCAGACTGACAGGCTTCTGCAGGAGCATCATCAGAGGGCCATAAAATCCTGAACAGCTGTGGAAAAGTGCAGCTTTCACACACACAAATACACACATTCAAAAATTTGCATAAAGTACAGATGCTCTCCCTCTTGTCTAAAATGGAAACACTGTACGAAACAGTGAATCCCGATAATGTTCTCACACGACAGATTTCTAATAAGAGTCGCCTCACTTTGCCATCACCGCTACCACACATACGACACGTTTGATTCGTGAATGAGTACGTGTTTCTGTAAACCTCGGAAACCCAGACAGTCCAGGTATCATGAGTGTAATCACAAGCAGATGCCTAATAACGTGCGTTGAAGACATAAAGCAGATGGAAACCTGTCATTACCAGCCCCGATTGTGCAAGATGTAAAAGTGCCCTGTAGGAATTCAAACAGTATTTCACTCCCATGACTTTGCATGATAAAAAAGGGGGCGTTTATGTTTGCACTGAACTGAAGCTTCTCCGGAGTCTTGTCAGATTCTGCAGGCCGTCACCAGGCTGTAACAGTACACAGAAATAGAGGTATGTCCTTCTATAATGATCATGTATCAAGCACACTTATATCGTAATTTGCCTCCGTAAGGGAGTGCAGGATGAGTTTCAGTGCTTTGTGCCGCAGAGATAACTCCAAAACAGAACACAAAGCGGATTTCACTGCAGTGTTGTGTCAACACAGATTCTGCACAGAGAACCTTATTTGACCTCCCACCTGTTTATGTCATGGAAAACACAATGTGTGGGTAAGGTGGCTTGCAGGTCATTTTCCAATTAATTAAATAACTAAGGATAGAGGTTAACTAATTAAATTTTTATTTGTTACCCTTCTGGTGCATTATTTACCAAGACAGAGGAACACAACTTCTGCCCTCTTCTAAACATACCATGTGGACAAAAGTATGTGGACACACCTCATTATTATTTTCAACTAATTATGCCACAACCATTGTTAACAGGTGTATAAAATCAAGCAGTTTCCACAGAGAAACACTATTATTAGAATGGGTTGTACTGAAGAGGCCATTGACTTTAAACGTGGTAGTTTGGGAAAGTTGTGGCCAGTTAGAGCTGCCCTAGCCAACTGTAAGTGCTAGCATTGTGAAATGGAAGCATCTAGAAACCAAAACAGCTCAGTTATAAAGCTACAGACCACCCAAACTCACAGAGTGGGGCAGTTAACAACTGTAGGTATCCTCTGTTGCAGAGTTAAAACTACTTCGGTTCCAAACCACTACTGGAAGTAATATCAGCTCAAAAACTCTGCATGAGGAGCTTCATGAAATGCTGGTTTCCAGCAACAGCATCACAAGCCCAAGATCACTATGGGCAATGCCAGGCGTTGACTGAAGTGGCTGCTTTTCAGGGTTTGGGCTTGTTCCCTTAGTTTTAGAGAAGTGTATGATGATTAGGTGTCCACATACTTTTTTCCATAGAGTATAATACACTAATAAAAAGTTTCAGATGATCCCTGCTTTTCACCAGTCTTCCCCGCACAAGCAGAGCTGCTGTAGGAAAGGGCTTAATGAGTTTGCAGCATGGAAAATCATTAATAGTTCATTGAAGGGAACTGACATTGTACAAAAAAGGCAATGCTTCCCTAGAGGCCAGAATCTGTAAAGCTTAAACTGACATAATCTTGTACAAACATTTATTCCAACAGGCATCAGTTGTCATGTTCAAGTCAGTTTTGGTGCCTGAATAAGCTTTTATAAATGTTTATAGGGGGTTATGTCAGTTGTCATGAGAGATTAATGTCATGTAATCCTTTAGTAAAATGTTTCCAGAAATAATATCTTAAATCATTAAGGTAAATCATCTTTAATCAAGTTTATATGTCTAATGGAATTGTATGATTGACAGGAGAACATAGTCCCTTAGGACTGGAGAGCTGACCTGACCCTGAAGTAAAAAGCTGTTTAATAGACTCTGTTTCACTGATTGACATGAAACTCTATAAAGTGATGGAGGGAGGCTTGTCCACAGCTTCTGGCCTCCAGCCGCCCGCCCTGCAGATACAGCATCAGCGCTGACGAATTAAAGGAAGTATAAATCCCGCAAGGATCTACGTGGAGGTTTTATAAAAATATTTGCATTTCACAAACCTTGAGGCAGGTTGGCGGTGGCAGTGGCTCCAGGCTGATGAACTGGAACAGTAACCGTCTCGTCCCAGAGGGCCAGGCCATCTGCGCTGGCTCTGTGGAGAGCTCACTGCAAGCTGCCATTACTCACCAGGCAGGCGTTATTTCAGCTAACAGAGCCGCGAGGGACAGTGTAAGCACAGCATACCTGTACAGCTCATTAACCCCCTCAAGCAACACAGTGATGCCATCACACCACCTCCCCCACCACCGCCAACCACACATAGAGATTTGAGAGATATTCTCCTGAAGTTTAGCAAATAGCCACTATATCAAAGAATTTACAATGTAATATCGGTGCCGCAATCACACTTTTGTTCTTCTCAGGCTATATTTTCATTATTCTTTTAATAGCTGAATTTGGCGCCTCTTTTCTTCACCTACAGTTTTTGTAAAATGGACAACGTTCCAATGTCAAAACGTTCATTAATATCCCCTACAGTGTTCTTGCACACAGCTGATCAGGGGCACGGTCTTGATCGTTTCAAAAATGTATTTTTGTGGTCAAGTACCCTCCTGCACTAGGAGGCGGTTGAGGGATGGTCCAGTCGCATTCAGAATGTGAATGGGAGAGAGAGTCTCATGGCTAAGAGGGAAAAAAAGCAGAGAAGCACAAACATGAAAGAAACAAACATGGAGTAAAACACACAGCAGACTCATAAACAGACTTCAAGACACTAAAGTTCAGGTCAGTTATAAATAAAGCAATGCGTGTCACTGTTTGTTGATGTTTAATTCAACATAACACTCTGTGAGCACGGGTACATGCACTTTCAGCCATCCTTACTCATAAATGGCTCGGTAAGAGCCAGCACGTACACACCCCCTCCCTTCTGGCACAGCGGTAGGTTATGTAAATAACGTAACTCACTGTTTCTGACATTTTGTCGTGGTCAACACAAAGTGAATGTCTGTGAATTAAAGACCCTCATGTCTCAGTTTAAGCCTGTTTTGGCTAAATGTGTAACAGACTTTAAAATTGTGTATTATATTTAGATTTAAACAATTTATAATCATTTATTATATTTTATTTAAATAAAAATGTATAACCCTAACCCTATCCCTAAACCAACTCCATATTCAACTCCATATTAAAGCCTATGTATCTGAATGAAATGTTTTAAAGTCTCTGTTGGTCTAATGGTTAGGTGTCCCTTTACTTTTTTCCATTTAATGGACAACAGTAATTGGAACACCTGACCTGCGCAAAAACACAAAAAAAACCTACGAAATTTAAAAATATAAGGATTTTAAAAACGGTGTTAACGGCATCAAGTAAATAATGCGTTAACGTGCCCAGCCCTAATATTTATTGATATGTAGGTTAGTTACTTATTCATTTTGTAAAATTTGTGGCAGCCTCTGCTCCTTTTAAGGTTTGTCATTTTTCTTAAAATATATTAGAGTGCATCACACAGAGAAGAATTTTTTCACTTATTCACCTCCTGAACCTTCACACTTAGAAGGGAAAATGTTTCTAAGGGATTGAGTTTCAGTGTTTTCTGGCCCATGGTGGTAGCGACGAGCTTCCTGATCTCAAATGAGTTACATAGCGCCAAATTGAAGTGTTTCTGGGTTCTGGGGTTAGGTAAATAGTAATCTCATTCCACATAAATTATAAGTGATAGGAAAGTCTGCATGAAGTTAAAATATAGTGCTCAGTTAGGGTTCAATTCCAGGAATCCCTCTGCTGTGCTTTATCTGTGGACATGTGGAACTTGGGTGATAGGAAAGGACGACTGGGCACTTTGTCAAAGTCCTGTCTGGGGCATGTGGTCAACACGTGCGTGAATAAGAGCGTAACATACAGACCTGAAGAGCAGATCTCTAAACGCCTTCTGCACACTTCTCAGCAGTCTTATAACATCATTACAAATCACCCTGTGTGCTACAGATCCAATAAACGACATACGACAAGGTGTGTAGATGTGTGATGGTGTGTGTGATGGTGTGTATGATGGTGTGTGTGAAGGTGTGTATGATGTACGATGGTGTGTGTGTGTGTGAAGGTGTGTAGATGTGTGATGGTGTGTGTGTGAAGGTGTGTATGATGGTGTGTGTGAAGGTGTGTATGATGGTGTGTGTGAAGGTGTGTATGATGGTGTGTGTGAAAGTGTGTATGATGGTGTGTGTGAAGGTGTGTAGATGTGAGGTAGTGTGTGCAAAGGTGTGTATGATGATGTGTGTGAAGTGAGTAAGATGGTGAGTATGATGATGTGTGGGGTGGTGTGTAGATGTTAAGATAGTGTGTGTGAAGGTGTGTATGATGGTGTGTGTAAAAGTGTGTATGATGGTGTGTAGATGTTAGGTAGTGTGTGCGAAGGTGTGTATGATGGTGTGTGTGGTGGTGTGTAGATGTTAGATAGTGTGTGTGAAGGTGTGTAGATGTTAGATAGTGTGTGTGAAGCTGTGTAGATGTTAGATAGTGTGTGTGGTGTGTATGATGGTGTGTGTGAAGGTGTGTGTGATGGTGTGTGTGAAGCTCTGTAGATGTTAAATAGTGTGTGTGGTGTGTATGATGGTGTGTGTGAAGGTGTGTGTGAAGTGGTGTATGATGATGTGTGTGTGTGAAGGTGTGTAGCTGTACGATGGTGTGTATGATGATGTGTGTGAAGGTGTGTGTGAATGTGTGTGATGATGTGTGTATGAAAGTGTGTAGATGTATGATGGTGTGTGTGAAGGTCATTTCATGCTGTGTTTTGATTGGCTGGTCAGTGGTCGTAGGTTGTAGCAGCACACACACACACACACACTGAGGTGGTCTTTCAGAAGTTCTGTCATTGTCAGAAAATAACTGCAGACTGTCTTTGGTCGCTGTGACGATGCCGGTCTCACAGTAGGACGTAGGACCACCACTTAGGAACCAGGGGTCGTATTACAGAAACTTCCTATATTAAGCATAAAGTTAAGATAGGACAATTTAAGATAGGGTTTTTTTTCCAATTTGGTATTACAGAAGCAAATCCTAACTGTACTTAGGAATCTTATCTCGAGTTAGGAATCCTAAATAAGCGATATAACATCGATGACAGACTTTTATGTTTGTTACCTAGCAACTAAAGCAACACGTCATCTCGCGAAGTCACTGTTACCTGCTGCCACTGTAACTATACGAGGCTCCAGTCCGTAACACTGTATCGTCAGAGTATCTTCGTTACTGTCTTCAAATATTGGATATTAAACAACGTCGTGCTCTGAACTTTAAGCCAGACGAACTGGCCACAACTATGTGTACAAAAGTATATGGACACACACACACACGCACTCTTGCTTATTAAGATGACACTGCACAAAAAACCAACAACAGTGGAGACACAAACTAACATCTGGGAAGTGATGAAGTTCCAGCTTGACTGTCTGAAGATCATTTTCAGTGAGAGTTTCTACGACAAATCTTATCTTTAACTATGTGAGAAGCGTGAAGGAGATCCAGGACGTCACTAACAAGTTCTCTGGGTTCCGTTCTCAGCACACGGATAAAGAACGCAGTGAAAACATTAAACACTCAAACAAGACTAGAAATAATAAAAGACCCCAGTAACAAAAGCGGCTCTAACAGAAAAACTGGCCATAGTTTTTCTGTCAGAGCGGCCATAAACTGTGGAGAGAATTGTGCTGCCAGTGTGTTAGATACCCAGTTATCATGCTAAAAGATACACTGAAAATTCAAAGTGTACTGCAAGTTCTGTGCCATTGGAGCACAGTTTAAGTACAGCATGGTTCCTGTAGACCTGTGGAAATGTACCTATAGTTTCTCAGCTTCTTTCTTTCTTCAAATGTTGCTCCTTTAGTTTAGTACTTGACCCATGAGACTAACAAACACCAGGAGCCTAATTTGCACCTAATTTGTTTTTTCTACCAGCATATTCTTCATTTTCATTTTGAAGATTTTGCACACTTCCTGCTCGCGGGGATGGTGCTTTTTAAATTATAGGTGTATTTGAGCACCTTGTCGGTATGTTGTTGTTTTAAATGACACTGTGCTTCGACCTACAAAAACCGAGTCTAAAGCCACTGGAGTTTTATTCAACTATACTTAAGCAGCATGTTTTAGAAATGTGTGGGTGTTTGCGGACACAGGTACATGCTTGAAGTACACTAATGGTTGTATTTTATTAGGCATATGTCTTATTATAGAGTATAACTTTCCCATAATCCTGCTGTGTGAAAAATAAGGAAAGAATAAACCACTGAAAAACAGAGATGGGGACTCGCGTCTCACTCAAGTCACACAAATAAAGACTTGTGACTTGACCTCAAAGACTCGAGACTTGACTCAGACGTTTGTGTTGTGACTCATGAGTCATAAGTCGTAAGCCATGTTCATCTCACACATCTCACACACGCTGTCCCATTACTTTTGTCCAAGGTGAACGGTTTTCAGCTAATACCGGTTTTCGAAGGGTCGTTGGAAAGGTGTCACCGAGCCCCATCTAACTGTGGAGTTTCACATTTAGAGTGCGAGATATATTTTCCATATTTAACATTTAGCTTTAAGATCATTTAAGGCAAATCCTCCATGTTGGTGAGGGCATATCACAGCACACAGTGCTGTCCCCTGCTAAGTAACAGCCAATTGTAATCACGGGGCGTGGCCAATTAGCATATTTTCTAAACATTTAGAGCTCAACATTTAGAGACTTGATAAAAATGACTTGTGAACATCTCTGTTGAAAAATCATTCAAGTTCATTATCAGAATTTTGTATTGCTGATGAGCTGTTTGACCAGTCCACACACACACATATCTGAACACACCTGAGGGAGAGCATCATAACATTTTGGAAAAAGTGGAGGAAGAAGTTCAATATAAATATAGAGGCATTTTGAAGGTTGAAGGTATATTTCTTCAACAGAAAACCAGCACAGGATACGAGATAAACAAGCCATCATAACATCATAACATCATTATAACCACCAGAGCTCCGCCTTTTAAAGGTAAGATGACATTCTGATTGGTTTACTGTTTTACAAATCTGAATTATTAAAATATTTACTAAAATGTATTAAAATTTATTTAAATGTATTAAAATGTATTTAAATTATTTTAACACCTTGCACTGGCTGCCAATCTGTTTTTTTCCGCTGTCAGAATAGTAAAATGGATTTGGGCGTGCTGCACCTTGTACTTTATGGTTTGTGTTAGATTGTCAAAATAGAGCTCTAGAGGTAGTCACCCAAATCTGTCTCCTACAAAAGCCCAAAACTTCCCTCAAACCACATTCAACACCACATTAAGGTGGTGCAGACTTGTGTACGTGGTTTAGGACACAGTAGGCCTTACTGTGAGTTGTGAAAATATGAGCTGTATTTTAGTGTAACTTCTTTTAGATCTTTTAGAAGTTCTTTTAGAAACAGTGTACATTCTTAAGATCTTTTTCCAAACTATTCCTAAGAGGAACGTTTCCCAGATCACTGAGAACAGATATTATAAAGAAACTGTACAATCAATTTTTATTTACTAAAAAGTCATTTTTGTGAGTGGACTAGAGATAATCATCATTATTGCAAAAATATCCAAGTTACACCACTACGTACAGGAACAGTCTGTCAAATGAACAAATATCAAGACAGAGACAGCTGCACGCTGGGGGTGTGCGGGTGGGGTCTGCCAGCCAGCTCCTCCATTCTGATTCCCATTGACTGTTAGGACTCCTTCATTCCCATTCAAGAAAAGGAAGCACTCAAAAGCATGTGGCGAGCGGTTCTACCCACTTTCTACCATGCAGGGGGCAGAAAATAACACCAGCTCTCCCCACCATCCATGCTTTTTACCCACTGCTTCTGTTGTATGACTGGACAGCCTTCTACAGGAGACGTTCCCCCGTACCGAACCGACCGAGCTGCAGTAGAAAGGCTGCAGTCAGCCTCCTGCAGCTGCATCGAGGGGTGGGGAGGGGGCTGAGATGGCTAAAAATAGTTCCACTAAAACTCACCCCAGCCTGAAGGCTACCGCAGGCTCTCTCACACTTTTTATGTAAAAGCAAGAGGCCCCAGTTATGTCATCGAGCCTATGGAGCAGAAATCCTCGCTAAAGCCTCATTAACATCCTTCCCTCTTGCCGTTTAGATGACACGCTGCAGTTTCGCTTTTATTACAGCTGCTGGAAGAAGACAGGCTGTGCCAGGGTCAGGCTTTAGAGGTAAAATACACAACTGTCTTAGCGAAGAGCGTCAAGAGCAAGGCATCACAGCTGATAATGAGCAGCAGAGCCCTGTTTTGCCTCAGACTCTTTTCTTTAGCGACATCTTTGTACTCATTTGTTCTCAGCTCCACACTGCGCTTTGTAATGCATCGCTTGTTGGGGGTATCTGATAAAAAGAGCAGTGTTCTTATTAGTACTCTCATCGTACTGAGTGGGCAATCATCATCCTCCCATGGGCACTTCTAATTCCATTATTAAAGGCTGCATCCTGGTATTATGAGATGTTATCAAATGGGACACACATAATGTAGTCAAGACCAGCTTGTTTAGATAGGTTCAGATGGTCAAAGCTGGTCTTTAAGGGTCATTAGCTAGGTTCTTGGTCCATTAACTAGGTCAAGCTTATCCAACAAACTCAAAATCTTACCCTATCCTGACCAAGCAGATTTATTACTTAGTAAATTTGGGGTTGCTTTTTGTTTACTACAGTGGTCCCCAACTTGGGGTCCAGGTCCCCATTAGGGGGGCGTGAGAGATTGTAGGGTGTGCGCAAAATTTTGTCTGCACTGAGGTTACCAAAGTTATATTTGTGGAAATTAAACACCTATAACCGCTGTTGGGAACCAGTGGTTTACTACAAATACGATTCCCAATAATTTACCTGAACCACAGTACACACATACACACATCCGTAGCCATACAATGGTTCCCAAAGTGGAACAATTTTCCTGAATTTCTTTACAATTTAGTCGAATATTCCAGGGTAGGTTTGGTGGGAAATGGATCACTGTAGAGATTCAAATTTCTTTACAGTGTAGGTGAATGGAACCAGACGTCTCCAACACAAATCCAGCCCCTTTACTCTCTATCACCCCAGTGAAGCTCCACTTGTCTCTGAATGTTTATATGGATGTTGATCATGCATGTATCCCTCCACCATGAATGGGTTTAATTTCAGGACTAAAAGTTTCTCAGAACTCTCTTAAAACAACGTCTCAGGTGACCGGCAGCTCACTTATAACAATTTGATGGAAGAACTTTCTGTGATGGAACGTTTAGAGGCAGACATCCGGTTCCATTCACCTCCACTGTGAATCATTTGCGAATGACTTTGACTACATCTTAAATATTTAATTATGAAAAAAAGCTATGAAATTCCCCTTTAAACAAATCTGGCCTCTTTCTGTGCTAGTACATTTCACAGAACAGCACAAGTATCATTTAGGAGAATGGGGTCATGACTGCACCACTTTCATTATTCTGTCTTCAACACTTTAACAAATGCTCTTTTAAAAATGTGCAGGAAAAAGCCTAGCCATGATAGCCCAAAACAACACATTTCAATACACCTTTTAGTCGAGTTCCATGCCTTCCACACATCTTCTACATCAAAAACTGTGTATTTTCATTCTCTACTTTTTCTGGAAAGGCCTGATATATTGGAACACTGCTGCCAGGATTTCAGTGAGGTCAGGTACTGGTGTTGGATCAATTCTGGATCATAAACATCACTCCCGCTCATTCCAAAGGTAGTGGATGCAGCGCCATCACCCCAGAGAGCTCCCCAGCCTGATGTTCCCCCAGTGAGGACCTTCATATCTGGCTGGTTATAATGACTCCAGAACATCTCGTTCCATTGATCAGCGCTTTTACAGGTGGATAATTGCTGTGTCAGGAATTGGGGCACCTTAAAGTAGCAGACCTAACTTTGGACTGGGAATTCTAGTGCCGTCAGCAAAGCTCTGCTAAAACATTAAATATTTACGAAAGCGTGATCAGTGCAGGTCTATCTGAACAAGTGAATAATCTTCTCAAATGATCACGCAACGTTCCATAACTCTTGTGGTCTTCTCCCTGTCGTCAGGACTTTTTAAGCTCCCAGAAGACATTCTTTCATGTTCTCAGACTTAAGTGGTGTTCGCAGCACTCTGCATGCTTGAGTCTCGGTACAAGTTGCTGCTTTGCAATCATACAAAAGACTGAACCTGAACTCAAGAATTATGGCTCTAGCACGAGCTCCTTAAACTACTCATAGAGTCTCAAGACTGGAAATTATAGTGCAGAGAAATACACTTGATTCTAATCTCCAAACTGCAGAAAGGCTATAGGCTTGTAGGAATGCACTGATACCACTTTCTCTTTTCCAGTGGTGATACTAGGGCATTAACACAAAAGTCAACTATTCGTTGTGTGTTTTTTTCCTCCCTTGTGTACCTCTGATTGGCTAATGCAATCTCTGCCTCTGATTGGCTAACATGGCTAATGCTAGCGCTGCAGGCAGTCCTGCCACTAGCACTGCAGGAAGTCATCCTGCCGCGGCTTAAACTGTTCCCGCTCTCAGTTGGACACTTAAATTTACTAGAAAATTCACGATATCAGCCTTTGTTTTGTTTTGTTTAATTGTCATGTTGACTGTTAATGTTACAGATAACTTTAATAAAAGTTGCTCAGTGTTGGACGCCTGTGTTCCTCCATTGCGTGTGTGATGATGTCATCAAACGACTAGTCGACTCGACTTCGACTTTGCTGACCGACTAGTCAACTTGAAAAAATCTGGTGTAGTTAATGCCCTAGCTGGTTTCAAGTTTGGCGCAATATCGAGTACTGAGACTAACTCAGACTAACCTAATTACTCGAAAGAATCCAAACCATGTATTCAGGATATTTCTACCTCTTTTAATACTAATAACAATAATGTTTTTGTTTGTTAAACCACACCGTGACCTACATATTAATCATTCAAGCAGAACAAAGTCATCTAACTGAATGTATGAACAAGTGAAGAAAGAGGTGCAGATGTTCTAAAATTTTAAACCACCACTCATTACTTTATATTTTGCTTTGAATCACCTTGCTGGTCTTTGTAAAACTGAGGAGATTAAATTAAAGAAATGGGAACAAATGTTTAACTGACAGGATACAACGTGTCTAAAGATACAAGGAGCCTAGGTAAAGGAGTTCCAACCACTCAGCATTCAGCACCACCAGTATACTGATCACTGCCTGATCATCTGGAAACAGCTCCTGTTTCTTCACTGCTTCAGGACTTCAGTTAGATGCTCTTTGTTCTGCTTCAATGATTCATACGTAGGTCACTGGGAAAGCTAAAACTAGGCTAAAGGTTATCTTTGCCCCAATTGTTTCATGATCCTACTGGACTAACATTACTCCAGAATGCAGCTGAGAGATTTCTTATTCAGTCACACAGCTCAGGCTGCTAATAGTAGTGTTTTACACTGTTTGTATGTTTTGTATGTGGCATTCTTAGATTAACAAGATTAACAAGAATTCTATCCAGTATACCACCCACTGCACTGCTCCTAAAGATTTTGCAGTTTGCATTTGTTTTACTACTGTTTGTTTTTTAAAAAAACGAAGGTTTGAATGTAGCCAATCCGAGAACGCAATTTATTTCTCTTTGCTGCTGATTGGCCGCTGCCCTTTGACGCAGCTGCAGTCCAGAATTTCCCCCGTGGAGCGTCTCGAGTGTTTCTCGTGGTTTTCGTTTTGTTCTTCTTAAAGCTCTGTATTTTTATTACTGTAAATTAAATGAAAGTATTACTGCATTTACATGCTTATAACAAAGAAACCACACTACTTGAATTACAGTCCAGTCTATGCAAGGGTAACATCAGTATTAACATTCTAGCACTGCGGGAGTTCAGTGTAAACTGTACAGTACGGATACTGCTTACCTTCATATTTTCTTTAAAGCTGATGAATAAAATTAAAGTGTTTTGTGAGCATATTTGGGGGAATATTTAGGGTTTATACTATATATAGGCATTTATATATAGGCATATATAGACAACTTGCAGGTGCTCTTGGAACATAACCCCTGTGAATTTAGGCGGTTGACTGTATTTGGTTCTTAATTGCTTGTTTCAAGTGTAGTTTGAAAACAATCTGTCCCTCATATACTGAGCTAAATAACCTTCTTACCGTTTCAGAGCTACAAACTTTTCCAACCAAAGACCAACAGTATTCAAACGGTAGAGTTCTGCTACTTTAAGGTGCCCTCATTTCTGCCTCAGGTGTTCAGTTGCATAGCAAATTTCATAGCTTTTTTCCATAGCAAAGCACTGACCAACAGAATGGGAGCTGGGCCCGCACTGGCCCCCGGAGCTCGGAACTGTGGACCTCCATCCAATTTGGAGTAGTGGAGTAGTGTTTGAGTTACTGAACTAATCTGCAATCAAATCGTCACTGCAATGTTCCAGCATCTAGAACCTTCCCATAACAGCAGATCCTGTTAAAGTCCTTGAATTTAGAAGAAACGCTACAGGAACAGGTGTCCTTAAACATCTGGAAGTCAGCGTTGTCACCCTACATCGACAGAACACCCGCTCAACATCTGCATTACGGTTAATCAACCAGATGTGGCGCGAGAATATTTGACTCCGCCCACCTACTCGGATTTGGCCTCGAGCCTCCCAATTAAATACTAAATCGACGGAGGTGAGATGATGAGGTGTGCGCGAGCCTGGTGATTTTTTGGGGGTGGGGGGTGGGGGGTTGGTCACCCACCTTGCAGATGTGGAAGTGCTCGGAGAGCAGCGTCTCGTGCACGTCCAGCTCGCGCGGGGTGGGCGCCGCGGTTGGGGTTCCGGCCGCGCTTCCGCACGAGGGAGATCCGCCCGCGCTCGCGGGAGACGACGTGGTGAGGCCGTCCAGCACCTTTCGGAACTTCTTCATCCCTCCGGTTCTTCTTCCTTTGCCGTGCCTTTCTCTTCTTCTCCTTCTCCTTCTCCTCCTCTCCTTCTTCTCCTCCTCCTCCTCCTCCTCCCTCTCCTGTCCTTCTTCTCTTCCTCCTCCTCTCGTTCTTTCTCTTTCTCCTCCTCTCCTGCTCTCCGGGTGTTAGCAGCGCGCGCTCTGAGCAGGTGTGATAGGGTCAGGTGCGAAGAGGCGCGAGGACCCGTGAGCCCCCTTTTCTTCTGCACTTTCCGCGCTCCTCTTTATCAAGTGCAGCACACAAAGTCGCGCGCGCACATCGTCGCCAAAAAAACACACGTGTCTATGGCGAAAGAGAAGAACACGAGGGACCGAGGCGTCTCACGCGCACCGGCGTGCGCCCCGGGCCACGCACACGCGGAGAAACTTCATCCCCTCCGCAGGACGGGGGTTGCATCCAGCGGGGAGTAAGCGGGCCGGGACGGTTCGGGATGAGAGCCGACCGCGAGGCACGAGAACCTCCGAGCGAGAGAACGGACACGCGCAGCGTTCGACAGAGTCCGACAGCACACACGCGCTAAAACAGATTAAAAAAAAAGGCTGCGCGCGGGAACTGGGGCTCGGAACGGTCCTCCCCGCGCCACACCGCCACTAGCAGCTCTCTCTCTCACACACACACACTCTGTATCGCTCTCTCTCTCTGTGTATCGCTCTCTCTCTCTCCGTCTTTCTCTCTCGCGCGCCGCAGTGGAGCGCGAGCCACTGCGCTGCTGAACACGCGGATGAAAGAGAGAGGAGGGAGGGAGAGAGAGAGACGCGATGTGGAGAGATGAATAAACAGAGAGAGGGAGAGGGGCGGGAGAGAGAGAGAGTACAGAAAATGCGTTAGAAAGAGAGGGAGAGAGACTAATAGTAAGAGATAAAAGGAGAAAGAAATAGATAGATTGAGAGAGAGAGAGAGGAGAGAGAGAAAAATAGAAAAGTCCCGCCCTCTCCTCCTCCTTGCCTCTGATTGGCTGGGAGCTGTCAGGCCCAGTCTCAGTCAAATACTGGTTTAAACCGCTGAAGAGTCGCGCGCTCGCTCCGCATGGACACCAACACTGACCCGCGCGAACACAGCGCGAGATCGAGCTGATGGATAGAGAGCCGCAGGGCTCGAGAAGACCTTTCCACAGCTACACGAAAGACGTTCTCATTCTTCCTATTTTTCTCTCTCTTATCCTCTCTCTCTCCATCCGTTACTCTCTCTTTCTTCTCTACTCTTCCCCAATACCCACCATCGGTCCTCTCTCTCTATATCTCTCTCTTTATTGCTCCTCTCTCTCTCTGTCTCTCTCTCTCTCTCTTTCCTTATTGCTCTACCTTTTTACTCTAGCACTCCATTGTTCACCCCTCATCCTCTCCCGCTTTCTCTCTCTTCCTCTCTCTCTGCCCCCACCCCTCTCAGGGCGTGGCTGAGCTGTAGACCTGCTCTCCCATTTCTGTCCATAAAGGTCACTGGTGTTCCAGGGTTTGGTGATAAGCAGTAGCTACAGGGGGTGAGGTGTGTGTGTGTGTGTGTGTGTGTGTGTGTGTTATCTCATGGATGGGGATTGCATAAGTGCTTACATCACCAGCACTGTTCCCCTCGGCCAGGCTTCATGCCGCGGAGTCAGAAGCGTGATGCGCTCCTTTTCTCTGCCGCTGTGTCTCAGCAGAGGAGGGCAAATCTAAGAAAAGAGGAGCGGAGAAACGAGGGGGCAGACAGCTGGCAGGGCGAACCCAGCTCCAGACCTTAGGCCGCGCAGGACACCTCCCTCACTTCTCCGACAAGAAAACGGGTCCGGCCTAATCAAACTTTCAGAACACGCCAGGCCATGCAGTGCATATGTGGCAGCTAAAGGTACAGGTACACAGGAACCATGCTGTATTTAAACCATACTGCGACAGGACGGAAGTGGTGTTCAGTCCCAAAACCGCGTCCATGGAGGCGAACCAGCGGAACGTTTTTCTGTCAGAGCTGTTTTTGTTATTGTGGTCTTTTATTTTTGTTTATGTATGTATGTTTGACGTTTAAACAATTTCTTTGTATTTCTTTTAGTTTAGAGTTTTTCTATTAGAGTTTAGAGTTCAGTGATGAAAACCTAACCCAGCTGACTTTTTTTGGCCTAGTGATTAGGCAGTCGCATATTTGATCAGAAGGCCGTGGGTTTGAATCCCAGGACTGCTGAGGGCCCGTTTAACGAGATACCATCCCGACACACTGCTTCTCGGGCGCTCTGGTCCTGGTTGCCCACTTGGTGAATGGTTAAACAGGTTTAATGGTTTAAATAAAAAGTAAGATTACCACACCGGCCACACTGCATGCTGTTGGTCTGTTCACGTATGACAAAAGTGACACACTTTACACTTGTTACTGATGTCCTTGTACACCTTTGTGTTTCTCCCAACATTAAAGGTAAGTTTGTTAGTGCCATAGAAGATGTCAGACACTAATACTTGTACTTAATCGGCTTCCCAGTTAGTTTGTATCTCCAGTAGGGGTGGGAACTGAAACCCTGATCTGATTTAGAACCGGTTTTAATTTTGTGAAGCACCGGAATCATTTACCTCTGGCGTTATCTGTTCCTCTAATGATACTTTCGAACATTTTGCTGAATTGCGCACAATGACGTCACACTCCGTGAAGTGAATGGTCATGGAGTGGAGAAAGTGGTCCACAGCGTGGTTGCATTTTGCATTTTGCATTTGTAACCAGTGTAAAGTCGTTTTAATTTGCAAGGGTCACACCAGCAACATGTTACAGCATTTAAAGTCTCAACACAGCATTAAGGCAGGTCACCACAATACGACTGAATAAGATGCGCCGCTGGATGAACAGAAAACTGTAATAATAATAATAATAATAATAATAATAATAATAATAATAATAATAATAATAATAATGATTGGTGTTTACCCGTACATTTTACTATATTTTTATCACTAAAAAACATATTAAATTATTACTGTATTTACCAAAGAAAAGGACAGCACATACCAAAGAAATGGTATGAGGTGTAATAAAAATAAGTTTAAGAAACAAGATGAATAATAATGATAATAAAAACAACAACAACAACAACAAGATAATGAAAATCATAAATAGTGACAAATAATAGTGACATTTATTTTGGCTTTAATTTGACTTTTAACATTGAGACTGGTTACCATAGTAACCCAGTGATCAGTCCTTATAGGGTCAGTTTTGTTTGACCAGAACTGAGAGAGACATGGAGAGAGAGAGAGTCAGCTGTCTGTGTTCAGACACACCCATACATCTGTTCATTCGAATTGATTATCTGTCCTTTATCTCCAAATATGTTTTAGGAGTAAGATGCTTCTGCCTCTGTCAAACACAGATAAGGCGAACTCTTGTCCTCAAACACTTTGATTTTCAACTCATTTTTGCTTATAGGAGCTGTGTGAAGAACACTCAGAGCCCAAAGGCTTTCGGAAAGCCCTTCATGAACTCACTTCCTTGACACCTGTTGCTGACACCCGTTCATGCTCGTTAATTATACCCTTGATTTTGATGTATGAAGAGATTTTGGACAGAATGAAAGTGCCTCAAGAGACTGGTTCAACTTTCCTCCCACTCCAGGAATTACACTGTAGGACAATTCTACCAATATTTCAAAATTTGTGCAAATTTAAATAAATGAGATAGGGTTCATCCCATTCAGAGGGTGTTTGGTGTGAAACTCTATTCTGGAGAAACTCAGAATTGTTCACTGCGGAGGTGAATGGAACCAGATGTCTGCTTCTAAAAGCTCCTCACAGAAAGTTATTCCTTTATATGGTTCTGGTTGTGCAACCAGATGCTTGAGAGTTCTGAGAAGCTTTTGGTCCAAAAACTAAACCCATTCATGGTGGAGGAATACGTGCTGGGCATCATCTGGTAAAATAGTCCCCAAAGAAAAGTGATTTAGCTCAGGTTCACTATTTTACCATAATCAGCATCCATACAAACACTCAGAGACACATGGAGCTTTGTGTTGGAGACGTCTGGTTCTATTCACCTCCACTGTAAACAAATCTCTACAAATGAACCAAACCAAACTAGTTTGGTGGTTTCCCACCAAACCGACTCTGAATGAAATTTTGATGAAAGGTCAAAAAAAATGTTGGAATTCCCCTTAAATAAACAATTTGCAGTCCTGGGACGTTGGTGACAGTGAGTTTGCTCGGCTCTGACACACCCTGGTTACGTCATCAGTCCTCATGTCCTCGATAAGTGTGTTAGAGGATGTAAGAGCGGTACGTGGAGTGGGAAAGAGAAACCACGGGTCTAACAAGACCCATTCAAAGGAAGGTTAAACGCTCGCCTTCCAGCTGCTTTATTCTTATGCATCACGACTGGGGATTATGAGGCTGGTAGTAGAGTCGCCGAATGGGTGCTTTTTTCTCCCCTCACTGCCGCTTACTGGATGTATTACAGAAGAAATCCCCTTGTTGAAAGGATCTGGGGACTAGGCAAAATCAAAATAATCCTCTTCATCGCTCCCACGGGGCAAATAGCATCCTAGATAATGTGGCTGCCAAGACAACGCTGCAGGGGAAAGCATGCTAATCTGTTCCACTCGAACCTGCAGACATGGATTAGGGAGTTCGAGCACATCAGGTGTTCCCAGCGCAAAATGAAATTAGGGAATTGCGGTTGGGCTTTGCGTCGTTTGAAAATCCAAATAAGAATGTGACAGATAAATACCGGCCCTCTCTCTTTGCTTACGCTGCTAAACTGAGAGTTAAGGGCAATTAACGTCCCTAATAGTTCACTTTACCCTTTACGCTACAGTGGCTCATGATAAAAGAGGGGCCCAATTAGCATGCTCTTGTTATGATGTCACACCTTCAAAGGGCCTATATCCTATACTATATTCTTGAGTGTCCTGCTTCATATTTACTAGGGATGCACCTAAATAATTTTTTTGGGCCGAAACCGGAAACCGAAAACGAGGAAACACTTGGCCGAAAGCGAACTATATTATTATGAAATTATTAAAAGAACACATTTGTTACAAAACTATGAAATTATTTATTTAGCATTCAGACAATGCACAATATAAAATATAATTCAAAGTAAATTTTAAAATAAAATTTAAAATTAAATAAATAAATAATATGTTTTACTTGGCCACACTCATGAATAGCCTAAAAACAAGAAATATTACACAATTAAATATTTTCTCTCATAAAACAATTCAAGTGAATTTAAGTGTATTTTAATATTCTGAATGAAGTGCATGAACAAAGTGCATTCAGGACAAGTGTTTCTGTCACGGGAGCTCCCGTAATCCCATGATGTTTTGAAAGGAGTCCAGGGAGCAGCCATGCCTTTCATGGGAGTGCTTTTATTCAAACAGAAAACAAAACAGAAAACAAACCTAGCTTGACGGCTGTTACAGGAATTCAGATTCAGATTCAGGAAACTGGGACGTGAACGTGGAAAACAGGATACAAAGTAAGCTCGGACATAAACATGACACTATAATGACCTGACAATCCAACAGTGAAACTAAACAGACTTAAATACAGAGAACAGGATAAACACAACCAATGAACAGATAATACGTGTCACCCTGAGTACTCCTCATCTGGAACCTATTTTACAGGCCAGGAGTACTCAGGGCGTCAAAATAAGAGTCCCAAAACCGTGACAGTTTTAAAACTGTTGAAAGATAAATAACATTCACTGTAGGCCTTTAACAAAATAGTGTATTAAAACAAAGACTGGCAGCCGAAATATTAACTGTAATCACTAGAAAACTTTCTTGCCTTTTCAGAAACACTGACAGAGTGGGTGTGCTCAAAGGGCCTCGCCTCTTCTGGGCTCAATTGGGATGTTTTGATTTTATATGATGAATCCTGATGTTGAGATAGTCTTTGTGGATGCACCCTCTCTAGAAATTTCAGCATATCACACTTTACAAATGGCTTTCTGCATGTCTTTCTTGGATATATGGACATGTTTTCTTAGTTTTTGTATGTTCCTTAAGTCGTTTTTTCCCTGTTTTATGGTCTTTGTTGTTTACCTTCTCCACGTGTCTTTGTTTGAACAAATCCAGGCATCTCTTGGATAAATAATCGTACGAGTGCAAGTCCATGTACAACTAGGTGGTTTCACATAGTTCAAGGGTGTTTCTGCAAGTTTGATATAGTATTCCAGGTGGTTGTTAGGGTGTTGTTTGGATATTGCTTGGTGTTTGCTTTAGGATTCTAGGTGGTTTCTATTGTATATGAACTAACAGTAACATAAAAAGTGTTTTTCCATTGTATGAGCCCTTAATGGACAATAGTCTACCTATAAAAAACAGCAGACAGCCTAGTGGTTTGGGCGTATGCCCTGCTATTGAATCCCAGGACTGCTAAGCACCTCTGAGGTTCTCTTAGGTAAGGTACCTTCCCACACACTGCTGGCACACTTTGCATTTTCTCTGCAGAAATGTGTTTGTGATGCTACCACAAGTGAGAGGTGGGCATTAATACCTCGTACAGAGGGTACACTTCACTGATGCACTGGAATACACCCCCCCCCCCCACCCACCCTCCTTTCAGAAGTAAACATGTCTTACGTCGGGAAACCAAGAGTAAAAACTAAACACATGCTTAAATTAAATGTACGTAGCTGTACTTAACACTGATCCTTAGAACTTACCAAAGAACCAGTGGTCCATGGAATGGGGTTTTACCTGATTTTGACACCAAAGCCTGAAGGCAAACAAGCAATAAATGTCAAGAAACCAAGCATCTGCACCTATGGCCTTGCATTATAATCCTAATTGAGTGGGTTTGAGCTTCAGAAGGCCAACATACCAGCCTCCCAGCACCTGCCAGAGTCACGCTCTGTTACATATATAGGCATGCGCACGCACACACTTCAGAGGCTGCTGTCACATAGGATGGTCACAGCTGTCAGCTATTCCCAGATGCCCTGGAAATCCATGTCATCCAAATTTTGTGTGTGTAATTGTGTTTTCCTCTCAGGGCATGATAGAGCACCTACTGGAAGGGTGTGTTTGTTTACACACATGCGGAAGAACACACTACAGTGACTTACATACCAACAAGGCCACAGATGGTGCTGAGAGCATGTTACTCATGTGCATGATCTACATTTGCATGCATACATACACAAACATTGAATGTCTGCCATGCACTCCACCTCCCCCTCACCCTCGGCTGAATATTAAAAGAACATTTCCCACAAAGGACATCCTCTCTGCCGCCCATGGCCATAAATCAGCTCAGGGCCCAAATACAATTACTAAAATGTAATTGTCGGCTTCAAGACGGACCGCCTTTGTGCGTCTGTCCTTCTTGTGCCGCTTCTACGGCAACAATCAGCACCGTCGCTTAGAATCAGAGGCCTTTGCAAAGGCCAGTCACTTAGGATAGAGCTGCTGTTCTTCAATTAAAGCCGAAATTTAACCAGACCAGATTGGATTTTCTTAATTACTCCGGCTAGTTGTTGCTAAGGTTACCACTCCTCTTCAAATGAGAATGTTTGAAAGAGGACTCAGTATTGAACCTCTGGGTCAATGCCCTAAAGAGTCAGGGCTGTTTGGTATGGGCTTTATCAGGCACACATGTACACACACAACACACACACACACACACACACACACACACACACACACACACACACACACACACACACACACACACA
>JBBJLR010000111.1:37485616-37497433 GCA_037577145.1 Brachypetersius gabonensis | reverse complement strand
TCTCTCTCTCTCTCTCTCTCTCTCTCTCTCTCTCTCTCTCTCTCTCTCTCTCTCTCTCTCTCTCTCTCTCTCAGGTAAGGCTGTGACCTCTGTGCTGGCAGGCGGTGTGCTGTATTTGGCAGCCGGGGCCGCCCGTCCAGCTCCCAGTGCTCAGATAACACACGGCTCCGGAACGTTTCATAGCGGGGCGCCTGCTTTGTTGGTGTTATAATGATGGTGGGGGCCGGTGGGCCGAAACACAGAAGCCCCCGGCGGGAGGAGGCTGCAGTTGGAGGGGCCAAGCGCTCGGCCCTTCAGGCTGCAGGCCCGGTCTCACCTTACCAGAGCCTCAGGCAGCCCCAGGTCTGCAGCCCCCCGTAGTGCGGCCCCCTCTCTCACACACTGATGGGCCTGATTACTCCGCTCTGACGGCCAGGGCATAACCATGCAGAAGTATGCAGGAACAAAGAAGCCATGGGCAAGCAAACCGAAATGGCTCATGAAGATGTAGAGATTGTTTGGGTCTCTCTGCCCCACCCCCCCGCACCCCCTTCAGTCTAATCAACGCTATCTCCCGTGGCATGTGTTGCTCACTCTTTGTTGCCAGCTCTCTGGGAAGAAATGTTCTTTGTGCACATATTTCTAAAAAGAAGGCTCTTTAAGCACCATCATGAAAGGATAATTATCAGAGTGCCATGAAGTTTAGGACGGTAATAACAAGCTTGTTTTTTAAACACTCTACTCTAATGACACATGAGCACCCCCTAGTGGACATGGAGCAGAGCCTGATCAGACTCGGGATGATGACTGCGGCTCAATAATTCACCCTTACGCACACATTAGTTGCCTTTTTAATCTTACCCCCTGTTTTCCCCGAAAATAAATGATCCTGCTAAACTTCTAGCGGGGCCGAGCTCGCCTAACATTTCATTTGAAGTGAGAAGAGGAGTGCTTTCACTGCAGAACTCCTTAAATATTTGGAGAACTTACTTTACCCTAGACTTGGCTTAGGCTATCCTGCTCTCATTTCTGCTCAAATATTTATCTGTTGTCCAACAGCTAGACAGTGCGAGCAGCCGCGGCGGGTTGACCGTGGCACAGTTAAAGCGTGAACATGAAATTAACTGCCCGATGCGAATCTAATTCGGCCTTTCCCTTTGTCAACACTTGTACACACACTCCTGATTAGATTGTAGGTAGACTGTCACATGACTGGGTGCTCTGACTAACCAGGATTGTTGAAAACTCAGCTCCAGGGCTGTCATGGAGAAGGATGAGGTAAAGTTTGAATCATCCAGGCTACGTTCAGTGCTGGGGGGTGAATGGTTGACTCTGAGAGGGTCCATCCCCTCTGCCACCAAGGGTCCAGCTGGAGATTAAATCGAGATGGACACGGCTCACGACCGATTCTGCAAAAACAAACTCCAGCAGGCCAAATGTTTGCACAGGCCAGCACGGCCTCACCTCCCTGACCCGCTCCCTGCAGTTCACTCGCATTTATTAGGCCTGTTTCTAAAAGCAGCTCTGCATTTGCATGAGGAGTGACATTAGAAAGAGATTGTGTAAGCCTGAGAACCTGTATGTATGTGTGTGTGTGTGCGTGCGTGCGTGTGTGTGTGTGTGTGAGTGTGAGAGAGTCTATGCTCAGAAGCAGGTTGCACTTGTTAAAAAATCGTGTAAAGTTTAAACTCGGCCACATGTGTGTTTCGTGTTTGCTAAAGGCTTGAACGGTCTTATATAAACTCTTTCAAACTCGGTGTGACACGACTGGGAACTGGGGGGAGGCTACAGATGTAACAGATAGCAATGAAACTCATTTAAAGGGTGTTGACAGATGTGGAAAACCGTGTTTTTTTCCTCTCTTTGCGATAGCCGATTCATTTCAATCTGTCTGGGCTTTTGCCAAACTATGCAGCATAAATAAAGACCTCCAGTAGATCACACTATCAGCACAATCGCACAGAGCAGCAGAGAAGATGAAGGAGCGCATTTCAGGCCGAGGCTGGGGAAACGCCAAACCATGCAAAATAAATAAAGACCTCGACAGGCCTTTTACCACCAGCCAGAGAGAGAGAGAGAGTGAGGGAGGGTGGGGGGGTAGAGTGGGAGAGAGGCAGAGGGAGCGAGGGGGGAGAAGCAGAGAGAGAGAGACTGAGAGAGAGAGAGAGGGAGAGAGAGAGAGAGAGAGAGAGAGAGAGAGAGAGTGCGGGAGAGAGAAAGGGAGGGGGGAGAGCGAGAGACAGTGTGAGAGAGAGAGGGGAGAGAGCGAGACAGAGAGAGGGAGAGAGACAGAGAGAAAGAGAGAGAGAGAGAGAGAGGGAGAGAGAGACTGAATCTGCTCTGGTAGCATAGCAGGAATTTCCCAGTAGAGCCACTGCAGTGCAATGATGGAAAATAACTTACTACACAGAGTTTACCTCTTGTGTTGAAGTATTTTCGTCCAGGATTCAAAGTTTTTGAGTATTTTTAACTGCCTGTCTTTGATTAGAATACAGTTCATGGTTAGTGCATCTACCCAAAATACGCACCTAAAAAAAGTCTACATAAAGAAATAGTGTTACATAATTGTGATAACATTTCATAGATGTGTATTTTTTACTACTTACTTTCCCCCAAACATGTGCCACTGTGCCCTAAAATGACTCGGATGTTGTTCATATGTTTATAATGCATGTATTAAAAGGATATTCTGGGGTTGTTTAGGATAGTTTTGTTAGAAGGCTTCAGTCAAAAACATGGCAAACAAGGCAAAATAATACTCAAAAACATTTTTTGAACATTATCAGCGTCTTAAATACAAACTCAGATGTGTGTGGGTTCAGTGATGGTTTTGAAAAGTCAATAAAATGTCTATATTTGCTCTATAGACACTGTAACCTCTCATCATAACTGTGCAGAGATCAGTTTTAACCATGAACCATTTCACACCAAACCACTCTGAATGACTTTGTTACATCTCAGTCACTTTAACCCCTAAACCTCAGTGTATCAGTAAACTCTGATTTCAGTAAATATAACCGGAGTAAAACAGTCTAGAACCAGCGTTTACCCTCAGAGTGTATCACGCATTCACGTATAGATGAACAATACTAATAAAATTTGATATTCAGAGATAGAGTTCTTTAAAGAACAATTTAAATGAATTTGAACATACCATCAAAACTATGAAACTCCGTGTATTGAATGTAACAAAGAGTTCCGATACCATCTATCCATAAGTAATGTGGAACATTTGAAACTGCTTAGAGATCTGTTCCGTGTCATAATAATTCGGCCTGTCGTGCCCAGCCCTACAGAAACGTCCCTCACTCTGTAGTGGCCCAGGACGGAGTGAACTCATTCAGCTCCCTCGACTCCCAAAAGATCCACTCGCCTGTATGACATCACCCCATCCCCAACTGCTTTTGTCCCTACTTTATTCTTTCCTGATGTTTATTCCATTCTTGGCGTGTTTAATCAGTACAATTTGGGACTCAGTGGTGCCCATATGCCTTTGAACCAAAATACTCTTGAGAGACAATAGGCCTCTAATGTTGTTCTGAAGAGGAGACGGCCCCTATGATGTCTTTTGTGCGTTACTGTTTGTAGCCCTAACCATGTCCATGGACTGGGGGCACATGGCTTTTTCTGGTCTTCTCTTTCAAAAACAACCAGCAGCTATGTTTCCTATAAATATCCACCATTATGTTTATGCACTCTTTTTAAGGGCAGTCCTTGCTGACATTCCAAAGCAATGATCTACATCGCAGCTCCATATGTGTCACAAGAACCAAGAATGATCTGAAAATGTAAATGATTACAGGAGTCCCTGTTATTATTGCCTAGACTTTATCAAAATAAATAAATCTGCTTCAAATATAATCCATTCCACCCAATGAAGGATGATGGAAAACATCAACAAAGTAAAGTTTATGTAAACTGTTGTTTGAATTTTTGTAACAAAGTGATGCAAAGGGTTTGCAGTAGAAAATGTAGACCTGAAAATATCCAGTGTTCAGGAGAAAACAGTTGTTTTCCATGTTTAATGCAGTTAGACGGGGGGGGCGGGGAGGCACAAGCCATTATGAATTTGTGAGGATAACAACATCAATATTTTATTGGTGCTCATTTCTGGCACCTGTCGTCTTACGTTTGATGAATGGCGACGGCAATAATAAAGCAAATGTTACCTCAGGCCGCAAAAAAACCTGCACACGACGAGCACATTGTGCATAAAAGCGAACGCCCACACACATTTGACCCACAGGAGCCTGGCACCCTTACCTGCTGACTTACTGCAAACTGTTTATACAACCTTCTGCTCTTCGAAAACACTCGATATTTTTAACTTCTTGCTTTAGAAGGAGGTCAAGCAGTGTGAAGGGGAGGACTCACGCTCACCACGAAGCTTAATAACAGCAGACACGCCAGCAGACATAAAGAGGAAATGTGGCTGGTGGTCCGAAACAAAGTGTTTATTCGAATTTCTGTGATTTTCTATTCTTTTCTGGTGGAAGACTTCAGGCTAAGGTGTGGCCCGTGTGTGGTCACTTGAGGAGGCGTCCTGTATTTCCTTTAACATCTCACATTCCAAAACCTTCCCGATGTAACAAAGCGAGGCCACTCAGGATCCGTGGTGCTTTCTGGAGTCGACATCGGTGATCATCACATTTTTTTTTCCTTTTTTTACACAATGCCCGAACACCCTTCGTCTCAGGAGAGCGATCCGATTGGCTCCCTGAGAGAAGAGGGAAAGCTTACATTACTTTGTCCATCTGAATTACATGTGTGAGCATGTATGAGCTGCATGGCCTCAGGCCAACACGGGCTTTTAAGGCTCATCTGGGAGTGGAGGAGGCAGGACGGGGCACGAGGAACCCTGGGAGCGATGAGGAGAAATACAAAAGAAGTTTATGCTGTTTCATCGCAGGTTCTCCCGTAGAGGATCTCTACCGTTTCCTGTTATATGACGTCGGTTGTTTGTTGATGCGTTGCGGCTTGGGACCCGCTGGATAAACAGCTCTGCGTGTAATTTGTGGCGACAATAGCAGTGGAATTTCCAGTGTTTCATCCCTTTCGGTGCAATGAGTTTACTCAAGCATGCTCATCATGACCGTCTGCTCAACGGCCAGAAGTGAGAGGCTGTTGTTGGACTTGTGGTTTGCAGTAGTCATGAAGGTTTTAACCCCTTCACCACTTGCTGAAGTGAAAACTGTAGGTTTCATCTCCAGTAATTCTCAGTGCTGTTGGATTTATGTTGATTCGAAACCCATTCAGAACAAAACACGAATAGGAATACATACCACACTTCAGTTGTCTCTTATTTTGATTCTGATTAAACCATCAAGAAGCCCTTATTGATCTGATTTCTGCTCTGAATGAGTGTAAACCTTCACTCAAAAACTTGAGCACGGTGTGTTCGACAGTAAAGAAGGCCCATTTCTGTGGGAGGGTCTCAGGGAGCTGTAAACACCCAAATGAATTGCTCCAATATTGGTTGGCAAATGAGGTTGGCATATAAACTTTACCCAGAAAATATAATTTTTGTTTTATATAAACATAAAAAATATGCCGATGACACAGAGATTGTTCAGAAACTGTTCAGAAACTGTTGAGAAAGTTTCAAAAGGATCCAGTTGCTGTCTTGGTTACACAAAAGCAAGTAAACCTCATTTTTGTAAATATTTTATTATATCTTTTCATGGGACAACACTGAAGAAGTGACAGCACTTTGATACAATCATCAGTGTAAAGCTTGTGTAACAGTGTAAATCTGCTGTTCCCTCAAAATAACTAAACACAGCCATTAATGTCTAAACTGCTGGCGACTAAAGTGAGTACACCCCGAGTGAAAATGTCCAAATTGTACCCAAAGTGTCGATATTTTGTGGCCATCATTATTTTCCAGCACTGCCTTAACTCTCTTGGGCCTGGAGTTCACCAGAGCTTCAGAGGCTGCCACTGGAGTCCTCTTCCACTCCTCCATGATGACATAATGGGGCTGGTGCATGTTCGAGACCTTGCGGTCCTCCACCTACCGTTTGAGGCCCCACAGATGCTTAATAGGGTTTAGGTCTGGAGACATGCTTAGCCAGTACAGCACCTTCACCCTTCGATTCTTTAGCACAGCGGGGGGGGTGACATGTTGGCATTCATGGTTCCCTCAATGAACTGTCGCTCCCCAGTGCCAGCAGCACATTAACATTTACATTTATGGCATTTAGCAGATGCTTTTATCCAAAGTGACTTCCATTCCCAGTCTCCCTGGAGCAACTTGGGGTTAAGGGTCTTGCTCAGGAACCCAGTGGTGGTATGCAGATTCAAACCCATGACCTCTTGGTCTGGAGGCAAGTATCCTACCCCCTGCAGCTACCTCATGCAGCCCTGAACCATGACACTCCCACCACCATGCTTGACTGTAAGCAAGACACACTTTTCTTCGTATTCCTCACCTGGTTTCCGCCTCACACACTTGACATCAAATCTTAACCAAATAAGTTTATCTTGGTCTCATTATTCCTTTTTTCATGAGGTGTCATGTTGAGCTTGAAGTGACCAGTCAGAGAGTGCGATAACACCAAGTTTAATACACCTGCTCCCCATTCACATCTGAGTAACTCTAATGAGTCACATGACACCAGGGAGGGAAAATGGCTAATTGGGTACAAGTTGGACATTTCCACTGTTGTTGCCAGTGGTTTAGACATTAATGGCTGTGTGTTTAGTAATTTTAGGGACAGCAAATGTACACTTTTATACAAGCTGCACACTGACAACTTTACAGTGTATCGAAGTGTCATTTCTTCAGTGTTGTTCCAGAAAAGATGTTTACAAAAAAATTAAATGTGAGGGCGGTACTCACTTTAGTGAGATACTGTATCTACCATCACTAGTATTCGCCAAATCCAATTTACTCCAAGGCCAACGTGGTCAGAAGCGCATTATCATCCAGATTAAAATGATGAAACAGTTTTCAATTACATGCAAAACAGATGAAACAATTTGAACCTTCAAGTTCAAATTCAAATGTCAAGAAAACCTGATTGTAACATGTTTCTACACGATTATAGTCACTGCAGACATATAAATGCTCCCCATGACTGTGAGGGCAGATTTTCACTCTTATAACTCCATAGGGTCAGCCTCATGGTAACATTATTAATAGAATAATAACCTTTTGTTTATTATAAGGCTATTGCATGACTTATATTCTAATGTTGCTCTCACTAAGATGAATTATTTAAGGCTTCATCAGTTGTTTGTGTGACAGAAATTGTGGCATTTCAGTAACTTTTGATTGAACATATGTTATAGATTGAGATTTTTTCCTCCCGCTTGGCTTGCAGGAGTCTCAGCAGCCTTCCTGTGATTTCCCACTTCATTTCTTCTTCACTCATGTAAACAACTGAGAATGATTAGTCTCCCCTGATTGTAAAGCACAGGACAGACGTTATACTCATTTCTTCTTCTGGAAATATCATTAGGGCCGCTGTAAAACGCAGTTATCCCAGCATATGAACACTCCTATGTTCATCTGCATGTTCTTACAGGTTTCTGCCAGACACAGAAATAAGTCTATAGCTGTTTCAGAGTGGAAATTCTGAGTCAGTGAAGCATGGGAATGGATATACAGTGCTCATGAAACCAGTATGAGAGAAAGTCCATCTAGTTCCTGTTGAGACATACAGCTGCTTTTTGGTTCATGTTGAGTGGCAACATGTAGACGAAGCAACATATATGTTAATTTCTCTCATGCACTTTTACTTTTCCATCACTTTTCATTCTAAATAATAAAAGAAAGGATCCCTCAATGAAACATACAGATAAAAAAAATGATATACAACCATTACATAGAGCTTTTTCTGAATATTTCTGGAGAGTTGTTTTGTGACTCTATACTATATTGTTCTCGTCTCTGTGTCTCTGTGTGTCTACACTGTCGTAACTTGAGTAATTTCCTCCAGGATCAAGTTTTAATTCTGATGTTCTATGCAGGTCCTAACTTTTTAAAAGGTTCTTCACCCTCTCATATCTCACAATCAGGGGTGATTCATTAAAGCAACAAAATCTTCTGAAAAGAGACTCGTCTATGGCATTTCCCCGAAAAGAGCTTTTTTTTAAATAGTGTGCAATATCCATAAACATCCGTTTCAGGTTCGCCAGAGACCTAAAAAGGGACAAAGTGTTGACGAAAATAGACACAACGTGAGCTGAATGACACTAAATGTCAAAAAGGTGTAATTTAACCCCCTAAATTCCCAGAACCAGCCGGTGGGCACAGGTGTCCGCTTCTCATTCCTGAAACTCCAGTTTATGTTCATTTTGATGTGATCACTGAATAATATGCCTTAGGTCGTAACAAGCCTGAGGAATTAAGGGGTTAACTGACACTACAGTCTTTAGAAACGAACATTTAACCCCTTAAAGGAACAGTAATGAACACAATGTTACAGGATATCACCACACAATGTCTACATTTGTTTCTTGGGTTTAGTGATGGTGAAGCTACGTGGTTATGGTTAAAAAAAAAACCAACAACTATAAGTCAATAGTCACCCAAATCTTTTCCTGAAAGATACGTCCTCAAAACTTAAAGCACAAAACTTAAACACATCCATTTCTTTATCAAGGTGTGACACACAGCATGACATTTTAAACAAAGCCAGTGTAGATTCTGTGTATTTATAGCAGTTTTAGCCCTCATCCTCCTGAACAACGGACCCCTTTGTCTACATTATATGGCTACAAGATTAAGTTTTGTTTTCAAGCTTTACACTGTAGTCTGCATCACTTCAGTGAAGAGCCGGATATGGCTTTAGTGGGTTGAGAGAAGGTTTGGGTACGTATTAAAGAGACAATCTGAGTGACTTTTGTTTTCTGGTGACTTCTAGCATCAAACCAAAGAAGCAAAACTGGACATTTTGACTGAACACCTATGTCTATGGTTACTGGAATGTCAAGTAAATGTGATTCCTTTAAACCTAAGGTCTGGTAGGTAAGTCTGGCCTTCAGCTCCTCACTTTCATAACAAAATACTCTATATGTACAAAAGTAAGCTCAGTCTTAATGCTTCAGCACACCAAGACATTTTGGACAACACCATGCTTCCAACTCTGCGGACCCAGTTTGCTGAAGAACCTTTTCAATCCAACCCCGTCCTGTGATCCAGACCTTCTCGTCCAGCATCAGTGTCTGACCTCATAAATGCTCTACAGACTGAATGGACACAAATTCCCACAGAAACTCCAGAATCTTGTGAAAGGTCTTTCAAGAAGAGTGGAAGCTGATGACCAACTCCATATTAAAGTTTATGGATTTGAATGCAGTGTCATTAAAGTCTGTGTTGGTGTAATGGCCCGTCGTCCCAATTGTTATTCCCATAAAAATGAAAGAATCCTTTCTATTCGTGCGCTATTAAGAGCAGTATGAGGGGTTAACTGAGACGTGGATCAGTTCAGTGGCGGCCCCAGACCCCGCCCCCTTCCTCGCCGGGGCTCTCATGCATTCAGCGTATGGAGACAATTACACCAGCCATCTTAGCCTGAATGTGGTGAAAAATGTTTGACTTCTATCAAGATGTGTGTGGTGATGACATTAGCAGACCTAAGAGCAGGGGTGTACCCAACGAAACTGAGACGGCCTCGTGGATTAAAACCTGAAACCTTCCAGCTGAGCATGAGTGCTTCGGGAAAGAAAAAAAAAGCTTTAAGTCTAAAAGTGTGGTCATTTTAAAGCATGTTCTCGGTCCTTGGGCCTGACATGTTAAGTGATGCCATAAACTCTGTGCCAAAAGCGAAACAATATTTGCTTTATGTCCCAAGACAGACTTTTAGTGTTTGATCTCCATCAAAATATCCCACAGAAATGCTTCAAGCGCTTTTGACTGTGTTGGCCTGAGTTAAAATGTGGTGGAGAAACGTCTTTTAGGGCTCTTAGTAGTGAAGCCTTGAAGTGAAATCTAGAAATATAGCCTCTTGTAAGGGGGGGTTAATAGGTAGCCAGAGGCCCCTGCACACCTGAACACGATCAGAGTGGGTGGATGGGGGGTGGGGGGCTCCTCGGGGGGAATATCGGCACACGCCGACACGCCCGTTCGCACGAGCCCTGTGTTTCCACATCTGTGCGCTGTCTCGACAGTGTTTCTCTCGCTCTCTCTGGCCTTTGTCGTCACAGAAAAGGAGGCAAATACGGGACGCTTGTTTAATCTTCGGCTGGAGTTAAGAAGAGGAGGGGGGGGGAGTGAAAAAAGAAAAAACTTTTCCGGCCTATTCTGAGGCAACACTCTCCCGGGTCGTGCCAAAGTCAATATTTATGGAGCACCAGTTGATGAAAAGAAGATGTAGGGGTGGGGTCGATTGAAAGGCTTTGAGACTCCTGACCCTCATTCAGATTGGCATTCTCCTACAGCGAGTCCTACAGGCGAGAGAAACGTGTTTATCCTCCATCACAGAGACCCCGCTTATCTGCTCTGCCTCTCGGCCAAGACCAAACATGCCCCCCCGGCGTGTTTCTGTCCAATCTGCACCAGACTCAACCTGCAAAACGAATGCCAGCGGATGATAAACAGCTCGGGAGAAAGGAAGTGACAGGGGAAAAGGGCCGGGACCCGCACTGACAGCCCTGTCCAAGTGGTCTGCTTCTGGCATTTATTTTTCCTACCCCCCCTCCACCTCTCCTTTTCACCTCCATTTCCGAGTACTACTTTCTCTATTTCCTATAAAAATAAACCACAACCATGGGAATCTTTGTTCATCCAAGATTCTCTATTTGGTCAAAAGTATTGGGACACACCTGTTTTTCAGGGTCTGGGTCCCTTACTTCCAGTGAAGGTCAATCTTAATGCTTCAGCAGACCAAGACATTCCAGACAACACCATGCTTCCAACTTTGTGGACCCACCTTTTCTATTCCTTTTCTATGTTTGGGGAACAACCTTTTCTATTCCAGCATGACTGTGTCCCAGTGCACAAAGCGAGCTCCATAAAGACATGCTGGAGGAGTTCAGTGTGGAACAACTTGACTGGCCACACAGAGCCCTGACCTCAACCCCATCCAGCACCTTTGGGATGAACTGGAACGGAGATTGTGATCCAGATCTTCTCATCCAAGATCAGTGTCTGACCCCATAAATGCTCTACAGACTGAATGGACACAAATTCCTACAGAAACTCCAACATCTTGAGGAAAGCTTTCCAAGAAGAGTGGATCCTGTTATAGCAGCAAAGGGGGACAAACTCCATATTTGTGACATCTCAGGGTGGCTGCAGTACATAGGCAGCCGTTCAGTAAGTATGTTTTGGGTTAATCTTAGCATGGAGGTAGGGTTAGGCTCAGGGTGGCTGTCTAAGTGACAGTCGTTAGGTTTAGTTAGGTATGTGCACGTGTGAGGTTAGCAGCAGGGGTGTGTGGGGAAAGCACGGTGTGTGAGTTGAGTGAGTGGGTGAAGACACCTGGGCTCGTTAAGGAGCAGTCTGTGAGTGAAGCGTGATTGGCTGGGTGCCAGTTTAAATGCAGGCTGAACCAGAGCCACGGGGCGTGTTCACTGATCTAGCCACCAATCCAACCAGCCACTTACCATCCCACCTTCAACTCCTTAGAAAGTCTGAAGGAGTGTGCTGAAGGGAAAAGGTATCTGGGTTCCAGGGAGCAGTAAATAGAATAGATAGTCTGTAAACAGTATCGCCCTGTGCTCTGAGTGCTCAAGAGAAGATCAGGTGCAAAGCGTGTAGGAACTGTGTGTGTTAGGATCTCTCTTCCGATCTAGGAGCAGCTGCGAGGAGAGTGAGCTGACTGCGACGCAGCTATTGGTGGAGAGAAGCAAACTGTCCGAAGTCGAGTGGCACGCTGATCGACAGTTATT
>JBBJLR010000111.1:37459681-37476374 GCA_037577145.1 Brachypetersius gabonensis | reverse complement strand
ACCTAATGCAGAGCATAGCTGGCGGTAACGAAAGAGAATCCGGCCACACACTCAGCGAGGGGAAAACCACACACAGCCAGGGGACAATCTTTGTAGTTTTAGCTCGTGATGTATCTATTCTAACGAATTTAACGGTCAGAATTCTCATTTAGAACCGTTGCTAGACCCCCCCCACCCCCCCCACCCCAATAAACGGATCACGTTATCACAACCCCTAACCCCTTGGTTTTCAAGGGGGCCATATTATATGAACAAAAGTATTTGGACGCCTGACCATTACACTAATATTGACTTTCATGACACTGCATTCAGATACATAGATTTCAATATGGAGTTGATCCCCCTTTACAGCTGCTATAATGGTTCCACCCCCATGTTCCAGAACTATACCTACTGTTGTGGCTGAACATAATCAAATCCTTACAGCAATGTTCCTTATGATATATTCCTTATGAGATTTCAGAAGAAATATATATCTAAAAACCTATGCCCAAAAGTCAACATACATTATATGGGACACCTGACTATTACACCAACAAGGACTTAATTTAAACTGCATTCAGATACACAGACTTTCATTTGTAACTGGTCCCCTCTGGACTCTGAGGGGAACCTGTTTTTATATAACAAACTAGATAAAACGTGAATGCCCTGCAATGGCAAATAGCTTTGGTTTTATTTTTGATTAGATTACATTAATGATTTACATAAATATTTCAACTGTAAGTGTGTGGCTGTGTTAAAGGGAACACTGCTGTTAAAAAGCTCATTTGTTTAAAGTGTTTACAGACTGAATGTTATAGCATTTTTGTTTATATAGCAGTAAACAAAAGAGCCCAATACACATCTTTTGAATTCATTTTTATTTTTGCGCATAACAATGCAATTAATAAAAACATTTAATCGTTGGTTGCCCAACATTATTACATACATACATGTATACATATTTTTTTCTTTTTCCTTTGAAGAAAGTGGCTTTGATGAGCCACGTTTCTAATGCTTTATCTAAAATGCATGCTTTATATTAATAATTATTTTTCAGTCTATGTGGAACAGGGTTCTATCAAAGTGAGAATAAATAAATGAGAAAACTTTCTTGTTTTCCTCTCATAAGCTTCGGGAAACTGGATGATGCAAATTCCCACCAAACGTGTTATTTGTGAAATATTTCAGATATTTTATTATGGTGAATGTGTAACTGGGTTGACCAAAGGTTGAGGGACCCTGAGACATTTTTTTCATTTTTCATAGCTTAAAATGCACTCAAATGTTGTAGATTTGAGATGTTGAATCATTCCATGCATTAATGCAAACATAATATATGGTTTTGAAGTACTTTGAAAAAGAAATAATAATGAACGAGACTGAGGAGAACAATAAAATGGAAGTGCAATGCACTTCCAGTAATAATAAAATCTCATATATTACATGCTAGAAATGAATCAGCATATGAGAAATAATTAAAGGCTTTCTTAAACACACACATTTAAGACATTAAAGATCTTGAAGCCTCAGATTCTGGAGCAGGGAGCTCTTCAGCTGAGGAGCCCTGACCGTAGTCTTGAGCCAGGACTTAAGAACAGGCAGCAGAGCTCTGAACGAGGATCTGAGGTTATGCACTGGCTTATATGGGAGCATCAGTTCAGCAATGCAGCTGGGAGATAAACCATAAAGCTTTTAAAGTGATTAGAAAAATCTTTGAATCAACTCTAAAGCTTACAAGTCAGCAGCAAAGAGAGGCTAAAACAAGGCTGATCTCTTCTTGTATTAGTTAAAGTCTAGCAGGAGTATTTTGCACCATCTGAAGACAGTAATCTAACCTAGATAAAAAAAAAAAAAGCATGGGTGATTCTGCACGAGAGAGAAAAGACTTGATTTTTGAGATGTTATGTAATTAAAAAAAACAAGCTTGCACAACTTTTGTCACCGTCAAAAATTACACCCAAGACAGACATCCAAGATGTTTAGGAAAAATGGAGATGCAATTTGGTCGGCCAAAGATAATCATGTCTTCTTTACGTTTTAGTGTTAAATTCTGGATTTGGATGTTTTGTTTACGTATGATATGCCCTAAAGGCAGTATATGTACACAAAACAGCAAGGGCCAAGGACAGAGCCTTGGGGAACACCACAGTTCAGAGGGGTCATGAAAGAAGAGGTCTTTCCCGTGACTAGAGAGTTTGATGAACTTGATTTAAACCAGTCTAAAGCAGTGTCTCGTATGTCAACCCAGTTTCAAGGTGATCCAACACAACAAAGGGATCAACAGTGTTAAATGCAGAGCTCAAATCAAGAAGAATTAAATCCTTGTCTACACATCAGATACAAGCAAAAATCATCTGTCACTTTAAAGTGAGCAGTTTTAGTGCCATGCTGTGCATGAAAGCCAGATTGAAATTTGTCAAAAAGGTAAAAAATCCACATAAACAATCTTAATCTTCAATCTTTAAAAACTGTAATGTAAATTAAATGGGTCCTTTTTTAACTGATAGAGCTATAGTTAGGTTTCTGAAGCAGTTAAAATCAACTCTACAAAAACAAACTTCATTAAGATCTTTAAAATGTTAAGACTTTAAAAAAATTAATCTGTAGGGTGGAGGTTAGGCGGTGGTTGGACTATTGCGTGCCTGTGGACAGAGGCCCATTTCTACTTGATAAAACAGGGGAACAACACTGTTAAAACCTCACTGACAGGCATTGGGTTGGAAGGGCACAATGAAGGCTTTAATTTGGCCATTGTCATTTAAAAAGGGTCATGAAGGGACATCCGATTGGCCACGTGGAGAAGGGGTAGGGGTCACCAGACTGATCTGGAACTTTATTTTGTGGTTTTTATTTGAGGTTATGACAGTTTGCAATGATATTGCTGGGGAACAAGGAGGACCTGGCTTCTTTTACTGATTCTTCATTAACTGACATACAATATTTGACAGTTTGAAATGACACCAATATTCTCTCCTTTTTTCATTTCCATTCAGCTTGTCTGCATTTTTCATCTTCATTTCTCTATTACTTAGTTGAGACATGCTGTGAACTGACTTGACTTTCCAGTTTTTTACAGATGCCAAGGACTGGAGCACATCTTTAAATGGACTGTTGATGTTGTTCAGTAATTCTTCTGTAGACAAATTAGATCTTTGCCTGTTGCTATTTGTAGATCCAGCAGCAAAAGCCTTATAAAATGTGTCACCAGAGTTTGAGGGCACAACAGAACACCCACTGTTGGGACAGGAGTTGGAAAATGAGCTTGAAAATAATGGCTTTGTGGTCTGAAAAACATAATCTAGTCTCACAGTGATCATATTATCAAGGTAAAAGCAGAGGACAGAACAATGCCCAGGATTTGACCCTTTAAATGAATAAAACCCTCAACTAACTGTGTTTCTGTAATATCTATGGTAAAAGAGGACCTGTAGCAAACATGCATGAAAAAGTGGTGGTGGCCTAGTGGTAGGATACTTGCCTCCGGACCAAAAGGTCACAGGTTCGAATCCTACCACCAGCACACCACCACTGGGTTCCTGACCAAGACCCTTAACCCCCAGTTGCTCCAGGGAGACTGTCCCCTATAGTTAGAGAATGGAAGTCACTTTGGATAAAAGCGTCTGATAAATGCCATAAATGTAAATGTAAAAAATGAAATCAAGAATTTCAAAGTGAGACATAACATACAAAAGTATTGGGATGCCTGACCATTAATGACACTGTATTCAAATCCATAGACTTTAATATGAGTTTGATCCCTCTTTGCAGCTTCCACTTTTCTTGGAAGGCTTTCCACAAGACTTTGGCGTTTCTGTGTGAATTTGTGTCCATTCATTCTGTAGAGCATTTATGAGGTCAGACACTGATGTTGGACGAGAAGGTCTGGATCACAATCTCTGTTCCAGTTCATCCCAAAGGTGCTGGATGGGGTTGAGGTCAACAAACTGGGTCCACAAAATTGGAAGCATGGCTTTGTCCAAAATGTATTGGTCTGCTGAAGCAGTAAGATTGTCCTTTTCTGGAAGTAATTGTCCCAAGCCCTGAAAATGGTGTGTCCCAATACTTTTGTCCTTATAGAGTACGTTGTTAAGAAACTAGATATATTTTGGAGTCTGCACAATAAAACACAAGGTCAAAGAACCACACCATTTATCATTCAACTGAGTGATTCAAATGAGGAAATATTTCCACGTGAGTAAGTGGAACATTCAACAATTTCTGTGTGAATCACAGCTAGTCCTGAAATCCTGCTGAAAATAATGCAGACATGCTCTGCACAACAGAGTAAAGCATGAGGACTCATGTAAGTATAAATAGATCAAACTAATCTGATGCTATGAACTCATTGAAGGAAAAGGACTTATTAACCAGCGATCTAATGTTTAACTGTAATTTTGCAGAGCTGGGAGAAGGAGATGGATCAGAACTGACCAATCAGGCGAGATTATTTTGAATTCATGGTCTAGCCTGATTGGTTGGCAGCGATTTGGGCAGAGGAGGTGTGCATACTGCTGTTTCTACAAGTTAAAACAGGAATAAAAGTTTTGATTTCTATTTCAGTACATTTTTGTCTAGTTCCCCTGTTCACCACTAGTTAAAGGTTTTTGCACACCACATACTTTAATCCATTTTTTTCAGGAACTGCAGGTTTTTATTCTCAATAAACATTAAAAGGTTGTTAAGTGAACGATTATAAATGAAAATATGTGAAATAAAGCCAATTTTCTTTCTAAAATGAGAAGATCTGTAACAGTGCAGGTCTGACTCCTATTAACTGGTTGTTGGTGATACAGAGTCAAATTCTAGACTGTCCTTTAACTTTAAATGAACTCGTTACTGTTTCAGCATTTAATAACTCCTTAAATATTTAACACTCACCTCATTATAATTATAATTATTTATAGAGGTCAGTAATGATGAATAATATATTTTTTATTAATAAAGGAGATGGTGAACATCCTGTCAATTTATTTGTAAGTAAAGAATATTGAGTATATTTGTAGTAAACAGTAAAAAGTGAGTGACATGCAAATGAAAAAATCTCATCTTGAGTGCATGAGTACATGCAGGAATAACCTCTTTTTAAATACTAGCTTTTATATTACTGATGTGTAAAATGTTGATATGTTAATTTGTTTTACACAGTTGAAACAGCCTGGGGTTTAAAGGGCACAGATATTTAAAAAATGATATTAAAAACGTGTAATGTTCATTTTGTGTATGCACAATTTGTCCCAGCTAAAATTAGGAATTTAATATGATTTATTTAGAGGCATTTAATGCTGAAAAGAGACAAACTGACTAATCCAGTCTTGAAAGAAAACTGAGACAATGCTGCCCTCTTATGTCTGTATCATGCGCATTAAATCTGTTATTTGACTTTTATTTAAAAAACGCCAGCATTTATGTATTCTAAAACATCACTGCATGGCTCACATTGAAAAAGGGTGGCATAATGTTTAATTAGAGCACTAAATAATATTAGTTATTACTCACACAACGGTTTAATTGAAAATAACACATGCCTGAAAGTTGGTATATACAGAATCCAGAGCATTAGCTGGAGTTTTATAGTATTTTGCCTATTTTAGTACGTTCTATATCGTTTTTGGGTCTCTGCAAGATTGCGCAGTCCTAATATAATCAGTTTATTCCTGAATTAATACGGTTTTCTGATGCAGAAATGGGCCAATTGAGCGTGACGATAAGGTTAAGATTATAGGGGACGGATGGGGAAATGGTCTGGATGCAGAAGCAGAGTGGTAGGTTTACAGTCTTGATCATGCTACGTGCAAAACTCTGCTCCAGGTGAGGCTCGAACTCACAACCTCGGCATTGCTTTGCAGCGTACTGTCGTATAAGTACCGCGCGCTAACCGATTGCGCCACTGGAGCGCCAGTAGCCGCAAAGACCAGCACAGCCTACAAGCGTGAGAGGCGCTGTGGCGCAACAAACCCAAACACTCCGAACAAAAGTATCGGGACACCACAGTTTTCCAGGGTTTGAGCTAGGCTATTTTATCTTTTTACTGACACTATATAGGCAAAAGTATTGGTACAGCCCTATTTTTCAGAGTATGGAGTCTAATGAGGCCCCTAACGAGTGGTTCCTCTATTTTGTGATTTAATCCACATACATCCAAATTTAAATGGTTTTAATCAGGAGGGTGTTTTTATCTTTGTACTGAAACTACAAGGACAAAAATATTAGGACATCCCTGTTGCAAGGGTTTGCTCTAGCCCCCTAATTATAAACGGACTGGTTTCTTTACTTTGTGAGCAAAATATAAATTTAAGGTTTTTTTATTTTTACATAAAACATTTTTGGAACATACCTTTTAATTGTTGAATTGGTGTGGGCTCTTACTTCCAGTGAATGACAATCTTAATGCTTCAGCAGACCTAAACATTTAGGACAACACCATGCTTCCAACTCTATGGACCCAGTATATGGGGAAGAACCTTTTTGCACGATTAACTTCTGCATTTTTGCGCATTTCTGTTAGGAGGAAAACCGTAATTTGACAGGCAGTTGTGCGCAAAAATGCAGAACAGAGGAAGACACATTAGAGAAAGGAGATTCGTCATTCATTACTTCATTCATGCTGGGTTGGTGGTGGCCTCGCGGGTACCAAGAGGTCATGGGTTCGAATCCTACCTTCAGCAAACCACCACTGGGTCCCTGCGTGAGACCCTTAACCCCAAGTTGCTCCGGGGAGACTGCCCCCTGTAGTTAGGGACTGGAAGCCGGTGAAAAAAAAATAAACAGTGTCTGTTAAATACAGTAAACTTAAATTCTGAGGCGTTACGACTTCCCTTTACTGGAACCCTGGAAGGCAGGAAATATGACGTGCTGGTCGGGGGTGGTGTTTTACTGAAACGGACTCGGACAGAGGATCTGCTGCTCTGGCCGTTTATCGGTAAGTACTGATGAACAAAAATCGATTAACTAACAAACGGATTACGAGTTTATGGCCCTAAAAACAGAGTCACGCAGTCGATGACAGCAGAGGGGCTTTTATTGGATGACACCGCCTGGTTTTATCTCTTCTCCAACACTGGGCTGATCACTGGTTTCACTGCGAAACGCAATGTAGTTAAAAATGTGCACGACCCGCCCTTAATTTACCCCTGAAAATACACCAACCCCCTTTATTTAAATTATGTGGCCGTTTACTTGTGAACCGATCCCTTAATTCGACATTAAAAGTGGATTTAAGGCATGAGTGTGAAACAATCTTAAACATTCATTCAGGAGGTTCTATTACTTAATGGGCAAATGTAAAAAAGTAAGGGGGAAAATTCAGTAGTTTTACCTCTTATTCAGCCTTAATCTGTGCACTTTTCACTCTTAACTTTTCTTAATTTCCTGGAAATTAAGGTCAAAATTAATGTAATTTAAGGGGTAAATTAAGGGGCCTGGTCTCGTAGTGTTTATCAGCTTTAAAATAGATCAAATAATTAAACAAATTGATAAATATCTCACATTTTATGATGGATCATACAATAGAATAGAATAGTAGAACCCAGTAGAACCTATTTATATTATAACTGTATAATCTAGTAGTATAGCATACTATTAAAATACTGTATAATAGTAGAATAGTGAAGTAGGCTTTAAGAGATATATGTAATATTATAATATGTTATATATATATATATATAATATACATATGTTTATACACACACACACAGACACACACACACACACACACGTGTGTGTTTGTGTGTGTGTGTGTGTGTCCATAAGTATATTTGCACATTTATGTTAGCTGTTATATATATTTTGTCTCATATTTGCATGTTAGGTGAGTAACATCTATCCTGTTCTACCATCTGTGCCACCAAGAGAGGAACACCAGGACCTTCTGATCTGTTACTTTTCTAACTCTCCTTTCCAGACAATTAACTTTACTTCTCCTTAAATCATTCTTTCATTCAAGTATCGATTTTATTTGTCGCATTGGCTACCGTGCTCCTCCCTGAACATGCAGGAAGTCAAATGTGAACAGAATGCTTGATAAATACTAACTTGTGCGCTACATGCAGGATAGACATTTTATAATCCCACGGTTCGATCTAAAGTGAGGGGATCCAAGTGATCAGGTATATTTGGAGTTATTTAATTTACTTTCAGTGCCTGTATTCAAGCTTAAGTCTTTCTGCTTATACATAAGAACCACATATCAATCAAAATGAAAGTAATTTTAAGTGGCCTGGTCTCCTAGTGTTTATCAGCTTTAAAATGGATCAAATAATTAAATAAATTGATGAATAAGTTCTATTTTCTGATGGATCATACAGTAGAATAGAATAGTAGAACCTATTGATTTATAATTGTATAATCTAATCGTAAAACAAAACAGTATAGTATGGAATACTATTATAGTATCATGGTATAATGTAACAGTATAGTAGAAAAGAATAGTGTAGCATACTGCTGCTTTTCTTTCAAGTGACCACTGGTTTCTCTTATCATTAGTCTCAAAGAAACCTTGCCTCTCCAAGGAAGATTATCATTGCATTTGCAATCCTCAAGAATTAAGGTCTTTGCTCGAAACCTGTGTTTTTATATCCGAGTGCTGTTTAACAATCTCTGAGAACTTTAAGAAGCTCCTTCAATTCACTGGGACTGCTTTCTTATCTTGTGAAATCTTTTCAACCAGTTGCAACGTCAGCTGCAATTTTATGTTTACCACAATAATATGTAAGATTTCCTTTCACATATACATACGTTGTAATGTAGCATGTGAATAATTCTCATGTTTGTTTTCATTTCATTTGTAAAACACATTTGTTAATACTGACAGGATCCTCTAACTATAGGTAAAGTAGCAAATCTTATCTGAGAATGTGTGATAGCCCTCCATTCACACTTCAGTTAGGCTACTCAATACTTTCCACAGCTGAGAAATCACTCCAGGCTACAACATGTCGACGTGTCAGCAGCACTGATTAAACTTGCAGCTTCTAAATGACATTTGTTTGCAAGTTTGTGACGTTTTTGCTGATCATTTTTTGCATTTATTAACATTTCAGCTCTTTGGAGGCTGCTGCTGCTTTTGAAGTGAAGTCACCAGAGCTGTGAGCAACATGAGCAACATCTCCACTTGCGTGGAAGCTGAGGGCCTTGCAGCTTCTGTGTTTACACCCCTGCTGATCTTGGACTTCGTCTTGGGGCTGCCGGGAAATGTCCTGGCTTTATGGCTCCTCGGATTCAAGGCTCCCTGAAAGCCGGCCAATGTTTACCTCCTGAATCTGGCGCTGGCTGATGTTCTGCTTCTCGTCGGCCTTCCTTTCCGCATCGACAGCGTGATCCGCGGGGGCTGGATTTTTCACGAAGCCTTTTGCCGCCTCCACCTCTTCATGTTGTCGGTGAACCAGTCAGCGAGCGTCGCCTTCATGACCGTTTTGGTGGTGGACCGCTTTTTCAGGATCGTCCATCCACACCATTTCATCTGCAACCTAAAGATTAGGCACGTGGTAATGATCAGCAGTGGAGTCTGGGTGGCTGTGGTGACCCTTCGCCTGCCGCTGCTGGTGACCCAGCTCCTGAGGTCTCCTGAGAACTCGTCCGTGTCCATCTGTCACAGCATTTACACCTGGACAGAGTCTGGGGCAGGAATGAGGGTGCACAGTTCTCTTCACACCCTGGAGTTTGCCCTGGCCTTCGTGTTGGTGCGCTATTGCTCCGGACGCATCTGTTACCACCTCCGTGACAACATCCAGCTCAGAAAGCACCGCAGAGTTAAACGGTCCCTGTACTTACTACTGACCATCATCATCATGTTTGCTTTCTGTTTCTTGCCCACCTACATCATAGGCCTGGTGGCTCTTTTCCTCAAAGACGTCTCCTCATGCTCCCCATATCAGACAGTAGGTAAACTGTATGGTGTGTCTTTATGTCTCGCATTTTTAAACTGTGCTCTGGACCCCGTCCTCTACTGCTTATCGAGCATTTACTTCCGGGACACCCTGAAAGGAGCCGCCAACTTCACAGGATTTACCGAGTTCAGACTGAGCATCAAAGAAACCAGATCACCAAGACACACCTGAGCGTTTATAACGAGAAACTAGGCAAGCAGTGCCTGTGTGTCTGTGTTGTAATTAAAGCTGTATTGTTTGAGTGTCATGTTCACACATATGTGTGTGTGTACTCTATATGGTAAAAAGTATTGGGACGCCTGGCCATTGCACCAGGTACTTTGCAATAAAATAAAGCCATTAATATGGAGTCCCCCTTTGCAGCTATTAACAGCTTCCACTCTTCTTCCAGACAATTGTGGAGTTTCTGTGGGAATTTGTGTCCATTCATTCTGTAGCATTTATGAGGTCAGACACTGATGTTGGACTGGAAGGTCTGGATCACAATCTCCGTTCCAGTTCATCCCAAAGGTGCTGGATGGGGTTGAGGTCAGGGCTCAGTGTGGCCAGTCAAGTTCTTCCACACTAAACTCCTCCAGCATGTTATACATACACATGGTGTATGGGTGTGCATTTTATGTACAATTTTGCATAATTGCTGAGAAATGATTTTTCCTCAATGATGTCTTTAGTACATCATTGTATTATGTTTTTGCATACACCTAGCAACCAGCAAGTCACACCTAAATATGACTTGCTGGTTGAATAAAATCAACTTTAAGTGAAAATTTGCCTGGGGTATGAAAAATTTTGAGGCTCACTGTATATATGGGCTACAGCACATAGTTTCAATGTACCCCCCCCCCCATTCCACCCATTTTCCCTTTGCTACATGATGCTACTAAGCTTGGAGGGTGAGGGCTAGTATGTGCATCCTTTAACTGTCGTTAACACAACCTTACTGCTCCAAGCAGCTCAAGACACGTTGATTTGCTTGAATTATCCTGAGTAAGAGAGAGAAAGGCACGTTATGCTCCCCTGGCCATGGAGTAGCAAAGGTTTTGCACCATCATTAAAGTTTTGCACCTGTTGGGGAGTCGAACATGCAAGATCTAATAATGTATTTAATTATTTAATTTAGGTGGTGGCCTTGGGATGAGGGAATTGCCCCTGAAATCAGCAGGTCATGGGTTTGAATCCCTGGGTTGGGTGAACGGGTTAAATGCAGAGAACAATTTCATGTTGGGCTTTGTGTATGATGTAAGGGCTTACTTTATTTCACACTGGTTAACTACTGTATATTTGAGTGTACAGTTTTACAGAGTTATTTTATTGTTTTGTATATTGTTTGCCACTTTGGATAAAATTGTCTGCCAAATGATTGTCATGTTTTGATTCTGTAGGTTTTGGTGCTTCCACTTTCTTCTCTTGTTCTGCCCACTGTCCTGCTGTAAGAATGCAGATTTCCTTCCTGTGGGCTGATACAGGGTTACCTCAGCTTATTTGTTTGTCTAATCTCGCTTCTAAAAATGTGCTTTTTTCTGTTGCTGAGATTGCGATGGGTAAAATGAAAGAATGTCTAATTATATACAACTTACAATCTATTTTTTTATTGAGCATATTTCACTTAACACATGTGACATAGAGGGAAACAACATAATGATTGAAGCAGAAAAATGAAAAATAAAGAAGTAGCTGATCTTATGACTGTCACATGCGGTTTAAACAGCCTGGATCGCCTTTAGAGAGACACCCTTTCATTGTACTGGTTTTCAGACCTGCAACATCATTGGACCATTTAGGGGGAAGCTAGGCTTACAGTTGTGCCCAAAGAACTCAATTCCAGTTCCATTCTTAGTTATCTTTTCATTTTTTTCATAGTTTTTTTTTCTTCCGTTTAACCTGAAGGGCACATTCAAATTGATGCACTTGGGTCAAAATGCAAAACACTTCTTCTGGATTATGGAGAACACCATTCACTGTGAATGATAGTAGCCCAAAGCTGTCGATCACATTGGTGGGACTACATTTTTGAGGCAGAATTTTAGTACCGTGGATCTTCCTGGCCAGTCAGTGCTCCTGAATGTGTGTATATATGTACATATATATATATAGTAGTCACAAAAACGTTACATTGTCTGAAGTACAAAACAAGATCATAATGAAATGTATCAAATCGGTTGGTGCTCCAGCAGATAAGACTATTGCTTAAACTGAAGGATGACCAGAAACTTAAAAGGGCCATGCTATACACATAATACTGTCCTCCGGCAACGTCCGGTACGACACACTATCCCCTCTCCTCTCAAATTGTATAATTTGGGGCACGTACCGTCATAACACTCACAAGAAGATAAGAGAAATAAAGGGCTCCGATGCAGCGACAAATGAAAGTACAAAACAAAAGAGCACACAAATACTTTTTTTCGTTTTTCAGAGGACTCTGTCTGAAAATACTGACACTGTCTCGTAAGAACCCTATTAGCTTGATCCAGACAGTATTGGGTTATCGAAGCAGATCAGCAAGAGGTCACCAGAGCAAAGCTTAATTCAGACGCAAGGGAGCACTATGGGTGCTCCAAGTTTTCCTCAGGATGCTTCTTGGAATGCTTTAGGGCCGTTTCTGTAGTCCTGTACACGGTCTGGAAGCCAAAGGAGCCGCACGAGGGTATATGAGTGCTGCGGGGTTTGGGGAAAGAATTCAAAGAGAGACAGAAAGGGGCAGGAGGTTGAAACGGAACGGACGAGGGTCAGTCGTGGATGACGATGGGGCCTCGCATCCGTAGACTAGGGTGGGGGGGTGCGAGCACGGGCCCCTGCACTGGCCCCGGTGGGACCCTGCGCAGGTTGATCTGCTCGCACGGCTGCCTACAGGCTCTTCTTAACTGCGAACGAGAGAGCAGCCTCCTGGCTTTCCTAGGATCAGAAGAAAACAGGACATTATGATGGCTCACTTAACAAAATCCCACCTTCCAAAGCTGTGCTGAAGACTGAAATGTGTAAGATAGCAGTGCGGCAGAAAAACAGAAGTGCTACAGAGCGTTTGGAAGCATCCTTACACAATGTTTCTTATGCCATCTTGGAACCAAAGACTTGTGCTACAAGCATCCTGTTATGAAACGCATACGCAGCAGACTAGTCTTAAGAACACCATCAAAGAGGTTGGCCAATCATTATCACAGTTTCCCCTTCCAATCGTAAACAAGCTGTTCGAATGGGGCGACAGCTTATCCGTTGAGACGCGCATCCGGTTTGTTATGAAGTGACTAAGGGACTAACTAGATATTTCTGAACCCTTGTGGCAGATCAGGGAGAAAGAAAAAACCCACATAAATCTTTCTTAGTGGAACTGGCATGCCGTTATTGTATTACGCAAAGATAATGTTGGCATTGTGTTATCGTGACGCGGGACATTTGTGTCTGTCTAAATCACGGAAAACTTCATTACCAGACCCTCCCTTGAGAGAACCCTGCAATTTAATGAACATATGCACATGCACGCACACAAACAAACACAAAGTGGGAGAGCGGTAGGAACAGATGATGCAGAAGAGCATGAAATTATTCATTATTCCAATCACAGTTGAACAAGATACAGTATTATCTGCTGCTGTTATTATTGTTTAGTAAAATAAATGCAGAGCGGTTAGGGTTAGGGATCATCTTCCACATATAAACAGACTTTCCACAGATCCTCTATCATGCAACAGTAATCATGTGACTGAGCGCAGAGCCTTCCCCGAGTGCTTGTGAGCGTTAAGCTCCGCAATAAGAGCCAGTGTGGCCTGATTATCTAAACATAATTGAATACAAGATTGAGGTCATAATCACAATAATCAGGCTAATAGATGAGCGCCTGGGTCTAATATTCATGCAAAATGTATGAGGCTTACAGGCGTCTTGTGCCTCTGATTGGATCTAATGAAGGAACCATGATCTGGACTCCAAACATCCAATCTACCAGCCGATTCGCCAATGAGTGGAGTGTGATGGCGAGCACTTACAAAGAATTTATAAAAGCACGTGCGCGTATGTTTACATTCTTTTAAGTAACCACCCAGTGGAATGACTACAAATTAAGACGTAACAATCACTTAATTAGAAGAGACATGAGTGCAGAGACAACAGTAATAAGTGGACACAGGACATAAAACGTACCCAATCATTAATGCGTATGTCTTACAGGTACTGCAGATGAAACCCTAACTCTCTCATGGTTACAGTTGCATGCTTCTTCACTGGTTTAGATTCAGGATATGATTTCGCAACCGTCTGTATCCAGATAACTCTGCACGTAACCCCGTATGACGATGTGAGGCATGAGTGCCAGGCCCGACCTCAGACCGGCTCTCATTTGTCTCAGCCTCTCTGAGCCCGGTTACAGGCTAATCTTTCAGAGCAGGGCCTCTAAATTTAGCCTGGCATCCGCTCCAGCACCGGGGATGAGAGTGAACGGAGCTGCGCCAGTCATGGCTCATCCGGACAGGGCATTAATGGAGAAGCAGCTTCCTCCCAGCTCCAGCTCTCAGTATCACAGTCTACTAAAACTCCACTTTGTTTGGAAGGAAATAAACCTACTTTAGGATAAAGCGACATCGCTGGATGAACCCTGGAACGACTATCAGCTATTATAGAAAGAAAGCAAGCAAAATGCATTCTGTTCTCGTCTATGATGAGACAAACATTCCTCAGTTGTGTAATGATTTGGAATCATTCTCAGAGCTGCAGACTCCACAGTTAAGCTGGTGCGGCCTCAGCGTGTGTGCCGTGTGGATGCGCGTGTGTTTAGGTGTAGATGGAGTAGTGGGGCAGGGTCTTACCATCAGCAGGTGTCTAACGGCTGCAGCACTGAAATGAGACAAGCAGCCAGTCAATCATAGGAAGTCACAAACACACTGTGACCCACTGTGAATTGGGCATAAAAAAAAGAGTAAATCTTCCTTTTCCTCTAGTGTACATCCCCACCCAACCAAGAAAGGAGGTCATTCATCTCAGTATTAAATTTGCAGCCTGGTTAATTTTACTTTTGCATCTTAGCGACTTCAGATCTCACTGATAAGTCCCACTTAGAAAAAACGGGGATCTCTCACAGTCAGACGTGTAGATTAGAGTTCTTTATACAGGGAAATTATCATCAGTGCTCAGAAGTGGAAGGTGATATTGCAAAACATGTCTGGCTAAAAGAAATCCCTGCTATCCATCCCAATTTCAATGGACTGATGATGAACTACAAATAACTTCAGGTCAAGTTATCACTGCCTCCATATTAGAGATGACACCAAAGCTGGGATTCGGGCGGGAAAAGCATTCAGAGTGCATTAAGGGACACTTTCCCCTTTCATCGGATTCACCAGGCCAAAGGGCTCTACTATGCTCAGTTCTGCTCAGAGCTTTTACAGAATTATTTCACGGAAAGTTTTTAATGGATCTTGGTGCGAGTTCATGACCATCCCGCAGGTTACCTGTGGAGTCTTGTACAGCACATCCCTAATACTGCAAATGTAAGTGAATTCTTATAAGTCTTATGACTTCCAGTAACCAAACCCTGTTAAAAGATTCCAGAGACATGAGGACATACCCTTCCCATGCTGCCATGTAAGCCTACTAATTAAGTAAGGCGACAAATATATTTGCATTGTTAATTACAGGAGTCTCCAGTTCATGTCATTTGAAAACTGCATGTTTTTTTATTTTTTCCTTTTACAGTCAAACTTTCAGTTGACCCCTCTTGGCTATTACTGGTACTGGCTATGACCAATCCTGTAATTACACATGTGCAGCCCCTGTCATTTAAATGCGTCACTGACTGTTAACTGATGGCTGCGGCAGTGTGTGGGGAAAATAAATGAGAAAGCTCACGCCAAGTCAATCAATAATCACCACCGTCGCCAAAGAGCAGAAGAGGTTTCTACACAATCTTTGGCCTGTAGTGTGTTGTTTTTAGTCTAAGTTACACCTCTTATATAAGTTATAGAAGTTCTTTTGATTTGTTGTGTTATCTATGAGCTAGTCTAGGAGGGAGTGTGATGGGTTCACCCACTGGCACACGCAGTGTCCTGAAGCTTAGATCCATGAATGAAAAAGCACACAAGGAGATGCCGTGATGGACATGTGTGAGGCGTACCTGGTCTCCCTGGAAACAAGGAAAAAGCTGTCATCTGGAGCATCAATCCAGTTTGGCCGTCTCTTACGCAACATCATGTTGCTGGGTCGCAGGCTGGAGCCACTGCTGCTCCGCCCGTTATGCTGCTGAGAGAGGAGTGAGGAGGCCGTGAGTGATGGAGAGGGAAATGACAGGAGAAGGGAGAGGAGCAGGGAAACACTGAGGACACCCTGTTTCTCTATTCGTTGTATTTATTGCTCAGTCAGGCTCTGAGCTCGTGCTAAAATTACGGCCGTAGTAATAAAATGATGGCTCCATAAAATACCAACTCCAGGAGAATTCAAGCAAGTGTGTAATTAAAGAAAGAACTGATAACGTATGTGTTGTACAAAGAGCAATAAAATCCATCAAACTGTGTAGCTGGAAGAGGATGAGAACATTTGCATGGTTTGAAAGATATTATGTGCCTTGTTTACAATCCAGATGTAATACTGTTAACCAACACCTATGCTCTTTCACATTCACCTCATTAAAGAAACACTGCAGAATTGTGTCAAATATGTTTAATTTTCCAGTTTTCTTCATTTTGTTTTTCAATCTTCTCACACATTATCTTCACTTATTTCATACACACACACACACACACAAGGGCTGGGAAAGTTAACGCGTTATCGCGTTAACGCATTATTTACTTAATGCCGACAATTATTTTATCGCGCGTTAACGCAGGTTTTTAAAATCC
>JBBJLR010000111.1:37432809-37444588 GCA_037577145.1 Brachypetersius gabonensis | reverse complement strand
GAGAGAGAGAGAGAGAGAGAGAGAGAGAGAGAGAGAGAGAGAGAGAGAGAGAGAGAGACAGAGAGAGAGAGACAGAGTGAAAAACACATCAGATCTGATGGGCTCTCCCTTTTGGTTTTGAATGAGGTTCGTTTTTCAATCCACTTTGTTTTGGTTTTGAATGTAGAATGTAAAAATGGAACATTCTCACTCTAATAATAATATGCACTCTAGATGAAGATTGTTGTAAAAAATAAACAACAATAATTCACTGAAATTTAATCCAGGCCTTAGAAAAGAGGAATAGACGATACCCAGGATTTCTATTGTAACCCAAAACCAGAATCAAAACTAAAATATAATATATGATATCAAAGCATTATTCTGCACAGAATCATTGATTCCTTCAGACACATGAACAGTATATCGGCTGTTTAAACCAGCTTGTTTCTGCTCTGAGTAATACGTTATTTTTTAAACAATATTTTTATTTACATCAATGAGCTACTAGCACTTTAAAGTACATACACATTCTGTTCTATTACATTTACATTCTATTACATTTTTGTTTCTAATTGAAATGTTTGCAATTATTTGGAATGTATTTTTCTTTATATTCTCATTACCTTAGTTTTAGTCTTAGAATTCTCTTTAATTAAATTGGTTTGTATACGTTATTGCAGTCTCATAACTGATTCAGGGAAGATTTATGACTGTATAACTGTCTCTGTCCACACAATAATCAGTGCAATAACCTGTTGCTCCTCAGATGGGCAGTTTCTCATTGTGTGCTAAATCATTATCATGAACAGTATCTTTTAATATGTGCCATAGTTTATTCTGTGCAGTAAGTCAGTATTACTACTCAAAAACATTTGCAAACCACTATTGCATTATTTAACAAACTACTTCAGTGCAAACTTTATTTATTTGTCTTTAGTATTTATGTCCACCTCTATTACTGACCACTGTATTTTGTATGTAGTGTAATGTATTTAGTACTTTCAGAGGTGTTTTATTTTATACTATTTTGTATATTGTTCTTGTCTCTGTGTCTCTGTGAGTCTGTGCAGTTGTAACATAATCAGTTTCCTCCGGAATCAATAAAGTTTTCTGGTTCTGATTTTGATAAATAGCTTGAGCTATGTTGCTCTAGCTCTTATTTTCACTTTTTTAAACATGTTGGAGGGAAGGATGGTGGAGAGAGAAAGAATGGAGAAAGAAAGAGAGAGACAGGGTGACAGAGAGAGGGGAGAGAGAAAGAGACAACAGAGAAAGAAAATGAGAGGCAGGCACAGAGAGAGGAGAGAGAGAGAGAATAGAGGAAGAAAAAGAAAGACAGGCAGAGAGAGAGAGAGAGTGGGAGAAAGAGAGAATAGAGAAAGAAAAAGAGAGGCAGGCACAGAGAGAGGAGAGAGAGAGAGAATAGAGGAAGAAAAAGAGAGACAGGCACAGAGAGAGAGGAGAGAGAAAGAGACAACAGAGAACGAAAAAGAGAGGCAGGCACAGAGAGAGGGGAGAGGAAGAGAGAAATAGAAAGAGAAGAGGAAGAGAGAGAGAAAGCGGGGAATAGAGGCAGAGAGAGTAATCGAAAGAGAAGAGGAAGAGAGAGAAAGTGGGGAAGAGAGAGGATAGACAGAGGGAGAGAAAGAGAGAGAATAGAGACAGACCGAAACAAAGAAGAGAAGAGGGAGATAAAGAAGACAGACCGAGAGATTGAGAGAAAAAAATAAGAGAAAGAGAATGAAAGAGGGAAACAGTGAGACAAAGGGATAGATGGATAGATAGATAGATAGATAGATAGATAGATAGATAGATAGATAGATAGATAGATAGATAGATAGAGAGACAGAGGGGGGGGGAGAAGGGGGAGAAGCGGGAGAGACAGATGAGGGAGGTGATAGAGAGAGGGAGGGAGAAAAAGAAGAGAGAGAAAGAGAGAATAGAGTAAGAAGAAGACTGGAGGACATAGAGAGGGAAACGGACACACAAAGGGAGAGACAGAGAGAGAAGAGACGAGGGAGAGGGAAAGAAATAAAGAGAGAGACACACGCAGAGAAAGAGAGACAAAAAGTGAAAGAGTGAGAAAAAGAATAGAGGAAAAAAGAGCTGAGACCGATTAAAAGAGAGAAAAGGAAACACCATGTTGAAATGATCGTTTTGGCAAATCGATTCAGTATCGATTCCGTATTTTTCTTTGTCAGACACAGAAAAAGCTTCTCGGTTCTTCTCTCCAGCTTCAGCCGGACGCGCGCGCGCGCGTAAAAGTGCGTAACGGGACCGGAGTCTCGCCGGCGAGCGTGACATCACCGCGCGAGCTGCCCCTCCAGGGGGGCTGGAGTTCAGATGGGGAGGCAGCTCGCAGCAGCCAGTCGCGCCGCTTCTCCTGGAGGCTCCAGCAGTTTCAGCAGCTCCAGCACCTCCAGCAGGTCCAGCATCTCCAGCAGGTCCAGCATCTCCCGCGTGCAGAGAGCCCGGAGCGGCGCGGCGCGCGAAGAGCGATGCCCAGCCAAAAGCAGTTCACGTTTTTTGCGTTTTTACGCAGGTGAGTAGCCCCCCCACCCCTTTCCGCGCGCCAGAAGATGAAGTTTGGCAAGAACATCTGCATCCTGAACGTCGGAGGCACCAAGTATGCCTTCACGCGGGAGGTGATCCGGGACTTCCCGCTGCGCCGCGTGAGCCGCCTGCACAGCTGCTCGTCCGAGAAGGAGGTTCTGGAGGTGTGCGACGACTACGACCGCGAGAGGAACGAGTTTTTCTTCGACCGGCACTCGGAGGCATTCGTCTTCATCATGCTGTACGTGCGCTCCGGGAAGCTGCGCTTCGTGCCGCGCATGTGCGAGCTCTCCTTCTACAACGAGATGCTCTACTGGGGTCTGGAGAGTTCTCACCTGGAGTTCTGCTGCCAGCGGCGCCTGGACGACAGGATGTCCGACACCTACACCTACCTGTCCGACGAGGAGCCGACGGGCGCCGACGAGGAGGAGACCCGGCGCCCGGGTATGGGCATGGGCACCGAGGCGGACGACGAGGCTACGGCCGAGGAGGAGGAGACGCGCCCCTGGCTCGCCAGGATGAGGAGGACCTTCGAGGAGCCCGCGTCCTCCTTGGCCGCACAGGTGCTTGCCTCGGTCTCCGTCATCTTCGTCATCATCTCCATGGTCATCCTTTGCGCAAGCACCCTGCCCGACTGGGACACGGCGAAAAACAACACGGTAGAGGAGCACAGGTGAGGGTAACTGCAAATTTGGGATGTCTGGGTGGGGGTGGGGGTGGGGGTGGTGTGTGTGTGTGGAATAGGGGGGACTTACAGATATGGGCACCCTTGACTAGAGGATCATGAATACAAAACGTGCATCAGAAACATCAGAAAATCCTTTATCAATAACCAGTTTTTGGTCACAGGACGCTGTTGCCTGGATTGTTTTAACTGGTAGTAAATTCTCATCCCAGCAACTACGCTAACAGATCTGGGCACCCCTGAATTAGAGGAAGATTAATCAGCGAATCTGGTCCTTTATCAATGTCAGTTTCTGGCCACAGGGCACTGTAGGCTGGATATTTTTGGCTGGTGGTTTATTCTCAGTCCAGCAGTGACACTGAGGTCTTATATAAACTCCAGCTGTTTGGGGGCCAAGCAAATCCAGGCATCCCTGGACTAGAGGATGATTAACACACACTGTGCAGCATCAGATAATGTAGTAGTCTAGTCCTTCATTCATGGTCGGGTTTTGGCCACAGGACCCTGTTGGCTGAATATTTTTAGCTGGTGGTCTATTGGTGGATTCTCAGCCCAGCAGTGATAATGAGGTCTTAAACTGCAGCTGTCTTTGGGGGCTTAGAAATTTGTTCTCAGCATAACACCCTAACATCCACTTTTTATATCCAGGACGGAAATTTTGAGCTCAGTGGTTCAATGCTTTAGTGAAGAAGTCAAATAAAAGCACAAGACAAGGCTTATGTGAGAACCTGGATGTCTCAGCACCTGTTTTGTAAATAAAACATCTTTTATTAATGATTAGACGCAGAATAAGAGACTAATCCACCACTGACCAATAAATGTGAGGTATAGTCAACTCATACAGTGTTATTGACCAACACTGAACGTAAAGTTAAAGCCTGTGTTGTGTTTAATAATCTCAGTTTTAGTGATGTGACCACTTTACTGGTCAGAAAATGGCCCCATTCTTTAGGACCTCAGTTTGGTTTATTCCTGCAGCGCTATTGAAAAGATGACGCTTTAGAAGGGGTCTCTCTCTCTCTCTCTCTCTCTCTCTCTCGCTCTCTCTCTCGCTCGCTCTCTCTCCACGTTTGTGCCCCAGTTTATGTCATGTTTTGCTTTATCTTAGACTCCCACACTTTCATCTTGTTTTCTCCCACCTCCACTTCCTCCCCGAGGCGATGAACTCTTACAGTAAATAAAACACAAATCCAGTTTTCACAATGATAGAGAATAAAAAGTTCAGCTTTCAATCTGTGTTTTACGGGAGTTCTTTAAAATGTCTTGTTATATGTTCGTAGTTCACTATAGCTCACAGCATTAAATCTTCCTGAAAAGTACAGCAAAACCAGTCAAGTGTAAAAATATCTGTAAGAAATGACGAAAACTATTAGCCTGAATCCTAGGCAGAAAATCCAGATTCTATTCAGGATGACAAAGTTCCCATAAAGTTCCTATAAATCACTCGTGTGAAATCATGAAATGATAATGGACATCAGACCAAGAGGTAATACTACACTCCTCTTCAATTACACAGAACAAAATATGTATATAGATATAATTTCATGTTTTCTATATATAGTATTGTTATTTAAATAAATAATATAAACAATGTATAAACATAATGTATACCAGTAGTATATAAATAAATGAATAGATTATAGCCCTGAATGAATTAACAGTTGTTTTGCATGATACAATTAAATGGTAAATTTATGATATATGCCTTTATATACAAATGTGTAACCTATTGGTGCAAAACATTAGATGAGTCATCCTTCACCACAGCCACCACATTCAATAGGGCGAGTTTGTGCATGTGGCACAACAGGAGGTCTGAATGTTTGACCTCAACAGTGAGGGAGGGAAGTTTTTGTATCGATGATCTGACTGATCGTCGTTAATTTTTAACGAAACAATTATATCCTCGTGGGAAATTCCAGGATGACAATGCACCCATCCACAGACTGTGAGACGTCACTAGTATAAAAGTATGTAAATCATATGCAATGGCCTTTGTAGTCATCACCCGACACTGGACAGCACACACAATATCGTCCAACAGTTTCAGAGACTTGCAAAGCTATTCTGGCAGCTCTTGATAGATCATATATATATATATGACAAGCCGCTTGATTAGGTACCACTACATCTCTGCATCTATCTTCACTCATTCTCCATTTCATCAGTTTTACTTGCCATTAAGATTCCCTTTGTAGTTTTCAATTACAGACTGTAGGCCATGTGTTCTCTGCACCGTGTGTTAGCCCCCTTTAATCAGTTTATTGATTGTCAGGACTCCCACAGGACCACCAGAGAGCAGAGATTATTTGGGTTGTGCATCATTCTCAGCACAGGAAACCAGACCGGACCCTGACTAGAGAATGATTAACACAAACTGTGCAACATTAGGTAGTCTAGTTCTTCATCAGTGGCCAGTTTCTGGCCACAGGACACTCTTGGCTGGATATTTTTGGTTAGTGGTCTATTCTCAGCCCAGCTGAGACACTAAAGTAAAAAAAAAAAACAGCTGCACTGCAGTGTATGATACATTATTTCAACACAAACACACACACACACGCACACACACAAATGCTACTACCATATCAGTGTCACTGATGTGCTAAGAAAGATCCACCATCCAGAAAATAAAGTGAAAAAAATATCCTCTGGGAAAAGCAGATAACTCCTTTTGTTTGTTTGCTTGCTTGTTTGTTTGTTTGAGATTTGCTTTTGAGCATCAGCCCTAGTTAAGCCATTGTCGTGGCTTCGTCTTCTATTTTTGTGCCCATTTATATCCATTTATCTGCCATTATCAACACAACCGTCGCTGTAGCTCATTACGACATGTTATTTGATCCGACTAAATAAGGGCAGAAGGCAGCACTGAAGACGTACGGAATCCACGAAGCAAAGAAACATGACATTTTGAGGCTGTGGCTGTTGTAGGATTCTCTGCCCGAATATAACTCCCCGTTTTTAAATGTTAAATAGTCAAGGATTCATGTCTGAATACAAAAGAACGGACTACAGCTGTTTTATAAATACATTCTTGTTTACTAACAGTGAGCAGTTAATGGTTTTCTATCCTGTGGCTTTGATATCCAGGTGGTTTCAAAACCATCTTGCTTCCAAATGCTTGGACTGGACACTGAGTCCAAGAAAAGAAATAATTACAGTACAAGCCTGAGTGTTGCCCTTTTCTTTAGTTGATGTTTCTCCTCCATTGTTTCCAGCCCTGCAGTCGCTGGCATTTGTCTCTTTTCTGCCAATGTCTCTGGAAATGTTTATGTGTCCTCATGCTTGTATCCAGTGCATTCTTGATTCCATTTTCTTCCCAGAGGTCAGGTATGTGTCAAATGTATGTTTATGAGGGGCTAGAGAGGGAAGAAATTAGAGAACACAGAGGTTTGTCTTGCATGGCACTTAGAATGCTTTTTAACACGTTTCTTGTATGCACAAGACATGATTATATAGATAAACAATATCATTTAACGTGAGATTTACTGTGTCATTTGTGAGCAGACCTAAACTCACTCTGTGTGAATACACCATCCCCACCTGTCTCACTTCCCCACAGTAAAGCTTGGCGCTGCTCTCCATTCAGTGTCCCCCTCCACCTTGCTGCTGGTCTCTGTCCAGTCTTGTTCTGTGTTTCGCCCACAGTATATGTCAGCAATCTAATGACCAGTAAAATCGTTCAGTTTGAAAGTCTGAAATGTCAGAGGGACAGTTTCATAACCTGCAAATTAAAAGCGACCCAATAATGTACGACTTGTAGGTCTAAATACCCCAGTTTAGCCCTTGAGCAGCATCAAGCTTTCCTCCTGCATAGCTGCCCAAGACTCCCAGACTGTCAAACAGCTCTTTACTTTGTCTGCATGAAACCATTTATGCTTATCCTCTATAGTCCTATATAAGGTAATCAGACTGCATGGTTGAATCTTATTTATTTAAAAACAGGATGAGTCAAAGAAATCAGAAACCACCGAAAGGCACTTGAGGCCAGTTTCCTGAACATAAACTGAACCTAATCTTGGACTAAATGGGCTAAATAACATTGGAAATTGGGAACCAGCCCATAGTGTTACATCTCATCATTACCATTGTGTTTTAATGTCCGAATCCAAAAGGTAGGCACAGCAACAGGATTTCATTTAAAACAAACAAGAGTACACTAGACTCTGATGTTTAATCAACTGTTCTTCAAGCAGATGGTTACCTCTGCCAGCATGATTGATTGTTTGTACATACTGATAAATGTTATTATCAACTGGTTATTTTCATTTTTAATGATCAGACCTTGCTGAGCATCAAGACTGTTCTCAGTTTTGTCTCCTAACTGGAGGAACAAACTTCCCCTGACTATGAAAACCACTGAATTTCTCGCTGTTTTCAAACAGTGACTAAAGAACCACCTCTTCGCTGAGCTCTTAGAACACCTACTTATACATTTTATAAACATAACTAAAACAAAATTAGCTTACTGGTAGACTACAAGGCACCAAAGTCTAACAAATGTTGTAAATGTAAATGTAAACTGTCTGGCTGATCATGATTGGTGATGCTAAGCTCATTTGTGGCCAGAAGTCCAAGAAATTACAGTTTGCCGTGCTTTCTCCAGGCTCAGCAGGATGCCGGACAGATATTATTATCCAGTGTGACAGGACTGGCAGTTAGTGCACCACTCCAAGTGTGTTGAGCTGTCCAGTGATGTAGTGGCAGCTCGAAAAGATGTGGTGGCACTTGGAGGAAAGCCATTCTACCCTTTACCTACTACCGTGTTGGTAGCATCATGTGATTGGTGGAGTCCTTGCTAATGAGTGGAATTAGGGGGGAAACTGTGAAAAAAAACCCCAACAAGTATTAAATGCATCTATACTTGTTTCAAACACAATCAAGATCCATTTCTGACAATGTGATTTAAGAATCAGAATTTCATTGATCACAGAAGAAATTTATGTTACGACTATACAGGCACAAAAAGACAAGAATAATATAAAATATAGCATAAAGTTCAAATGAATACTCTGAAAACTCTTTGTACTAAATACACAAAACACTGTGGTCCGTAAGAGAGGTGGATATAAACACTATAGATAAATAAATAAAATTACTGCTGTAGTAGTTCACTATTTAAAATAAATAGTTGCACTCTGTAGTGCTGATATTGCACATAATGTATAAATAAATCATTACAGCTAAGTGATCTGCTCATACTTTGATAGTAATGTGTCCTGGGTGTATTTACCCCTGACTATTCATGCAGTCAGCTGAAATCCCAGCGAGATCTGATTATCAAAAATGCTAATGATTGTACACAATGGCGATGATGAGATCTGACGTTGAGAGACACAGATGTTCTCTTGGCTCCTGTCTCTTGGCTCACCCTGTGACTAAGTCACTGCTGTGTGTAATTTTTATATCACGTAGCTGTTTTCTCACTCTGTTTCCTCACCCCCTCCCCGTTCTGTTTCTCAGGATCATTGAAGCGGTGTGCATTGGCTGGTTCACTGCCGAGTGCATAGTGCGTTTCATTGTGTCTCGGGACAAGTGTGAGTTTGTGCGCCGGCCCCTGAACATCATCGACCTCCTGGCCATCACGCCGTACTATGTGTCTGTCGCCATGACAGCCTTGACCGGGGAGAACCCGCAGCTGCAGCGGGCGGGAGTGACCCTGCGGGTGCTGCGGATGATGCGCATTTTCTGGCTGATTAAGTTAGCGCGGCACTTCCTGGGCCTGCAGACACTGGGGCTGACACTGCGCAGGTGCTACCGCGAGATGGTCATGCTCCTGGTGTTTGTGTGCGTGGCCATGGCCATCTTCAGCGCCCTGGCCCAGCTCCTGGAGCACGGACTGGATCTGGAGACCAGCAACGAGGACTACGCCAGCATCCCGGCGGCCTGTTGGTGGGTTATTATCTCCATGACGACTGTCGGCTATGGAGACATGTATCCCATCACCATGCCGGGGCGCGTGCTGGGTGGCGTGTGTGTCGTGAGTGGCATTGTGCTCCTGGCTCTCCCCATTACCTTTATCTACCACAGCTTTGTGCAGTGCTACCACGAGCTCAAATTCCGCTCAGCACGCTGCGTGCGAAGTCTCTCCGCTGAGTTTCTCAACTAACTGACGGCTATCGATCTCTCGGGCCCTCGGCCCAGCTCCGTTACTCATCACCCGGTCCGCCCTCTCCTGTGCCTTCATTTCGCAGCCTCCTGAACTCCAAGCCACATTTCACAGGGTGAGGAATGTTACTGCTCCTGCCGAGAGGCTCCTTTCGAATGCAGCATCATGTTTGACTTCTAAAAGTACCTCTAAAAACTGGGACGCATACAAAAACTCCATGGAAGCAACAGGAGGAGAAACAGCGCACAAACATGGTCACAGTCCAAAGGAACTACACAAGCCAGTGTTTGCATTGTAACCCCACATGGATGGAAACCAGTTAACCTGATCCAAAGAGACAGCATTTTCTGTGTTTGGTGCCATTCGGGAAAAGGACAACTGTGGCAACAGCCGGGCACCAGATGGCACGGCTGCCTATATAAGGGGCGCCTTGGCAAGGCTTTCAGGTCTTGACGGTTCTCCAGACCAAAGCCGGCCTTTCCTCAAGCGCCCTGGCCTGGCTTCACATGCAGAGACACTCCGTTCCCATGGAGAGATTACTCCAGCTCGTTAGATCATTAATTCAGTTCAATTTGGCTTTGAACGCTCTCCAGATATGAGGAGCAAAAAAGCAAGGGAGGAGAGAGAGAGAGAGAGGAGAGAGAGAGAGAGAGAGAGAGAGAGAGAGAGAGAGGGAGATGGTCCTAAAGGAAATGAGAGAAATATGGAAACAAAACAGATGGGAGCGTAGTGGAAAGAATTTAAAAATACAGACCTGGTGGAGACAGCTGGGCATGTACGTGTTTATCTTGTCATGTAAGCAAAATGCAGATGTGTAACTCCTGAAATTAAATCTTGGCCCCATTCTGAAGGTTCTAGAAACAAAACATCAGCTGTTCTGCTACACAGGGATGGAGCCACCACCTGGAGCTGACATCTCTGGGAATATGAGTGAGCAAACCAAGAGGTGTTAACTAAATTGATTAGCAAACACCTCACCCACACACTCAACAGTAGGAGGGCTGTCGCTCTCCTCCCCCTTCACTGTAAGCAGAACAAGCACAAAGCGAAGCGCTCTCCTTTGCTGGATGGGCTCCTTGTCTTTAGTGAATCGGAATGAGATGAAATAATAATCATTTTCAGCAACCCAGCCAAGCGCAGCTTATGATTATGAGTCAAACCATATTTTAGGGCAGTTCAAGTAGAAAAAAACAATATTAAAGATTGCATCTATAGATTTGTTTACTTGACACCATTATTCAATGTATTATGAGAAAATAATCTGAAGAATGAGTGCCTCCAGAAGTGCATTCTCTTCTTAACACCATATGTGGTGGTTTCTGTTTAACGCTGACTCTCATACCTGTGCAAGAAACCCAGAAATGCTTGGTAAATAATGACATAGTACAGTTTACAACATACAAACTAAGAAGAGACTAAAGGCGTGTCCTGCACAGGTGTGATGAAGTTAATGTTAAGCATTCCCACCACGTCCCATATTTTGAAATAATTACGTGCTGCTTTGTAACTGTGAAGCTGTGAGTATCGCAAAAGTGTAATTAAATGCTGTGGCTGTTTATGGTAGATCATCACAGGTCAAACTGAACACTGTGTGAAAAAATACATGCTTACCTGTTCTCTACTGAACAAAACCATCTGTACAGATATTTTATATCCAGCAGGCATTTTTTTGGCAGGGTTTATTGCAGAAATATTTGAACATAAAAGAAAATAAAGTGATGTTTTTCCATACTGGCATGATATCGTCAGTTCTTCCTCTTTTGGCTCCAGCTTTAGATGGATGTTTTATTCACAGCGGGGTTTAGGGGTTAAAAACAGAAACCTTGGCAGGATATTATATGGGTTAAAGTTTACATTCTTATTGAAAATAAAAAAGAAAAACATTTTATCAATAAACTTAGCCTTGGAAAGTTTATAATTAAAATGGAAATACTATTAAATACTATTAAATCAAATTACACACTTCAGTGTAAAAACATCCATGGTGAATTTACATTCAGTGTTCATGTACATAATCACAGCTATTTTTTTTACAATATGCATATATGTGTATGTGTATATATATATACATATATATATATACACACATCAGTTTTTGCTGTGTGTGTGTGTGTTTGTGTTTGAACAAGTTTCGTTTGACAAATGTAAGCTGTCAGTGAGAGCTCCAATGGTGGAATAAGAGCGAGGTGACTCAGCCTGCTGAGAAAACTGCAGTGGGCCTCCTCAGTACCTCCAGACCCTCTTATTGCATTTATAAGCATATGATCTGAAGTTTGTGCTGTTCCTTTGTTTTTGTGCCTGAATATGATTATTATTCCTGAACAAATATAGTCTACACAACTAAATTAGAACCATTTAGGTTCAGCTTGTTGCATTGATATGGGAAAGGCTGCTTATCAAAATGCTGTGTGTGTGTGTGTGTGTGTGTGTGTGTGTGTGTGTGTGTGTGTGTG
>JBBJLR010000111.1:37412494-37432709 GCA_037577145.1 Brachypetersius gabonensis | reverse complement strand
GGAATAAGAGCGAGGTGACTCAGCCTGCTGAGAAAACTGCAGTGGGCCTCCTCAGTACCTCCAGACCCTCTTATTGCTTTTATAAGCATATGATCTGAAGTTTGTGCTGTTCTCTTTTTTTTTTTGGTCCCTTTTCGCTCCTTAATAAAATGCTAATGCTTGAAAATGAAGGCTGGGAGCAGGAGCTAAGCTGCCCAGGTGCTGAACCAACAAAGCAGAATGTAATTTACACAAACTTGCAGTACCCTCCTCTCCTGCAGCACAGCAGAGTGACTCGCAAAGATCTGGGTTTAGCTTTCACTCTCACACCTGTGCTTGGAAAGTGCCGATGATATAAAATCTACAACATGACAAATCTGATATAAAAGAAAAAAACTCACAGAATACGCTTAGAGATACATAAGATATATAATACTGTCTTTCTCCACCCACAATTTCTTCATATTTTGCTTCCAATATCCAAACTTTTGTGTAGGGATGCACCGAGACTATTGTTTTGGAAAACGATAAGCGAAAATGAGGAACCACTTGGCCGAAAGCCGAAATGTATTATTAAATTATTAAAAGAATCTGTTACAAAACTATGAAAATATTTATTCAAACAATGCACAATACCAAATAAAATTTTAAATAAAATATTTTACTCTGCCCCACTCGGCCTAAAAGCAAGATAGCTGAAAAATTTTACAATTAAATATATCTTCTCTCATAAAACAAGTATTCAAGTGCATTTTAATATTCTGAGCGAAGTGCCCAAAAACAGTGCACTCAGGAACAAGTGCTTTAAAACTGCTGAAAGATAAACAACATTCTCTGTAGGTCTATAACAAAAGTGTTTCAAAACAAAGACTGACAGCCCATATATTAACTGGAATCACTGGACAACTTTCTTGACCTTTCAAAAACACAGATGGAGTAGGTGTGCTTGAAGGGTTTCACCTTGTCTGTGGTTCATACTCTGGGCCTTTGTGGATACACCCTCTCTATAAATTTCAGCATTCCACACTTTCCAAACATCTTTCCGCGTGTCTTTCTTATGGGGGGTTTCCACCGACTGGTACCAGCTCGGTTCGGTTCAACTTTAATAGCTTTATTTGCTTTTTCATAACTAAAATCTGGTACCAGGTACCCGGTACCATTCTTGGTACCACCTTGGCCGAGGTGCCAAGCGTGCTGAACAGATATTAAATGATGACGTGTACATATTGGAGGTAACTGATAGGAGGTAACTATAGTTAGGTCAGTGTTGCTGACTGAACATTAGCATTACTGTTTGCTAACTCTAATGTTGCTACTTTAAGCCTTGTCTGGGGAGCCAATTGTCTCCGTTTTGTGACAAACCGCCACAAACCAAGGATAAGAAATAAAACCCCTATGATTTCATCCATGCTGACATTTGTAATGATGCCAGGTTGTTTACTTCAGCTTAGAGCGCTCCACACATGCTGCTTCTCAGAAGCAACCAGTTGCAACCAGTTGTAGTGGAAAACTGTAGGTCTGAAACCAAACTGAACAAAGTAGAACCGAACTGAACAGATGGAAATGCACCCAAATGGCAGACATGTTGACGGTAATCCAATATGGTGTGTGCAGTTTGTGGTTGTTGATTGCATCATCACTGTTTCAGTCGCATAAAAAAATATTTCGCTGGCCGAATATTCGGTGCTCCCTACTGTTTTTGTTTTTAATGTGGTCTTGAGGAACAGTTCTCCAGACTTCCTGAAGGACCTTCAAAGTCTCTCATTTCCAGTCCAGTCCCTGAACCTGACCAGTTTCAGAGGAATGTTTCTGTTGGTTAAGACACACAGTGACCTACGTATGAATCATTCAAGCAGAACAAACAGCATCTAACTGAAGTTCTGAACCAGATCAGTATACTGATGGTGCTGAATGCTGAGTGGGCGGAGCTCCTTTATCTAGGCTCGTTGTATCTTTAGATACTTTGCAGCCTGTCAGTAAAACATTTGTTCCCATTTATTTAGTTTAATATAACCAACATGCCAAAGATAAGACAGTTTGACAAACAGAAAATAGTATTTTTGCACCAACAAGGTGACTGAAAATAAAATAGAAAGATATGTGTTGACTCAAGACTTTTCCACAGCGCTGTACACACACATATGCTTTTGTTCAGAACAGTTTTAGAGGTTTTTTTGTTTTGTTTAGGGTATGGTTTTTTGTTTGTTAAAGTTTCAGCTCCTTTAGGACGGTTTTAGGAGTTTTTGGTTTTTTTGTTTACAGTTTTAGCTCCTGCGGGGTCCTGGGGGCCCGGTCTTCGTACGTCGCTTGATACATCCAAAATGAACGGACACATCTAAGATGAGACTTTGCACATTTCACATGGGGGTTTAACAAAGAAATTATATAAATGATACCATCACAAGAAAAGCGGTATCTCTCAAGAAATATATTGTCATGCTTGAAGAACGAAACAATCCAAGAACAAATCCACAACAATCAAATCTAAGAACGAAGAACGGGTCCCTGTTCCATGAAACATGATAAAGGGAAAGTCTGACTTACTTTCCCTTGAAATAAGCCAGACTTTCCCTTACTTCTGTTTCATGGAATACCCTTGTTTCAGACCTTGCAGGGCACTTTAAGGAGTTTTTGTTTTGGATTTTGTTGTATGTTTGTTTGTTTGTTTGTTTGTTTACAGTTTCAGCTCCTGCAAGACGGCAAAGCGTTGCCAAAGAGTCCTGAGAGTCACGCGCGCGTGTCGTCACTCTCTCGCGACAAGTCAGGCCGCTGGAGCAGAGTCCGGGCAGCGGCGTGTTCGGATGAGGATGTTCTACACTTTCAGCGAGTTCACCCAGAAACTGACCGCGTCCGGAGCCCGCAGCACACAGGTACCGCATCACAGAAACGCCAGTCTGAACAAAAACAAGCAAACGGTCCGGCCGGTATGACCTTCATTTCTGCCTGTCCTGAGGGATGTAGCTTGTTAGCCTAGCCACCAAACCGGTAACCTCGACTTTCATTTACACACAACATGGACAAAGGTTTTGGGACGCACGGTCATTACACCAGCAGGGACCTTAATGAAAGATTGAATTCAAATCTATAGACTTGAATGCGAAGTTGGTTCCCCCTTTACAGCTTTAACATACATGTACACCAAGTGGATACAAGTATAGGGGCCTCTTCATTATTGAATTCAAGTGGTCCCTTACAGTGAAGGTCAGTCTTAATGCTTCAGCAGACCAAGACATTTTGGACGACGCCATGCTTCCAGCTTTGTGGACCCAGTTTGGGGAAGGAGACATGGCGGGGTGAGTTCGGTGTGGAAGAACTTGACTGGCTGCACAGAACCCTGACCTCAACCGCATTCAACACTTTTGGGATGAACTAGAATGGAGATTGTGATCCAGACCTTCTCGTCCAACATCAATGCCTGACCTTATAAATGCTCTGGGGTGCAAAGTGGTACCAACTCCATTTTAAAGTCTATGAATTTGCAATGTCATTAAAATCTCTGTTGGTGTAATGGTCAGATGTCCCAATGCTTTAGTATATATAGTGCAAATATTTCACTCTAAAAAGAGCATATTTAGAAAAAAGATGTTACGCTTGTTGTCTCTTAGAGAACTGAGGTGACACACCGGTACAAGGTATGTCCTCACTAGTAGGACTGGAGGTAACAGCTGTTTTCATATGAATCGATAATTAGGATTTAAAAACAATAACATTTTATTTTCCGTCTAGGGCTGGGTAATAAGGCCTTTTAATAATAATGTGATGTGCTTTGCGATAAACTAAATAGATGTAAATGTATTGTTGTTAAATGTATTAATCTTGAGGGGAATTCTGACTGTATTGTGAAACGGTATGTATAAGAATTTTATTAATCCTTTATTAATACTTTAATGCTCAGTGAATGAAAGTGCCATAATATGAATAAAATAGTAATTATAGCATCTCGCAATTAAATAAAGCTTTAGGTATTAAATAAAGCAGTGTGACAGTTTTTAACATGGTTTTCAAATTGTAAAAAAAAAAAAATCAGATTCACAATGCATATCAAATCAGAGATCACTGCTGATGCCCATCCCTGATTGTTATGAGTGTTATTGTGTGTTTAGAATTTCCTTAAATGCCCCCCCTTCCGAACAGGGAACAGTTGTACTGTCTTACAGCATCTGATAGAATAGATTTCCTCTGGAGTTCAGTCCTGCATCTCAAAGTTTTTAGCTGTTTCTGGTTCGATGACCTACTAAGGAGGCATGCAGGGGTGGGAGGGATTGTCCAAGAAGTTTCTTCAGCATCCTCCTTCCAGACCCGTCCACCAGAGTCTCAGTCTCAACAGAACCAGTCTTTCTGATCAGCTTGTTTAGTCTGCTGCCATCAGTCCTCTGATCCAGTTTCAAACACAGTTAAAAACTACAACACAGAGCGATAGAACATGCACAGATCAGTCCTGCAGACCCTGAGGGACCTGAGCCTGCTCAGTAATTATAGGCGGCTCTGCCCCTTCTTGTTTTTGTTGGGCCTGATGCTCAGCTCTAACATTTATCTCTTTATTCTTTAAATCTTCTCTAAAGTACAGTAAACCCCCAGTTTTACACGGATCAGGAGTCGCGGTTTCTGTCACGCGCAGATTTTTTTGGAGAACCAAACTCCGCCCATTTTTGCTTTTTTGTGGCAATAAATATATTTTTTCTGGATGTTTTCACACAAAAAATATCTTGATCCCCGTGCTCCAAGCGCAATTTCTTTGCAGTGCAAGCACTCTTCAGACTCCACAGTTCTCCAGGAGGTCTTTCCTACGAGCCCTCATTTGTATTTTTATCCTGAGTAGATCAGGGGTTATTGCACTAAAACCAATGCACTGCAGTGTCCCAATACTTTTGTTCAGCGACAGTTGCATATCTCGGCGAGGAATTTAAATTAAGAGACGAATACGGGTTTACCTTTACATTTTCTTTAAAAGTAATGCAAAATGAAATTATATTGAAGCATATTGGGGGTATATTTAGGGTTTACACTAAACGCGGGTGCCCTTTGAACGTAATCCCAGTGAAAAGCGGGGGATTACTGTACTTCATAATTGCTTGATTTAATATTTTGGTGTATGTAAAGTTTTAGTGCAATTGCATCACCAATCATACTACTGCTGTTCTCAAAAGTTTAATTATTCTTCTTTTTATAATTAAAATAGGCACCACTTTGTTGGAGCTCGTGTAAAAAATTTTCACGGCTTCATTGTCAAAACGTTTGTTAATATCTCCTGCAGTACGCTGGTGTAAAACTTGTGTAAGAGTCATTTGAAACATATTTGGACAGAGAAAATGGTCGAGCCCTGTTTTAAATCAGTGTGGTGAGTTGGCGGGTGGCATGATGGATACGGAAGCCGAGGACGGAACAGAAGGCGAAAAAAATGGAACGCAAATAAACACGAAGCAAAACTCACTGCATTAATGCTCAGAAGGCGTGTGTGACTTTGTTGTGGTGTAATTAAATATAATCAGCTGTGAATAAATGGCTTGGCCAGAGCCAGCAGGACCTAGAGCAGTGGTTCCCAACCTTTTTTTTCTTGAAGCCCCACTTGCCTGTGTGCAAGACAAGCCAGGCCCCCCCCAAACCCCAACTCCTACCCGCGTAGACGCACAAAAAGAATGAAGTAATTAATTACAAACTTTTATTTGCAAAAATAAACAGCGATTGTAGGTTTTTGTTCTTATACTCATACACATTTATGTTTCTCAGATGTTGGGATTTTATGAAATTAATGTGTACAAATATTATTTTTGTAACCTCCCTGCGATCTCTAGCGCCCCCCTAAGGGGGGCCCGGACCCCAGGTTGGGAACCACTGACCTAAAGGACCAGCATTAAATTGGTAATGTCCTGTCAGATGTAGAGTAAAATGAAAAAGTCATCATTCTGTCAGACGTGAACACACCACAGCAATTCTTCACCCATTCACCAAGCAAAGCAGGGGGAAGCCAGAAACGCAGTGTGTGGGGTCAGTTCCTTACTCAAGGGTACCTCAGTGGTGTCACTAGCAGTTCTGCAATTCAAACCCATGACTGACTGATCGCAGGGCGAACGCTCTAACCACTAGCCAACAGCTGCCCTAAAACTGGTCCTTCGAGCCGGACGGGGTTGCTGTGGGTGTTGATACTTTCTCACACAGCTGCGTGTCCAAGCGGTGGCAGCTGGATTGGATCAGTGGAGGGACGGAGTGCCGCTCTGTTGATCAGAACATTTGTAGCGACGCTCGTCCTTCATTATAGAAACTCAGCACACAATTTAGGTCCTTATTTCTTTAAAAAGAGTGTTGATGGTATTGATAAGCAGTTAACAGCATTGATATCGCTGTCTGTGAAACGATACCCAGTCCTACTCCAGATACAAAATCACACGTCTTTTTCTGAGAGCGAGAGATAGAAAACTCCAAAGCAATACTTATGCCAGCAGTTTAAAAAAAAAATTATGTTCACCGTGATCATTTACTACATCTTAGATAAAACAAACTGTGATGCATTGATTATATTCAATATATCACACTGTTCTTTTTCAATTTCCCCTATTTAAAGAAAAAAATGTTGGCGCAAATGAACAATAATAAAACGCAGCTAACTGAACGCTATTCTGTATATTTAGAACAACAGAGATGAGCTCATCTTTTACATGAAGTGCATAAAAACAGGTATTTGTACACTGCTTGACCTAATCTGTTAAAATAATAACTCGAAAATAATCTAAACGAAAATTATAAGTGTTAACAGGCTTTGCTGCATGAAATAGCATTAATAATGCAGAGACAGACTCCTCAGAACCACTCTCAAACTCCTCCTCTCTCGCTTTCTACAGGAAACATGTATTATACATTAAACACTCCGTTTTAAAGAAAGTTGGACTTGTGATACCTGTGAGAGCTGGATTGTGCACAGACTGCTGGATAAAGGAGCAGAGCTACCTGCTGTGAGACAGTCTGTTCCTTCAAAAAGCTGCACCTGCCAAAACTAAACCTTCATTAAGTCAGATGTTGTAATTACGTACTGTTCTATTCGCTGAGACCACATGCGGCAGCCTGGACAGCACAAACCGCTAATGAAATGTGTTGCTATCTTTGTACTTTTGTCAATTTTATTGATTTTTTTGTTGACGTCATACTAGCTGAGTGTGTTTGTGTTATTCAGTCTTCTGTTGAGGTTCAGGTTATTATTTATTGATTATTTACCCGCTAGATTTTACTCAACATTCTGGAGGAATCCAAAGAAAATGTAATGCGTGTTGCCTTTTAAGTCAGAAATCACTTTCTTGTAACATTGATAAGATCCAAACCTGGGCCACAAGTGAGTGACTTTTATGGTATAGATTTTAAGTCCAGAATCAGGCCAGATGTGATTGCTTGAACATGATTGCTTTTATGTGTCTGTGTGAATGTGTGTGTGTGTAAAACACATAAAAGTACAAATACAGATATATACAGACATACATACAAATACATATATATACAGACCTGTCTCACATTTCTGCTTCCACCTGAAGATTAACATTAATTGTCATGGAATAAAGTCCAAGTCTGCAGCCAAACACTATTCAATCACAAGTTAAACACTATGTCTGTTTTAAAATTGCATTCTAAAATGGCATCTTGGCCCACCTCTGGACCCTTATTCTGTATGTTGCATATACACACACAGACTGTATACCACAATTAAATGCCAGATGTGGCCTGAATTAAGACCTTGTCTGTGTTGCTCTCTGGGTTGTTATTATTAATGCACAACAACAGGCACAAACATTTGTAAAACATTCAGTAAGGCTTATGCATGGCTTTCCATTAAACAGGCATACTGAGCTTTACAAACGTTCAATGCTGTCCCATTCATGTTTCTAGCACGGAATTTGGTCCTGTGTGTTTCTTGCTGTCTCTGACGTGACCTCTTCTGCTTTCTAGGGCTTGAGACCCACTGTGCCCTCCGAGGCTCCCGCTATGATCTTCGCCACCCCAACCAAAGTGATTTCTGCAGGTTCTGGGGCTTCTCTGGAGTACATGGGTGCCAACAGGGTGCCAGACCTCCAGAAGATATTTCAGGTATGTGCCCTAAAATCAGTTCTCAAATGTTTCTGTAGAGATGTGCATGATGTTCATTAGTGTTCTCTGTTTTAAGTCTTCAGACGGTGTCCCAGTGCACCTTAAGCGGGGTTATCCGGACCGGCTTCTGTACAGGACCACCATGGCCCTGACGATCGGAGGGGCTCTCTACTGCCTCGTGGCCCTTTACATCGCGGCACGGCCGAAGAATAAATGACCCCCCACCCCACCCCACCCCCCCGCCCTTATCTCCCCACATCACTGTTCATGAACTTTACCAGGACTGTAATGTATTATTGATATATATTTATCAGTGACGCTGCCGGTTAAGTCTGAGGGCAGTGGGAAAGACTGGAAACTTATATTATATATAGGTTTTATATTGAAGAGCAATTATGTCTCAATGAAAGACTTTAGGTTAATGCAAAAGGGACAAATGGGTTTTTTTTATGCATAAACAGTATTTAGCCAGTTGTCTGTTACTGAACTGTGAATTGCATAAAATGTATTAAGATTCATTCAGTGCAACATGTTTTGCTTCAGTGAAGATTGCAAAGACCTCTTTTAAAATTCCATTCACACAGTAGTCCCATCCAGCCCAGACTAGATTTAAGCCTTAAGTGATGTGTCAGTAATGAATTCAGGTCCATTTGGGACTGACGAGGGCTCTGGCAGGTAGACAAGAGGGTGTGAGGGTTGGGTCTTGGAGGAGTTTTGGGTTGCGCTGCTTTGAAATGCACTTATCAGCTCGGGTCTAGTCACTGTGCTTCATGCAGTGACTTACTGAAAGCAAACAGCAATTCAGAAGTGACCACTGGCCCAGAACTGACTGCTTTCTAGGAATATATTCGTTAATTGTTGAGAAAAGAACATCTGAGCACATCGTGGAGTAACACAATTTGGCATCATGCAGGCATCTGCTCCGCTGACTGTATCGTATTACATTATGTCACAAATGTACGCTATATTTAGTGTGATTTCTGTGGCTTTTCTTGCATTGCCTGCCGTTAATGGTCAAGTAAACTGTAAACACGTATACCGTGAGATAAGATAGCAGAGATGGTCCAGATTTTAAAGAGTACAATAAGACCTATGGAGTACCTGCAGAGTACACATATAAACAAAAATTACATACAAACTCGAGGTAAAAATGTGCAATTTATTACAAAAGGTATTTCAACATCCAGGAATCATGCAAGTGTTGCAAAAAGGAGACTGTCAACAGGATACTGGAATGTAAATACGAGTGCGTCATATGATCAGCAGTAAAGTCTCATTCATGGGGTGTTTAGAAATGCCTATTTAATTTTACAAAAGAAATAAATACATATGAAAGAAATGGAGAAATTGTGGTCTGTTTTTCTTACTGATTTTAATTAACCTCAAAATTCTATATGTTGGCCCAAAGATCAGTTCCTAACTATGTAACTCCGTAGCTTTCACACCACTTTTCGCAGAATAATTCATAGTAGTTATGAGTTTCAACCGATTCTAAGACGTCTTTTCCATATTTGCTCCAGTATACACTCTTATATGTGGATGAAGGTCTGGGGTGTTTTGATTGAGCCCCTGATTCTGCCACTCTGGTTGTTCGCATGGCAACGAGGATATGAAACACATTTGCAGAAAAGACTCTAGTGACAAACAAAAGCCTTTTGAATCTGCCTCTCTTTTTCCAATCTAAACTCTGCTTGGTTTACTCCGGGTGCCAGTGTGAACGAGTGCCCCTCTGTATCTTATTTTCACGAATTTCTCTGCAGTCGCTGGCGATAATAAGATATGAAACTGACAGATCGTGTGACCGTTGTTTGGCGTTTGATAGGCTGTCAGAGCACAAAGCAAGGCGCGACAATCTATGACAATGAGAGGCGATGATTCATTTGCTATGGGTTGGCGCCTATGGTAATGAAAGAACGTTTCTCCCAACCCCTAGACACAGTCATCACCAGCTGAAATGATCCATCGCACAAGCCTAAAAGCTCCACTCCAACTAACCAATTGCACGGAGAGACACGCTCACTGGCTGAGGGCAAGAAAAATGAAACACCAGTCGCCCCATTGAATAGCAGTGGGACCACAATAGTGACATGGACGGTTAAATGTAAATCAATAAACACTTTGATGGCTGCGGTGTTGGCTAGTGGGCTGCACACTAGGACTTTATTCCATGACAATCAATGTTAATCTTCAATTGGAGGCAGAAACGTGAGACAGGTCTGGAAGCGAAGGACTCTTTCCATGTGTGCTCAGCCTTCCTGTGAGCCTGTTAACACTAATACGACAAATGACTTCGCCATTGATGTGGATTTTTACATCTCCACCAATTTGCAGCCGGGCACCGTTAACGTTATGTTACAGAGGGAGGAGGAAATTGATCTGGTGCCAATTATCCAGTGCGTAGCACACTGAATACAATCAGTACTCGTTTTTTTTCCCTTTATATACTGTCGCTGCCCAAGGAAAAACGCATATTTCCATTTTTTTGTCATTAAAATGTCATTAATTTTCATCATTTGAGCACAACAGCTGCCCTTTACATGACCTGAATCTTTCTGGAAGAACGAACCACTGCTTTATTGCAACTTGCATCATAAGTAAAGAATATCTGCCTGCTGTAAAGTCTCATTTCAGGGACGCCTGTCTTTCACTGGACAGTAACAATATGTAACAAAGTGGGTGAAATAAATGAGTAATAGCTACGTCAGCAGTGACTTGTTGAAACATAAATACATTCACAAAGACTCTGGCCATTGCGTGAATCTGATCAATTCATAGCATCATCTATTTTTCATGAAGGATTGATTAACTTAAGTGGGTGTTGTGTGGTAAATGTAATTATGGGTTACTGCTGTGGAGAGGTTTGAATCAGAAAAGTGTATTGATCCTGGGGAAATTGATTATGTTAAGACTGGACAGACACACAGAAAAACAATATAAAATATAAAATAACTCAAAACAAAAGTAGCAATAAAACTCAGAAAATGCTTAGTATTACATACACGTTGTTACTTATACAAAGTGCATAGGTCAGTAAGAGAAGTGGATATAAAATATTAAAAATGAATGAACAATACATTGTTTATGCAAGAGAAACGGCAATAAATACTATAGATGAACAATACACACAATACACAAGTGATGAATGCATGTTAATCCTTATTCTTTTGTTTATTTGTTTTTCTTTTTTATTAAATAAATGTTTTTTGACTGGATAAGCAGAGCTTCCGAAGGCCCAAGGCAGTTCAGTATATACAGCTCTGGAAAAAAATAAGAGATCACTGCAATTTATTTTTAAATCAGATTCTCTATGAGTGTGAACCCGTTCCAGTCCAGTGTCTGTGAAATTCCTACACAAACATCTCATTCTGCTTTATGAGGGACTGATTAGGGATCAGCTGAATCACATCTTATTTAATGAGGAAAAGTATAAAAACACTGCTGTAATCGACTCTCTCCTCTCACACTGAGACCAGTTGGATGGTGAAACACTACTAGAAGTTCCTCAAAGGTCATTATTGCCATTTTGTTTAATAGAGAACCAGAGATTTGTTTTCTTTGAATTATTCAGGTTCTGTAAACGCTGCATCATTTTTCTTATTCTGATGTTTTGTCATAAAATTCTGCTTTAAAGAACAATATTTTTATTTGGAAATGAGGAGAAATATGGTTCGCGGTTCTTAAAAACGAAGGCAAAGCTGTTCACTTCAATGCTTGCAGCTAAAAAAAAAAGATAAAACCTGAGAAAGTTTTTTGTTTTTTTTCACGGCTTGGTGCTGCAGTTCTGTTTGTTTTATAGAGCAGTGTAATACAGTTTCAGAAACCGCACAAGCGAGAGGTGATCCATCACAGGCCTTGGCAGAACCTTCAGAAAGCTGACTCAGTTAAGCACTGCCTGACTTACGGCCTCCGACCGCGGCGGCACTAATAGGTATGGGGTTACCTATGGAACTCAAATTTATCAGGAGAATAAGAATCAGCAGGGAAAGAGCAGACATTGCGGGGGAGCGGTGGGAGTGTATGTGATTGGTGTGAGACCCCCAGCCTGTGGACCTGAGGGAGAGAAGAAGAGCCATCACTCTTCTCCATCTGCAGCCCTGCTGCTCTCTTGGCTCCGGCTGGCTTGCTCTCGCTCCTCTTGGGGCCGAGTATGTTTTCAGATCATTTTTTTATTTATTTATTTGTTTTTCTCCCGGTTTAATCAAGGGCAGTTCCAAGCGTAGTACATCTCTGCCCTGCTGAAAGCTCATAATGGCCTGGGAGGTCGAAGGCAACCACAAATTTCCTGGGATTTATATGGAGGCAGCGAGAACGAATCCACGCCGTGCGCTCATAGATCCACACCGACAACTGGTCTTTGTTTGTTTGTTTGTTTGTTTGTTTGGTGAAGAAAAAAATCTTGATGATAAGGGACACATTCTCAAAATGAAGGCACCATAAAGACTCCTTCATTTTTGGCTTCTTTTTGAAAGAGATTGTTTCATTTAAAGAATCTTCACATAACATTTTTGGGAAACCCTTAAATCGGTTGTTTATATCAGATGGAAGTTCTTCATACCCTTAAATGACTGTCTGTAAGGCCTGGAACGGGATGTGAAGTGAAGTGGAGTTCCAATCAAGATCTACTGAACAGCTCAATCCAGATCACAACTCCAGGTTTTCACTCAGACCACTGAGGCCGAGATCAGGATCACCTGAGTACTAGACACAGGAAGTATATGACAGTGAAAGTGACCACAGGTGAACACACCACAGCACACAGAGTGAACAGCACGCAACTCAACCCATTCACCAAGCGAAGCAGGCGCAGCCAGGAACACGGCGCCCGGGGAGCAGTGCGTGGGGACGGTACCTTGCTCAGGGTACCTTCACCTCAGAGGTGCCTGGCGGTCTTGGGAATCAAACCTAGACTTTCTGATCACAGGGCGAATGCTAACCACTAGGCCACCAGCTGCCCCTTCTGTCATTTCAGTGGTGCGAAGTATACTAAGCCCTGCCTAGTTACCAAAGGCTTACTTACTGAGATTCGTGTTCTTGTTATCGACCTGTTTCTGTTTCTTGGATTTTCCCTTTTGATCAACGGACTCACTTTGTTTGCTTTTTGGATTTCTGTTTTCTTGACTTTTGCTCTGGACTCCCTTTTGCCTTTCAGATTTTGTGTGTGTGGAATTAACTTTGTGTTTTCATACTCTGCATTTGGATTCCTTCTAGTATTCATCACACTTTCAGGGAATTTCAGGGAGCCAAAATGGCCCTCAAAGAATCCTTTACTTTAATAATAAAAAATATAGGCTAGGGATTATAAATAGATAAATAAATAAAGCTACCTCCCAGAATGTGTTTAAATAACCATCCTCTGATGTTTTGTAATTGTACAATATGTAGCTAACTGCGTATTTGAGTAAGAAATAGACTTATTATATTTACAGAATTACTGTAGTAAGGATACTGCCCCCCACCCCCCAGCCGCCCCCTTAGCAGTTTATGCAAGTTATTTGTTGATAAGTCTATAGTTTGTTTACATTTGGACTTCATTTCTAGTGTAAAGGATGTGAAAGCATTGCAGTGTGATGTGATACTACAGTTAAATGCTTGCTTGTTATTGACACTGCAGTGGAGTTTCTGCCTGGATGGAGAATCCGCAGCGGCCTTTTCCACTTCGACGTACATTTCTGTCAGTGGTTTCTTCAGGAATGAGACTAAAACCAGTGGAAAACTCCCCCGTTATTGACTGTACGAATGGGAATGTTTACAGCATCACATCATCTGGCCATAATAATGGTTTAATTTATACATCTTGCAACATTTTCGCACGATATTAAATAAATAAATGAATAAAGACTTCATGAAAATATTCAGCGGATGAATAATAACCCCTGATGTGATGAGAGACCACACTGTGTGCAGTCTCAGACAATGAGCTTTGATGATTTGATTGTTTAACATTTCATCAGTCATATTGGTTCCTGTGCTTCCCTCATAACAATGCACATCACTAAACACCCCTCATCCATTCATGTACACGTTCCCTTCCTTTCAGCGTGATGCATTCTCCTCCTCGCCCGTGCCATCTAATCTGATCGCATTCTAATGAGTGATGAAGTAATTCAGCCCCTGCTTTGATGAGGAGAGAAACAGATTAATTAAGTCCGTACACAATTATTTTTGAGGTTGTGTATTTTCAGAATGCACTTCTGGATTATGTTTGACTGCCAGTAAAAGGTCTTCCTCCTTTCTTTAGCGCACTAAGACCTGATTACCTGCTACTTCCGAGTCAATTAAAGCTTTTGTCTTTCCATGCTGTTCGCAAAACTCCATAATCCACAATCACCCCATTATTTATGTGCATAGTTAATGTGTAACAGTGGACAAAAGAGTTGGGAGTCATCTCTTAATTTTGAATTCAGGTGGCCCCTTATTTCCAGTGAAGGACAATCTTAATGCTTCAGGAGACCAAGATATTTTGTCCAACACCGTGCTTCCAACTCTGTGGACCCAGTTTGGAGAAGAACCTTTTCAATTCCAGCAGGACTGTGTCCCGGTGCACAAAGCGAGCTCCATAAAGACATGGCTGGAGGAGTTCAGTGTGGAAGAACTTGACTGGCCACACAGAGTCCTGACCTCAACCCCATCCAGCACCTTTGGGATGAACTGGAATGGAGATTGTGATCCAGACCTTCTCGTCAAACATCAGTGTCTGACCATTTGGACACAAATTCCTACAGAAACTCCAAAATCTAGTGAAAAGTCATCCAAGAAACGTGAAGGCTGTTATAGCTGTGAAGAGGGACCAAACCCATTTTCAAGTCTATGGGTTTGAATGCAGTTATCAAAGTCCCAGTCAGTGTAATGCTCAGCTGTCCCAATACTTTTGTCTATATAGTGTAGTTCTTGTACTGTCTAAATTTTAAGCTTCATCAGGAGTAAATTCTGCCCAAAAAAACAACATGTTTGAGGAATTTTGCCGGTTTTCCTTTGCTGGCCACCTCCTGTTGTTTTGAGCAGATCTTCAGAGAAGTAGCAGGATCCCCACAGAGATGATAATGTAATAATCACAGTGTTTCTTTTTCCCTTTAGGTGTTTGAAAAGTAGCTATCAAAGCCACAAAGATATAAAGTGTAAGTGGCATGAAGTTCTTTGCTAATTTAAATGTTCTCCATTGTATTATAGCTACTGGAGAAGCTTCAAACTGACAGATTTGTTTGAGACATATAAAAAGCCATTCAAAGCATGAAGCCAACAGCTTTTCAAACCTTTTCACACTAAATCTGGATAAATGCATGACACATAAAGGTGTTAGTATTGTTATTTTACACTGGCATGTTGCTTTTGAAGCAGATTAGACATTGAGTGGATTGAGGATATTTGAGTTCACAGTAGAATTACTGAGCGTCACACTAAAGAAAGGCATGAACCAATTCAACTTTTATATGTTTAATTAAATTAACCCATCATCTCTCATTCATTCAGTCATTCATTCGACAGTAGAAAAGTAGAAGTGCATTATGAAGGAAACACGTTCAGAAATAGCACCAGTGACACCAATGAACACAGTCATGTAAAAAAAAGTCTCAAGAGTAGAAGAGACAGAAGAAAAGTAACTAATACAGTAAGATAAAACATAAACTAGGCAGGATTCCACAAAATGGGAAGTACTTAAAAGTGCATGTTTTTCACATATTAGATATTTTTTGGGTACATTAACCCACAGTCCTTCATTTATTCATTTATTCATTAGACTGTAGACAAGTGGAAGTGCGCAATGACCGAAAGGCGTTCAGAAATAGCTTTCGTCTCCGCAAAGTTCTCCACAAAAAGTGGCAGGAGAGAGCGGCGCAGCATTTGTACTGGCCAAGAGCCACACCAACTGTTCTACGGACAGACACCCACCACCACGCAGCAAGCCAGGCCCTTAGCAGACTGTTCTAGAAACAGTCGCCATCGGGCCGTCCCTGCCAAAGACGTAACCTGTGCAGTGTAACCGCGGCTACAGTGACTGCTCTAGGACCAGTGAGGCTTAGAGTGGTTTCGTGCCGACAGCTTCTCAGGATTGACAGTGCTGTGTGAAACTGACATGAGTGAGGGGGGAGCCATCTGCCTCTGCAAGCTCAGAGCCGAGTGTGTGTCTGTAGATAAAATCACAAAGTCGGGAGTACCTACTTTCCACTTCAGAATCGTGGCCTTCCTCCAAGACCATTAAAGTCAGCAGTAACTGTTTTAATGAAACACTGTCAGGGCCCAGCAGAGACACATAACATCGACTGTTTGCCTCTGTAATGTTCTCAATTTGAATAGAGAAAATACAACGGAAATAAAAATAAAGAGTTGAAAATAAAACCATACCGCATTGCAGTGCATGAGAGGACTGCCACCGAAGTTGGTAGGATAAGTGGTGATCAGCGGGGTCCAAGCAGAATGGACAAGCTAGTGGTTAGGGAGTTGCCCCTGCAATCAGAAGGTTGTGGGTTTGAATCCCGACTGCTAGTGTCATCACTTATGTACCCTTGAGCAAGGTGTCAGCCCCCTGCTGAGAAAGGATTTCAGACTGTTCACACTGTGTGAACACGTGACTCTAAAGCAGGAGTCTCAAACCTGTCCAGAAAGGGCTGCTGTGGGTGCAAGTTTTCATTCCAACCATGCAGGAGGCACACCTGATCTCACCTCTATAATCAGTTGGTCTTGGTTTTCAGTTTCTCAGGTCTGGCTTCTTCATGGTTGGAATGAAAACCTGCACCCACAGCGGCCCTTTCTGGACAGGTTTGAGATCCCTGCTACAAAAGGGCCACTTTACTTTAAGTACGGTAATAAGAGGTCTGACCACTTCAGCAGGTGAAAAAAGATCATTTAAATTTTTTTACCTTTTACATAAGGATTTTATGTCAAATGTGGGGTAAACGTGAGGGTTGAACAGCAACTGAATACAAAACTCTTGGAAATTAGGTACTTAACAGACAAGGACAGAAACCAATCACATAACACAATCATTTAACTAAAACACAGTGACAGTGAGTGTGTCCGAAATCACGCGCTTGCATGACACCCGTTTCAAAACACAAACATACACCCATTTCAAAATAAAAGCCTCTTTAACAAAACTAAACGGTGGCTTCTTCCAGCTGCTGGCAGAGACGTAACAACGAAGTGAACCATGTCAGAGGTACAATCAAAAAATAGCTTGTTATCTTACTTCTGATTAGTTGGAAATTGGGTAAATTTCAAACTACGAGCTGCCACATCTTTGCATTTATGTTTATTTGTTGCACAATTGTAGTGTGTTCGCGCTCTGTGAACTGTTTTTGTGCAGCCATCAAGAAATATAATTTAATTAAAATACGTGCTGCAATCACGATTTAGGGCTTTTTTTCGTGCTAGGACAACGAAAACAAAACAAAATCTACCCTGTATTTTAATGTGCACTGTGTAAAATCGCCAGTACCTGGAGACTGAGGGAAAGTAGGAGAGAAATAATAAGTTGATTCCTTACCTGAACTCTAACCATAACTTTAACCCTAACCTTAACCTTAACCCTAAACTTAACCTTAACCTTGACCTTAACCCTAAACCCTAACCATAACCTTAACCCTAACCCTAACCTTAACTCTAACCTTAACCCCAACCCTAGCCTTAACCCTAATCTTAACCCTAAACTTAACCCTAATCTTAACCTTAACTCTAAGCTTAAACCTAAACCTAATCTTAACTCTAAGCTTAACCCTAACCCTAATCTTAACCTTAACTCTAACCTTAACCCTAACCCTAATCTTAACCTTAACTCTAACCTTAGCCCTAACCATAAACTTAACCTTAACTGTAACGCTCCCGTCACCAGTTAGTTCAGAAACGCAGTGCGTATTAAAATACAGGGTAGTGAAGCATTGTCCTAGCACGAAAAAAAGGGAAGCGTTGTTCAAGCACAAACATATGTACATAATTATATTGTTTTTCAGTTGCTTAATTCCTTATATAAATATAAGGATATATTTATTTATATTCATGTATTTGCTCTTATCCACAGTAACTATCAATCATGTTACAAATGAAGATGAATCTATCATTAGAAGTCTAGCACAAGGTCTCTTACTGGTGTAGCATGGGGTGCTTCCCTAGATCTAACGCGCCTTATTTTATGGAAGAAAAATAAGCAACGAAATAAAGCTTCAAATACTAATCCAGCAATACAGGAAAATTGATAAATTTATGAAATGGATTACCAGTCATACAGACTTGCTTTGGAAAGACCAGGATTAGCCTTAGTTGGCTCAAATTAAATTAAAAGTAATCACACCCCTTTATCTGTAGAAAACATGATGGAGGTAGTGTTATGTGTTGAAACTAAACTAATCTACTGAACTACTGAAACTACTGAAATTAATCCAGCTCTCCATGTCACTACTATGGTAGCAGAAACAATCAGGTGCCAACAAACTTTATTATTAGATTATTATACTCAACTTAAAGTTTAGGAAATCGTCATAGTTTAAAGAACTAATGGCTACAAAGCAATGAACACTCATACTTCAGATAATCTCGTATTTAATGGACGTTTTTCACACTGGACAGAGAAACTCAGAGATTTCATTTCATGTTTTCTCCTTTTGCTGAGTGCATGGACAAAATAGTGCAAACATGATAATAAAGAAAAAATATAAAAACATTTACTGAAGTATCAATTGATACATTTATTAATTTTTGTATTCTATAATTATCTGATTATCTCTTGTGTCTTTTCTTGTTCAGATTAAAACATTTAAAGTGATACAACATGCACACCACTGTTCCACCAAACGTTATAAAAATCAGCAGACAGGAGAAAACAAACTTAATACAATAAAATGAAAATGAACTAGGCAGGATTCTGTCTCTCCATTTAGCCACAAAATGGGAAGTACTCTTCTTAACTGTTTCACAATCTGTCTATTTTTATATATATACATACAGATATAGATAAAGATATAGATATATTGATAGATAGATGGATATATGCTGGTAATTTGAAAATGCATATATATGTATATATATCTTTATTTATATACTGTATGTATTTCTGTAATTTTGTCATTGTAACATGCTTGCTTTTAACTGTAAGTGGTTAATCAGAGAGCTTCATAAGCTTCATGGCCACTGTAACATTTCCATCTCTGTATGTCTGGGTGCTTTAGGTGCCCCCTGCACCCAGCAGGGCATTATTTAATAAGGGTCAGTGAGTTGGTGCTATGTGCATGTCCAGGGGAGTTTAGTTTCAGGAAATTACCAGCTTGCTGTATCAGCGGAGGGCCGTCGGGGTGCATGGTCAAGATTAGAAAAAGAGCATACCAAATATTGACTGACACACACACACACATACACACACACACACGGCTGCATCGTTTATGAAAAGCGCAAAGAGTCGTTAAGAGCCTCCTTCTGTCGAGGTGCGGAAGCTTCTCAAGCACGAAATGAAAAGTAAACTTTTCTTCACAAAATGTAAACAGATTAATAAAGCCATCAAAAACAGATACACACACCAACAGCAGACAATTAGCGGCCCTTCCCTTTGAGTTTATAGCCACAGAAGCACCAGGGACCTTGACATGCGGAAGAATCAATGTAATTAAAGTGCTTTAAAGGAAGTAATGACAAATATCTATGTACTCATCTTCGGCTCAAGAAAAAAACATTGCTTTCCCCACTTTTCCACGAGTGTTATTGTTTTTTCATTGTGCAGGTTTCATTCTGTCTGTTGTTTTTTATTGTTGGGTTTTTTTGGGCCATAAACAGCTCAGCGAACTCCTGGAAAAGCACTTCGTCCTACAAAGTGTGAGCACAAGAGAGACTTTGCTATCTTTTGTAACTTAATATTTGAGAAAAGATTACATTTGGAAATATATCAGGTCGCTCACCCCCCGCTGACCTCTCATTATTTCATTTCGGTCACGCAGGGCCGAAGGCGTCGGGCCGGTGGCGATGCAGCGCGGCCCATATGTCTGAGCAATAACCTGCTCGGTGCAGAAAGGTTCGGATTTAAGTTTTTGATTCAACAGACAGATGATAGGGGCTCTGATGGGAGCTATTTGGAGCTCAGCACACTTCATTTTAAATGAGAGAGAGAGAAAGAGAGAGAGAACGAGAGAGAGAGAGAGAGAGAGAGAGAGAGAGAGAGAGAGAGAGATAGAGAGAGAGAGAGAGAGGAAAA
>JBBJLR010000111.1:37373234-37383792 GCA_037577145.1 Brachypetersius gabonensis | reverse complement strand
AGGAAGGCAGAGCTGTCGTGAGTGACATGGGTACTGTCCAATCACAAACAAGAAGTGTGGTCCTACCCTTTCCGTAATCTGAAATGTCGTCGTGTTTCCTGAAATGTCGTTGTTTCCTGAAATGTTGTTGTGTTTTCTGAAATGTCGTTGTGTTTTGACCTTCAGGGCCACCGTACAATCTACTACTAATTATGTCTCTGTTAGGTGCAATGAGACCTTGGTAAAGAGAACAACTCCGCTATTTATGTTACTAGGAACACGAGCAATTTCCTCCTCTATAACATTTTTTCTGATTCTACTCAACTTTGAGAACACACCATTCACTTGCTTCCTAATAAAAACTCACTATTTGACAGGTGCTACTGTAACAATAAGTGAAATTCACTTCACCTCTCAGTAGTTTTGATGTTATGGCTGATCTGTCTCAGGCTTGTTTTGGTGAGTCTGCGGCTCCAGTCTTTGTAAAGACTTTGTGTGACAACTACAGATTCAGAAGTCATCAGTAGAAGAGGAGGCTGGAGTGAGTCACCAAGCTGCAGACATCATGTCCGTGTGTTTACAAACCTCCTGTTGTACCAATGAAGTATCACTGTAAGGAAATGTACACCAACAGAGCACTTTATTAGGTACACCTACCTTATACTGACAGTGTCACTGGTGCACCACCCAAAAAGTGAAGAAAAAAAAAAAAACAAACTAAAAACTTTGTGTGTGGGTTCTAGGAATTGGTTAATGGAATACAGGGGCTAACAAATGATGCAGAGAAACCGTCTCTAATCGTAAACAAAACGGGTATCTGTGTGGTAAGTGGAGCCGATAAGAAAGTGTCTCATCACTGTATGCACAGAAATAAATAGGCTTCTATTATTAACCTTTAGTAGAAAGTTTGTAATTGCATGGTTAATTATGAAACGATACAGTTAATTCCATTTACATTTTGTATTGACAGATTTGAGTCAATATTTCTCACTTTCTTATGTTTGTTGTTTGGCAAATAATGAGTTTAACTTCTCGCAGAATAAGACTGCAAGTATAACTACGACAAATTAAAATACACTATGTGGACAAAAGCATTGGGACACATTTACATTTAAAGCATTTAGCAGACGCTTTTATCCAGAGCGACTTATAATTCCCTAACTACACGGGGCAGTCTCCCTGGAGCAGCTTGGGGTTAAGGAACCCAGGGGTGGTATACTGAAGGTGGGATTCAAACCCATGACCTCTTGGTCCAGAGGCAAATATCCTACCCACTAGGCCACACCCCCCTCATCTCTTAATTACAGAATTCAGGTGGCCCCCTTACTTCCAGTGAAGGGCAGTCTTACTTCATGCTCCCAATACGGTGGAGACCGTTTGGGGAAGAACCTTTTCCATATTAAAGGTCCATATTGAGGTCCGTGAATACTTTGTCCATATAGTTTATCTCCTCTTTCACTTACAAACGTGGAATCCACTGAAAGAGCGCAGACGTCCTCGGCTCGTAACTGCGGCATACTTTTGTAACCGCAGTCATTAACGACTTGGTTAACACAGAACCCAGTGGACCATGTGCAAAACGTTCTCCAATGCAAATCGGGTCGTGGGTGTAGTTTGTGTAACAACTCGGAAGGCTGTTGTTGTTAATGCTGTGCGTGTGGATGATGCGAGATTACTTGATAAAGTAAATGCATCACAGCAGGGTACGGCTGGAAGTCAGTGAGAGCGGTGGGGGAATTTTAATTGGAAACAGGGATATATGAAGACGCACAGAGACCCTCCCACTCAGCTGTAATGGAGCTTTTTAGGTGAAAGGGGAACGTGTGCAGACGAATGCCAGCATCTGGCCCTGGGTCAGATTTCCTGAAGCCTTCTGTTCTAAAAACAAACCCCAACATATGGAATCCCATCCACCGCCCTCAGAATCAAGACGCAAGGAGCACACATGTGCTCACACAGCCCGCCACTCCGAAATGCCGCCTCAGAACTTTTGGGCTTACTGTACTGTACTCAGAAACACTAGAAAATGGCTTGTTCCTACATTTCTCCTTAATGTTTTGTCTCCCCATCTCTCTTTTGCTGCAGATTGACCTCAGAGATGACCCCAAGACCATCACCAAGTTGAATGATGTGAAGGAGAAACCCATTGGGACAGAACAGGGCCAAAAGCTAGCAAAGGAGGTGAGGCAAGACTGCCTAATGCCTAAATTAGGACTAAATTTAAAGGAATAATCTGGTGGGGAAAAAATAATGCACATCATTTTGCACTGTTCATTGTTGATGACCAATGATATACATACAATATTCACCCCAATTGGTTCCATACATATACTACCAGTCAAAAGTTTGGACATACCTTCTCATTCAATTTGTCTTTGTGTTTGTTTTCAATATTTATCTACAATGTATAAAATAATAAAAACATTGATGAAGGAACACATGGAATTATACAGTAAACAAAAAATAGTTAAAGAAACCAGAATCTGTTCTGTAATCAGGGAATGATGGACTGTTGTTTTTTAGTTAAATGGTTCTTACCATAATGTGCAGTAGAACCGTAGTGGAACAGGATCACTAGCTGTGGACCAACCCGACTCACAACTGATGATCCCAAACACAGTAAGAAGAGAGAAACTCCACTAATGAACTCTTGACAAGAACTCCTGTTAATTAAACACCATTCCAGGTCAAATCCTCATGAATCTGAGTGGAAAAAATGCCAAGAGTGTGCAAAGCTGTAATAAGAGCAACAGGTGATGTTTTCAATATTAATCTACAATGTAGCCGATAATAAAAACAAAGTAAAGTTGAATGAGAAGGTGTGTCCAAACTTCTGACCGATAGTGCACATCCTAAAACGTCTCTTAATGTGTTTAAACCACATTCATCACTTATCAGTGTGGTTTCGAACACTGTATGACTTCCTGTGAACACTGTCATCGTTCCGCTGAACACTGAGAGCAGCATTTTTAAACAACAGTGTCTGACCCAGTGTCTGAATTTCACAGAAAACTTAGAGATGCATCTTTGTTTTTAATACTTCCGTTCCACATCTTTGCATCTGTGCCGATTAAACCCAGACAGATATGAAAATGCAGAATTTTTGGAGCAGAACCCCATGCTCCAGTGCTCAATAGAACAGGAATTATAACCATTCAGAACTAAAAGCGCTGTGTGTTTGTGCAGATCGGAGCCTGCTGTTATGTGGAGTGCTCAGCTCTGACGCAGAAAGGCTTGAAGACGGTCTTCGACGAGGCCATTATCGCCATTCTGGCTCCAAAGAAGGGCGCGTTAAAGCGGCGCCTGGGCCCGCGCTGCATCAACTGCTGTCTGATCACGTGAGCCGCCTGCCCTGCGGGCGATCCAGGACGCGAGAGCGAGAACAACACACACGTTGGAAAAGGGGGGGGGGGGGTTTCGAGAGCAACTCTAACTGTTCATAAACAGGTGGGGGGTATGGAAACACAATGTGAAAAGTAGGAGAAATACAGATGAATCTTTTTTTTTTAACTCCTCAGAAAATGAGACTCGTTATGTCTTTGTGAGCCATTGGAGCCAATTAGAACCGAATGTCGGCAACAAGTGACCTACAGAAACACTAAACGCGAAACAAGAACACATGACATGGACTTTCACAAAAAAGAAGCACAGAAGAGAAAAACGTTCTAGGGGAGGCGATGTACGGCACACTCCTGAAAAACGAAAACGCCTCTCTGCACATGTGTGGACTGGAGACAGACTCCAGCGAGAAAAAAAAAAAACAGGCTAAAGAGCACAACCAAACACAGACTTTTACAGAAGTAGGACTTTATTAGACTCCGAAAAAGGGAAACTACATCTTGCAACATGGGGCTGAAAAATGCTTATCTTTCACTAAATTTCTCTTGAAGCTCTTAGTTACCAGAAAGGCGAGAGGAATGATCTCAGAGGCGTGTTTCGCCACCGCGAGGAATTCAGAACACATGACACTTAACAGCAGAGGAACACTAGAGGACAGAGTTTGACCTCAGAGGACGTGTGTTTTAAAGGATTTGGGGCAAGTAAGTGGACCTGAATGCTTATTTTGGTTTGACTATTACAGCCCTTCGGTGTTCATCCACAACTTGGCCTTTGTCTGCGAGGTCCTGATCTTCACTTGAGCTTGTAGGTGAGCTGCTTGCGATGCCAGCGAATCCAAAGCGGGGCGGCCAGGAGCCCCGTCAGAAATCCTACAGTCGCCCCCAGGGAGCAGGAAACGGGCCACACCTAGAGGAGAAGAACCACAGGAATCAGCAACAACCAATCAGCTCTGTCCCTGAGCGGCAGGAGCACAACCATCTGGCTGCAACAAACAAGATCACTGTGGTGTTTTAATGGTCAACTTTTGTACTTAAAGCTTTAAACTGCATTTTGTTTGTTCTTTTTTCTTTCCTTTAGGTTTTGATTTGTGTGTGGATTTTGAAGCCTTGCCTCTCAGCTCTGCTCCGACTGAATTTTCCATTTTTATTAAGAAAAAAAAACAAAACAAACAAAGAAAATCATTAGTTGTGTTTTTAAAGGAATCTGTTGCACAGTACATCCATCTGAACGCAATTGAAGTGTTTTATTTGATTTTTTTGCAGCTTCCAGCTTCTAATGAATAAAAAAGAGAGAGAGAGAGAATCTTTATGAATATTATAGAGTATAAAGAACTAGTCAGTCCCGAGTGGAAATCTACATGAAGTTTAGCAAATGGCGCAGATTATTTTCTTAAAAAGTAAAAAAAAAAAGTTGCAACGACTTTTTAAGCTCAGTGAACAGTGATTAATACTTTATTGTACATTTTGTTTGATGACTTGCCTCAAAAACGACGACTGCTCAATATAAAGTAGTTTTTTTTCATAAAGGTTGTCCCTTTTCAGTCTTATTGCCTGCTTTGATCTTTAATCTCAGAATGTATGTAACATTTAAAAGCACACTGGGCCTTATTTGTAACAGTGATTTACACATTAGCTCATGCGAGTGAAACGCCTGGTGGCAAAGCGGGCATTTGATCAAATTGCTGGCTGTGATTTAATCGTTGCTCAAGACGGCACATGGCATTTGGGGAGCTTTAATAAATCTGTTATGGTCTGACGAATGAATATCTCCATGACGGCGACCTTTCGGGAGAAAGAACAACATTCTTGCTGTCCTGGTGTTAAAGGAACCTCAAGAAGGTCTTTTCCACAGCTTTCAGCTGACACCAACGTTTACACTCTTAATAAAGTGGGTGACTTTTCTACTCTGATATTCTTTTTTAAGTTCACTACAGTAACTTGGCTGCGTATTCCGGGAGCCCTGGCTCTCTCCTGCATTCTGGGACAGAACATTTTCAGAGTGGGCCAAAATTAAAAACCATCGGTAAGATTGATTTTTCAATTACATGCAGGCTGTGGTGGTGATATGGGCTTCATCATGGCGGGGCTTCACAGTGCTCTTCCAGCTTCTCAGTACAGTCAACCCAGCATATAGTGAAAAACTGACTAAAAATGCCTGTTTTTATAGTGCAAATGCTAAATATGCCCCCAAACATGCTGCCAAAAAAATGTTATTGTAAACTCATTATCCTTAAAGAAAATGTAAATGTAAACCCGTACTGTGCAGTTTACATTGAACTCCCGCGGTGCTAGAATACCGATGTAACCCCTGTCTAGACCGAATACCGATGTAACCCCTGTCTAGACTCAATACCGATGTAACCCCCGTCTAGACTCAACAGATGTAACCCCCGTCTAGACTCAACAGATGTAACCCCCGTCTAGACCAAATGCCGACGTAACCCCCGTCTAGACTCAATAAAGATGTAACCCCCGTCTAGACCAAACACCGATGTAACCCCCGTGCAGACGAAATACAGACGTAATCCCCATCTAGAGCAAATACAGACGTAACCCCAGTCTAGACCAAATGCCGACGTAACCCCCGTCTAGACTCAATACCGATGTATCCCCCGTCTAGACTCAACAGACGTATCCCCCGTCTAGACTCAACAGACGTAACCTCCGTCTAGACCAAATACAGACGTAACCCCCGTCTAGACCAAATACAGACGTAACCCCCGTCTAGACCAAATGCCGACGTAACCCCCGTCTAGACCAAATACAGACGTAACCCCCGTGTAGACCAAATACAGACGTAACCCCCGTGTAGACCAAATACAGACGTAACCCCCGTGTAGACCAAATACAGACGTAACCCCCGTACAGACTAAATACCGACGTAACCCCCGTACAGACTAAATCCAGACGTAACCCCCGTACAGACTAAATCCAGACGTAACCCCCGTCTAGACTAAATCCAGACGTAAGCCCCGTACAGACTAAATCCAGACGTAACCCCCGTCTAGACTAAATCCAGACGTAACCCCCGTCTAGACTAAATCCAGATGTAATCCCTGTCTAGACTAAATACAGATGTAACCCAGTCTAGACGAAATACCGACGTAGCCCCTGTCTAGACTAAATGCCGACATAACCCCTGTATAGACTAAATACCGACGTAAACCTTGTACAGACTAAATACCAATTTAACCCTTACTAAATACAGCATGAGGATGAGGGGGAGTGGCAGATGAGGTTCAGACGTCACAAAAGCAAAAAACATGGAGGATATCTGCAGTTTCCGCGTGAGGGGGTTTCAGAGAACAAATATTAGTTTGGTTCGGAAAAAGCCTGCGATGGACAAACTGCAACTTCTGATTCGCATTAAAGTGTGGGGGGCTTTTATTTCCCAGCCGAACCGCGCACACTGCAATTCCCTCACTGTTTATCCGTCTCCATGGTCTAGTCTAGACATTCGCCGCGTGTGTGCGTGTGAGAAAGCACACATGGGAGACTTCTGTGTGACATTTTGAGGGCACAACGAGGGCAAACACCAGACCCCCCCTCTGATCGATGTTTCCGTACCACGCATGAATAATTGAAGCCATAGTGCAGCCCTTCCATGCTTTGAGAACTTTTAATTTTTCATGAACATTGGTTCATTTCAAACAAAACCCTCGCTCTGGAAGACTTGGTCAGCTGCGTTTTCCCTTTCGCTTTTCCAAAAACAACAAATTCTACTGTGAATAAATTCACTGTTCTTTCCTCATTGTCATTTTTGGGGATGACGCATTACATGCGATGGCTGAAGCGCCCTGAAGCTGAAATTTCACGAGGCGGCGTTCCATATATTGGAGGGGACAGTAAAGATATGCAAAAACAAGAACTATGACAGCCACTGGCCTACATATAAACTGAAAGAGTCGAACTTGAAAAGTTCAGAGAGGAGAATGAAGAATGAATTCTGAAATCAGGTCATTTCGCAGGATTTAAAGGAAGGATCTGAAGACATGCTTGCAAAGAAATGCTCTGACTGAGTTGTTAGAACTGGTGGGGAGGATAAAAATAGCTGTTTTGGAGAATGCAGATTACACGAATACATACAAAATCCATATAAAGTCAAAACATTATCAAATGTCAATCAATCACCATTGATATCCATAGAGAAGAGGTGTGACAACACAGTCAACTCACAATACAGTTAATTAGACGATGCAGAACTTTGATTCACTCACTATATGGTTCTGCACAAAAGTCTTATGCAGTTTTACAGTAACATTACTAAATTACAAAATAAAACAAAAAAAACTAAACAGTAATATTCTACAGTAAATAGTTCTTGTGGAAGTTCAGTTTCACTGTAGTTTCATCAGAAACCTGGTTTGACTCGATCAATCCTTCATTAAATGAAATCAGGAGCTGCTGATGGAGTTTCACAATCCAAACAACGGCTGGAGGAACCGAGGATGAACCTGGAACCGAACCTGTGTTCTCCTCACCAGCTCACACAGTATCTTTTACACACAAAACAAATCTTGATACTTTTTACTGCTTTCTTGTTTGTTTGTATTTATTCTAATGCAAATGATCACATTTCTGCATGTCACAATATTTAGATGCATTGCTGCACCTTTACCTTAGAGGTATCGAGCGATATATGACTGCATATACAAAAACATCATTATTTTAATGGTAAGCCCCAAGCAAGACTTTCTTGCTATTATCCTGCTTTCTGAGGTTCCCTCTGAAGAACCCTATGTATTGAGCATGCCTCTGAACAATCCAGAATATTACAAACACCAGCTGGTCAGTTTTGCGCGACTAAAATTTGAAGCACAACTACATTTTTCACTGGCATGAGTTTAAAAACACATGAATAGATTCTGGGCCACATTCTGCTGTTTTTCTGAAATCTGAGCTTCGTCCTGGACTGCATGCACTGACAGTGGGCGTTTTCCACTGGTAATTAAATGTGTTAATCTATTATGCTTGTTATTAAGTACACTTTAAACTGTCTATTAGTGTATGTAGTCAGACTGTGTACTGGTGGTGGTGGTGGTGGTTCAGGGAAGTTGCTCCAGGGAGACTGCCCCCTGTAGTTAGGGAATGGAAGTCGTTCTGGATAAAAGCATCTGCTAAATGCTGTAAATGTAAATGTAGATGTAAATGTAATGACCTGCCAGGGTCTGTCCCAGTCAAGAGGAATCGGGAAAGCTCCAAGCCAGGCCCCGACCATGCTGCAGCCTGTGGTGATCTGAAGAGACGTGTCCCACACTGACATCGCTCTGCAACAGACATGCACTTATTACTCCTCATTACAGTCAACAGGTACATTTATGAGATCTAAAATGAATTCTGCAGAATTCTGCACATTCAAATACAGAAAAAAGGAAACAATCTATTCCAAACACATTAGCAAACTTTCTCTTACAAATCCTTTCGTTCAAGAACAAACAAGTGCAAGAGAAAGATTTCCTGCAGTTCTTAGGTAGAGATAACACAGCTGTATAAACACAGGGCATTCCTAACCAGCTCGGAACATTCGAGTACAGCCGTGCAAGCATCGGCATTCAAAAAGTAGGTGTGGCAACAATTCTTTCCAATATTTCTACAAACAATGTCTCATCTACATTTTCTTATCATATAATAATTGAAGATGGCATATCAGCTTCACTCTATCCATACTGGTTCGAAGAAAATGCTGGATGGAGAAAAAAGAATTAAACGGATCCATTGCTGTAATAAATCTATCCTGAAACATCACTCTTACAATCGGAATCAGAAAACGTCATTGATCCAGGATGAGATTGCTTAAACTGTGTGATTTCAGGGGCTTAAGACTTTAGTAAGACTTTAGATGCTCATTTTAAATGGTGCTTCCATTAAAAGTAGTTCATTAGAAGAAAAACCAAACAAGTCTATGGTATCTGCTACCAGATTAATTACTGACTACTTAAAAGAAAAGGTGGCATTGGGAATTCATTAATAATAATGTTAATATTAATATTAATATTAATAATAATAATAATAATAATATCCGTAATAATAATACATTAAAATAAGAAAAATACCAAATCCACCAGACAATACCAAACTAGGATGATATAATTAGCTGGGAAGTATTAACTTGTGTCCACTGTATATTTAAGTTACATGCCTCATGTCACAAGCAGTAGACATTTCAGTTTTATTGTAATATTGTTTATCGTTAAAAATGAATACAGGTGTGACAAACTGCATGCGAGGCTCCCAAATGTGTGCAAAGTCTCCACCTAGTGGCGGCCAGGTGTAAGACGGGAAGCTACCCTGTGGTTCTGACAGCTCTTTCTATTTAATGATGGAACGTACAAAATATTAACAAAAGTATTGGGACGCCTGACCATTACACCAGCAGAGACTTTAATGATATTATATTTCAACACAGACTTTAATACAGAGTTGGTCCTCCCTTTGCAGCTATAACAGCTTCCACCAAACTCATTCAGTCATGTCTTTATTGACCTTGATTTGTGCACTGGGACAAAGTCATGCTGGAATAGAAAAGGTTCTTCCACAAACTGTGTTCACAAAGTTGAAAGCATGGTCTGCTGGAGCATTATGATTGACCTTCACTGGAAGTAAAGGGGCCTAGCCTAAAGCCTGAAAAACAGGAGTGAACGACACTCACCCGTCCCTACTGAACACACGAATCCATGCCTGTACATTCGGACCCAGGATGCAGAGACACCTCAGAGTGGTGAGAGTGGAGAGCAGCACGGCCAGAGAGAAGGTCTCCAGCGCTGACCTGCACCACCACAAACAACACAGGGGTTAATCATCGTCTCTTTACCAGGTCACAAAAATCCATTTAAAGTTTTGCCATTAGAAAAAAATGACATTGTAACTCTACAGAGCAAAAAGTGTACAGCCTAATAGAGGTGTTTGTAAATAGAATACTGCTTTAAATTGCACACTGTTTCACAAATTTGCATTAAAAAACACAAAGACCACCCAGAAGATCACTGATGGTTCATTTAAGCAGACAAAACTAATAAAATGCAGGCTTTTTACATGTAATACTCACTCTATGAGAGGCGCCCCATACAGTACTACCACAGTATGAAAGAAAAGACACGACAGGAGGAAATAAACACAGGATCTGATCAGCTTAGCTAACTGAAACAAAGAAGAAAGAGGACACATGTTACGAGTAAATGTTTTAGACCACATGAAATATATCTCCTTGACTAGGGCTGCACGATGTCGAATAAATGTGAGTA
>JBBJLR010000111.1:37337108-37349362 GCA_037577145.1 Brachypetersius gabonensis | reverse complement strand
TGTTTATACTATTTATAAATATATGTATGAATATACCTATGTATATATGTGTGTTAATGTGTTACCTTCTTTGCTTAACCAACAATTTTTATTGTGCATTAACGCAGTTTTTTTTTTTTGTTAATCCTTTCATTATGTAATTTTTACGCATTTTTGTGCTTGTGGGTGCACGCAGTGCTCTAGGTCTCAGCTGGTTTTTGTGGGGGTCAGATGTCCCATTACTTTTGTCCATATATATTGACAAATGTAATGGGATGCCTGATCCCCGTGAAAACCAGCCAAGACCTTAAGTGTGGACAAAAGTAAATGGACACTTGACCATTATACCAACAGAGACATTAATGACAGCATTCACATACATAGACTACACACAGACATATGGAGTTGGTCCCCCTTTACAACTGCTGTAATGGTTCTGCTCCTCCTGCTCTGGGCTCTGAGGGGAACTTGTTTTTCTATAACAAACCAGATAATGCCCTGCAGTGGCAAGCTTTGGTTTTCTATTTGGTTTTATTATAACAATGTTTAAGTTGAGATTTACAGAAATATTTGAACTGTAAGTGTGTTAAAGGGAAAACTGCTGTTAAAAAGCTCCTTATTTGTTTAGTGTTTGCAAACCAAATGTTAATGCACTTTTGTTCATATAACAGTACTTTAAAAATAAAAGTGCACAATACACAATTTAACCTTCGGCAGAATTCAAATGAGCCATTTTAATTTAGATTCATTCCTAGATTACAGTGAGATTAATCTAGATTTAAAAATTAATCTATGCCCTATTAATTAATCTATTTTTTATATACACGTACATTACACACAGAAATGCATAAACATGTGTATATGAATGTGTTTGTGTGTGTGTCTTTGTTTAGGTATGTGTATATATTCTCAATAACAAAAAAAGTTTTGCCTCTGCACAAATTTATTATTAACAAAACCTAAAGAGATACACATAATTTAAAATGAAAATTCATTAAACTAATCTAAATAACTTCTTTTAAATGGATCTACTTCTTTTTTCCATTTGTGATCCTCAGATGGCCTTACTTTAATGCCTTCATATAGGACAGTGTGTTCCTACAGCTGGTACACGTAACGGATTAGGAACACAAACACAAGCTTTAACTGCTCTTCAAATTAGCTAACAAACAGATTAATTACACTCTTATCCTATAGCCCTGTTCTGACAGACGGACCACATGGCAGCGCGGTCTGGAAAATTGCTTTGTCAGACGTCTGCGGACTCTTAACACCTCGCAGGCTTTCAAACTTTGCGTAAATCATTTTATCTCTGTGTGGCGTGAGAGATTTGCTTCACTCAGCCCAGTACACCACCAGTTAATGAAGAGCTTCGGTCAGGCTCTCTTTTTAGTGGCTAAAAGTTTGTCCTGAGCCTTTCACTGTGTCCCACTTAAGGTGTGACATTTGTGCTCAGTGTCCCTGAGGGACAGCCTTGTCCTTCTGGCCTTCATTGTCTTTCTATCTCTGGACAATATATGGGACAGTGAATTGTAGCCTATATTTATTAACGTCGACATTATTCGTATCATTTGTGAGGTTAGTTATTTTACTGATAAGTATTAATAAGTCACTTCTTTTTTTGGACATTTTTTTTGTCTCTGGGGTGGGGTTTTGTCTACTAACTAACCGTACAACCAATCAAAAACCTCCTCTGTGTTACATGGAAGGTGAGGGGGGAAAAATGTGCCAAACATTTTAGTGACAGATATTTGAAGGTATTTTCATATTTGGTATGATTTTCTAGTCTGAGATCAGGATTAAATTGAAATTTTGATCTTCTGTTAAAGGGTCTTGTTTCTGCAGAGCTCTAATTACACACTGAAAATACTGAATTTGGCTCTGAAACATAAAATGAACAACCGTGTGCATGATCTTCGATAGTGCTGAAATCCTTCTGAAAGAAGGTTAATGCAAGATGATGGGCTTGTTGAGGTTTTAATAAGACTAATTGCAACATCATAGTGATTTTTTTTAATTGGTGGTGATTTATTAATTGACTGTCCATATGAACTGATTTGACCAGTTTGTACTCCAATATAAGAGAGGCTGGCACGGCTGAACCACTAAAAGATCTCTCCATCATGTGAACATGCCTTCCCACATTGTTCAGCTGTGCAAGTGTACTGTGAAGTGGTGGAAGGTTGAGTTAGGAGAAAAGTCAAGCTCTTGGGCTTCCAAGCAAGTTGTCATCGAAGCTGCTCAGACATATCTGAGCTCTGATTTATAACTGTGCTTTGTATTTTAGTTTAGGGGGCATGCCTGGGGGATGGGGCGTGGTCGACTGCACCAAGGACCGTCACGAAAATCTTAAGCTCTCTTGAACGTGCTCATTTGTTAATAAGTAGGGAAGACGTTTACACATTTGGCTGGAACCAACGTTTCCAATTCAGACAGTGTTCAATCCATAAGATTCACCATGATGACGTGACTCAGATGGGGTGGCAGCTTACTAAAAACTGAGATCAACAGTAATGTGAGGTGGTGGTCTAGTGGGCAGGATACTTGTCTCTGAACCAAGTGGTTCAAATCCTACCATCAGCAAACCACCACTGGGTTCCTGAGCAAGACCCTTAACCCCAAGTCGCTCCAGGGAGACTGCCTTCTGTAGATAGGGTTTGGAAGTGGCTCTGGACGAAAGCATCTGCTAAATGTCGTAAATGTAATAATGAAGGAGATTCGTGCTTTCAAAGCTGAAGGAAGGAGCTCTCCCAGTTTTTACAAATCAGTCCTGGGGCTTCATATGAAGAAATACTACCTGAAATGTTATTGGAGATATGCTGAAAATGTGCTATGGTTTTGACAAAAGATGCTAAAAGGACTGTAACATCAAATCACACGTCTACATATTGAATTAATTCTTGGACAAATTTTTAGAAATTAAACCAGGGCCTCCTCAAACATAGGTTTTGAGCTCAGTTTCAGCATGGCTTATGAGGAGCACACCATCAGGAGATATCTGTGATGCATCCATGTAGAATCTTCTGTGAAACTGGTTGGTTTGTTTTTATGTCAGCTGAGTTTTGTTTTTTTTTTATACCCTTATCATGGTCATAAAATAAAACTGTTAGTTACAGACCAAAGTTTCCCAGTAAACATAAACTGCACAGTTTAAGCCTAGTATTGGACTGCACAGAATTTGTCTAATAATGTGAATACACCAAATACACATTATTCAACATTTGAGGCAATTGTGGGGGTGTGTGATATTTTTCTTATTCGTTGTTTGAATGAACTTTAATCTTGATAAATTCTTTAAGCTTTCTTGGACGAGTATTTATAACTTTTTTCGGAGCAGTAGACTAAACGTTTGTGTCCGTTTCTCTTTCATTCAGTCTTGTGTTGACATATTTTATGATGAATAACTTACAATCCTGGCAAGTGATGTGCAGAGGTTTGGCACAGTGGCCCTCAGATGTATGAGGCTTTCAGTGAATGTTGTAAAAAAACAATCTAATTTGTTACATAATTATCACAAATTGTTTTGTTTATAGATGTCTTGTGACCGAGAACTGGATTTGGGTGATTGCTTAATGTTTGAACTAGAGAAAAGTTCATCGTTTGGAATAGGAGAGGTCAGCCAGAGTACAGATGCTCAATAAAGAGCCACTTATGAGCGGCACTTGGAGTACTAAGGCTCAGGCTTCACCTTATGGGAGATCACTCAATGGTGTGGGCGACTTTATTTTTGATGACTCATATAACGACTTGCTTTACTGTGTGGAGCCAAAGGAGGCTGGTAGTGCATTCAGAATGCAGACGGGATTACCTGACACACATTAATAACTGCCACTGGGAGACCTGAAAAGCAAGCAAGGCCGGAGCAGAAATCCCTTTAATCCCTTTATAAACATTAACTATTACTGCTTGTTCGTGGAGATTTCTCAAGGATAGCCCAGTCATGCCGTGGCACAGTCATGCATTTGCCGTCTGCCTTTTGGAGTCAGTAAATTCATTAAGTTCAGACGTTTTGCTAACAATTGGCTGGTTAGTTCTGGGACAGATCAGAGAGAAATATGCCGAGATTGGCATTGTAACTCAGCCCATGGCAGCGGGTTGACAGGGAGCATATCCATGAGTTCATTTTTAGCACCAGCCTTGAGTCCTTGCGAGTCTGCCTGGCAACTCTTTAATCACTCAGTCACTTAACAGTGTTGCTCTCGTATAATCTTCACTCAACAAATGCTCGGCAGTCTCATCATGTTCTCTTGCTTCATATACATTTTCTGTCTGAACTTGACTTACAGATAAAGGTTTTTGTGCTCAAACAATGATGTACCTTTCTCTCTTGTTTCAGGTACAGGTGCCCTCATCACATGGAGAAGGTAGGCAAGGTGTGGAGCAACCTGAAGAGGGGATGTCAGTCTCTGCTCCACCCAGATGGAGGTTCCCGTGGGGAGGTCCTGTCCCAGGCGTTCCCAGAAACGTCTTGCCAGAGTGTGAGCCAGGCCGAGCGAGAGAGCACACCAGCACCAGCCAGTCCATCTTGCAGTCAGTCAGCACTCCCTCTGACGTCCCGGAGGGTTAATGGCACCATGGTACGCCGGGGTCATAACTGTGTGGCGGATGTGCCCCAGATTTTGGAGATCACAGTAGAGCAGGACACAGAGGATGGACGTGTCCCACTTGGTGCCCGCAGAGATTCTTATTCGCGCCATGCTCCTTGGAGTGGCAAGAAGAGGCACTCCTGTTCCACCAAGGCACAGAACTCCCTGGAGATCACAGAACGGCGGAGTGGCCGCTCCCGTCGTAGGCATGGAACATCCAGCAGCACCAAGGAGGAGCTGGATCCAGGAGCACCGCGTTCCCTGCGGCAGCAATTCCATGACACCATGGGTCTCTGCCTCCCTCTGCGTTCCTCTTCACGCAGCACCAACTCACGGGCACCCAAGCGCAAGATCCAGATCACAGAGCTTATGTTGGAGACATGCCCCTTCCCACCAGGCTCAGACCTTGCCCGCAAATGGCACCTCATCAAACAGCATACGGCGCCAGTTACCGCCATGACTGTGGACTGCTCCACGGAAGGCACCGATGCTGCTCGTACATCTCCAGAGGATGAGGAGGAGCGGCTGCGTGAGCGACGGAGGCTCAGTATCGAAGAGGGTGTGGACCCACCACCAGACGCCCAAATACATACAGTGGAGGCCATCACAGCTCCCTTGGCCTCCATCTACAAGTTGGGACCCAAACTGGCCCCCGGGATGGGGGAGCCCCTGGGCGAGAGCCGTGGGGCCGCAGCGGCTGACTGCGACTCAGAAGATGATGATGCCACCACACTTTGCCTGCAGGCCCGTCGGCCCAAGCAGCGTAATTTGTTTGCAGAAGGTCACCTGGGAGGCAAGCAAGCAGGGCCATGGAAGGTGCACACGCAGATCGATTACATCCACTGCCTGGTGCCGGATCTGCTGCAGATCATGGCGCTGCCATGCTACTGGGGAGTGATGGACCGCTATGAGGCCGAGGCGCTGCTGGATGGCCGGCCGGAGGGCACTTTCCTCTTGCGAGATTCGGCCCAGGAAGACTACCTGTTCTCCGTTAGCTTCCGTCGCTATGGCCGCTCGCTGCACGCACGCATCGAGCAATGGAACCACAACTTCAGCTTTGATGCCCACGACCCCTGCGTGTTTCACGCAGCCACGGTCACAGCGCTGCTGGAGCACTACAAGGACCCTAGTGCCTGCATGTTCTTTGAGCCCCTGCTCACCTCACCCCTCCACCGGACCTTTCCTTTCGGCCTGCAGAGCCTGGCACGGGCCGTTATCTGCCGTGGGACCACCTACGACGGCATTGCAGCACTGCCTTTACCGACAGCGCTGCAAGACTACCTCAGGGAGTATCACTATAAACAGAGGGTGCGTGTGCGCTGGCTGGAGCGAGAACCGCTCAAGGCCAAGTGAGATGGAACTGACCCAGAACTCTACTAGTGCTAGACTAAGAAAGGAGTTTACACTGTGTATCGAGCAGCAGGGCGTTAGGGAAAGTCTCCCAGAAACATAGTCCATTCAGCACTTTGGAGAGTTGGAGGATTTAGGTTCTTTTGTTGGGAAAAAGGCTTTTAGGGTGAGAGGAGGGGAATCTTGGGAGAGAGCAAGGGGGCCTCAACCTAAACACAATGTATAAGCTTCTGCAACTTTCTTTATGTTTATTTCTTATTACTCAACACCAAAAATGCATAGATTTCACAGCTGAAGTGGCTCTCCAGTGGACACTCGCCCTATAACTTCTGGACTTGTAGACTGAAGCAGTGGGGGGCCTTAGTTTCACTTTCCCACCCCTTAGCCTCTGGCGGGGTTGCACTTGTAAAGGATATGCTCATGCACCGTCACTCTCTCACTGCTTGACTACAGTTTTTAGTCTTTTCACTGTGTTGGCTCTCTTTCACACACCAGTGTACAGTTGTGCAGCTGTTTACTTCCCTACTTTCTTCAAAAACGTTTTTAAGGTCATATCATGGACCGTTTAGGCAAGGGTAGGGTCGGGTGGGGTGGGGTTGGGTGTCGGAAAGACTGAGCTGTGATCAAGTTGTTACGTTTACCCATAATCCTTTGCTTTCGTGGTGCTTTGTTAGCGGTTTCCACAGTAACGCTCTGTTGGGAAAAGTGGAGTAGACATTGGAGAGCGGGAAACTGAAAAGGGGATTTACCCCATTCACAGAGAACAACAGAGTGAGGTCCGTGAAAGATGGAATGATTTAGAACTGTGTGTCCAGACAGCTGTCAGAAGGCCCGTTGTCGGTAGAAGGGCTCTGTGACGTTCTGCTTCTTTTCACTTCCAAGAAGTGACTGTGGACGATGATGCATAATGAGGCTACAGTGTTGATTTGTGTCATGTGATGTGAGTGTGCCTGGTTTTCAAGAAACAAACTTGCTCTGCTTTCAAACGTTCTGTTAGCTATCGGTATCTTTTGTAATCATTAATTCCTACCACTAATTGCACAGGCGCTGATAATTCAGATTCTGTGTTGTCTTTTTTTTTATGTTGTGAATGGACTATCAGTGCTGTAACAGAAGGCACTCATAAAGGGCACTTTAACTCTAATGTGCTTATGTTAGTGGGAGCAGCAGAGGCAATATATAATCCTGCAACACTGGGACCATTGTTATACATACATACATACATACATACACACACACACACACACACAGACACACACACACACACACACACATACATCCATATACATACCCAGACTCTCTAAGCTTACCATGTCTGATCATTGCTCTAGGCAGGAATGAAGACTAAGTGTTACGGTGACCCCAATGGGTGCCATTGCACGTAATCTGTGCATGAGGCTTGCTTGGTTTAGTGGGATATATATATATAATTTTTTTTTTATTTTAATGGAATTTGAAATGTAAGTAATGTGCAAGTTACATTACAGATTCAGATTTCTACTCAAACTGTAGTGTTGCAGCCTCAAAGGCCAAGCTGGACTATTACACCGTGCAAATCAGTCAGGCCCGTTTTAACAATTAAAATTTGATTATTTGACAGAAAAGTGCATTTTAAAGCAGCTCACCCTGACAGAGTGGCAGGCAGAGCTAATGGGTTGTTTTAAAATACGAAACACTATCACTGATGCAGCTCATGTTCCAAAAGTTGTAAATCCTGTATGTTCACATTTAATGTCTAAGTATCCTAGGCTTGTCATCTTGGCGGCGTGTCTTGGTTTAGACTTGATGCGTGCGTCTTCATTACGATCACAGTGACCTACTGGGTATAAAAATCAGTTATTTCATATACTGTACTGTGTCGCATATAGTACTCTAGAAAAGAGGAGTGTTTTGATCTCCTCATGGTGTCAATCCTTTGAGAATCAGACTCCCCAACCCCACCTCACCCCCACTTGCTATTTTTATGTGCTGTGATTGGTTCAAGTAGACATTTCAGTCTACAACTGCTTGGATAAGCTCAGTTCAGAGCTCCAGTTGACTCCTCATATACAGTACTGCACCATAGGAACCCTGTTCAAGTCTTCCCACATTATTCCACTTAGCTTTCCTGCTGCACAGGGCTGGATGTCAAGTCAAGGGTGTAGACCTCTAAAGCTATATTATCTTCAAGTAATATATTTTAGATATAAGCTGGTTTTGCCTATGGAATAAAATGAATTGCATTTTCAACAAATACTGCTATAACACCCTGTGGGGAAAAAGCTACAAAGCTGATATGTAATGCATACAGTTTTCATGGGTGCTCTGCAATACAAATTAAAAGTCAAAATAGGAATATATCTGCGTACATCCTACATGCAAGGAAATACTCCTCGACGTTGCTATACCTGCTATATTTCAACACTCACCAGCTGCCCACAGGCCACTACTGCCAAAGCCATTTAACTACACTTGACAAAGCTTTCTGGTCGGCACTGTGTATTTTATTAAAGGTGGACGGTTTTATGGACACAGGAATGATTAGGTAAAAATGTATTGCACCCTTTTTGATGACCACAGGATGTGATGATGTCTTTCATTTTTACCCATTGGCAAAACCAACTTAGACCAAAAGGGTGAGATACAAAAAGACAAGTGCTCAGGAGTTTTAGGGGAGAGTTATTGGGATTTTGAAGCCTGGTGCACTAAATGATTCTTCTCCCCTGAGCAGGAGTGGTGGCAGCCGGGCTGGCTCACAGAAAAACAGTGGTCTTTTGAGGTCTTGACTGTCCCTCTCATTGCCTGCCTGTAAAGGTGTGTCTTGCTTGGCTCCGCTCCAGAGACTGTCTCATTAAACTTGACGTGTGTGTATACATTTATCAGGGCCGCAGTTGATGCCGGGGTGGGGCAGGGAGGGATTGGTGGAGGGGGGAGGTTGTGTTGCCTCCCTGATACGCCTGCTTTCTCTCCTTGTTTTCCTAGAGAGATGCTGGATTGGTGTATTGATGTAGATTTTAACATATTTTTATTAGTAATCGTAACGAAAGGCAATAAGTAGTTGGGCTACCATGATGACCCAACAAGGATGGGTGAGATGAGAGATCTCCTTATGACGTAATGAAGTGGAGATTGTCCAGTTCGCTTCTAGAAACAAGGCAAACAGGTGAAATAAATGTGTATAATAATAGAAGGTATGTATCAAAGTGACCAAAGGTTCTGGTTTTGACTGTAGCAGATCCAGATCAATCCGTTGACCAGAGAAGTGATGGGCTTCTCCCATCTTCCTCTGACTGAATACAGTGAACGTTTTACAGGTGAAACATTTGAGAGATGCAGAGAAGCCTGTTTTGAGACCCAGTAGGTGCTGATCAGCTCTCTTGTCGTATAACTTTCAAAAGTGCCTTTCCCTTCTATAGACCTTCAAACTACCAGATATTTCAACTTCGGTCGAAGCTTTCAATTGACAGCTTGCAATCATTTGAAGTGACATATGTCCCATTATGTAGTGAAAACATTAAAATAGTTATGTATGAAAGATTTAAAACATGTATTAGTGTGTGTAGATATGTATGTGCTGAAAGGGGATGATGCCATAAGGATTAGTGCAAGAAAACAAAGGCTTGCGACTCATCCATATTTTAGCACCTGATTTTGTTCTAGTCTAGCGCCTTTTTTTTTTTTTTTTTTGGGCCCCCTTTACCTGCTCACTGTCTTATGGTACAATTTTACTGTTTATATTTACAGGCCGCCTGGTGTATGTTTGACTCAATGCCTTTCTTTAAAAATAAATAGATGAATAGAAGAACGAGAAGCTGCATGGACCGGTCTACATTCTCTCAGGCTGCCAGATGACCTTTCGTGAGCCTAGTGTTGACACTGATCTGGAGAGGTTTAGCTTGTTTACTTGATTCTGAACGGTATGTGAACTGACGTTTATGGTCTCCTGGTCACGAGCGTGTGGGTAAATCTAGCCAGGTTGTGCTTCACTTTATTACAATTGTTTTCCTTTGATATGACGACACTGCAGTTCCAGACTTAAGGGAAAAAATTTTTTAAGCCATTTCATGAGGAACCTCACGCACTTACCATAGGAGACTGTGTCCTGTTCAAACGTTACCCGGCATGTTTTTCTGTACACATAGGATAGGAAGGTTGAGTATAGCAATGCATAGGCAGAAAAAAAAAGTGAATTCAAAGATTTACTGGTTGTCTGACTGACTTTTTTTTGTTGTTGTTTGAACTCTATATTTACAGTAAGGAGAAAATAATAAAAAAGAGAATGAGTCCTTTGTTTGGGATGCAATGGATCATGAACATCACCATGATTACAACTCTGTCACTTTAATGCTGTAAATGCACATTTCGTTCAGGGGGCGGAAGGGAGGGCATTGAAGGTGGGGGGGCGTGGCCTGGGCACCATGGTGACAGCACTTGAAATAACATTTGGACGTGATGGAGACGATTTGTACTGCCCTCAGCCACCCCCCCTCCCCACACACTTTATTGATTAGACTGCCAAAAAAGCCCCTCGAAGCACTTGCCCACCAAACCATCATGGGCCATCTTGAACTACGAGTAGATCACTCTCTTTCTCACCATCTTCGATTTGAGTTTGTCATTTTTACTATTATATATATATATATTTTTTTTTTTTTACACTGCCCAAGTTGTTCTGTACAGTGTAATCACTCACCCCCTTCTCTGTTCTGTCTCTCGCTGTCTCTTTCTCTGTCTCTCTGTCTCTTTCTCTCTGTCTCTCTCTCTCATGTACAGTTAACGGTTCTTACTTCAGGCTATGTTACTAAGTTGCTCTGTCGTATTATTTTTGTTTGACTTGAGGTCACAGTACGCTGTTGGGGGGCAGAAGGGCAGTGTTCCTCTCCCACCAGTAGCTGTCACTCTCGGTGCTCTTGGCTTATGCTTCATCGTCTTAATATTAAAAAAAATAAATAAATGAAACTTGTTACTTGTGGTCTGCTTCACTCCAGTTTCGTTTGAGATTATATTTTAGTCCGTCTCACACACCTGACATGAATCCTGAATGCCGGCCTGAGGTTTGGATTTATAGGCTCGGTGACCTACATGTCACTGTAAGGAGTGAGGCGGTCGGCCCCGCATGACCTCGTCCTGATGAGAAGAAGCAGAGGGTCTAGACTGAACCCTCCAGCAGCTCGGGGTCTGGGGACCAGATGATGGCCTGGACCCAGGTTGGCTCGGGTCCCCCATTTTACTGTGTGCTCCTTTTGATGTCGGGTATAAATAGAAAGTGGGTTATGGGTTTCAAGTGATCTGCTAGAGGCCTCTGAATAATTGAAGCATACCATTGACAGGAGGAAGAGCAGAGGCTGGAGGGAGCTTGGATAAGAGAGGGAGGGAACACTTAATTTATTAGAACGACCTGCAGAATTGGAAATGGATTGTTAAAAATCAACCCTAGTCAAGTCACTGAGTAAAAGAGTTTGACAAAAATGTCCCCAATTATAAAGGTCCCATGACTGCTGATTTGTATACTTTTATTTAGGTCTAAGTGGTCCCCTAATACTGTATCTGAAGTCTCTTTCTGAAATTCAGCCTTGGTGCAGAATTAGTCACTTAGAACTAGTCCCAAAATAAGATTTCCCTAGGATGCTCTGTTTCTGTGTCTGTAGCTTTAAATGATGATGAGGATGAGAGGGGCGGAGCCAGTTTGCAGCCATGGTACCATGCGCTAATGTTTACAGTGTGTAGAGATGGCTAGTGCGGTCACGTAGCTGATAAAAGTTGTATTGGTCTGTAATGAGATTCGGGACATTTCCTTGACAGCTAAGCAGTTGAGGTCAATGTCTACATCCTCGCTGCTGTTAGACTCCTCAAATTTTACACATTCTCATCTAATCACCCTGGTTTGCAGAGGTGCTCACTCAGTCATTTCAATGAGGGGGAAAGGCAGATATCACGCGTGCCATAACACGAACAGCAGCACGGTTATCCAAATAACAAAGAAGTACAACACTCGAGTTAATATGTGTATTCACACACCACTCACACAAATACCTGATGCTGTCTACCTTTACATTTGCGACAGTAGCCTGATAACTGGGCTGTTAGCCGCAGAGCTAATGTTTCAGCCACATTCTAAGGGTAAAAAGCACTGACAGTCGGTGGAGCTCATTTTTAGGGGAGGGAGGCGAAATTCTCTGGGCGGGTAAAGAAAGGGGAGGTAACCTTTCCCCATATGACCACCAGTGTTGTGCAAGTTACTTCCAAACTGTAATACATTACAGATTACTTGTTACAGTCATTCAAAAGTAATCCCTTACCTTACAATATTACTGTCTCAGAAATGTAATACGTTACATGACTCCTGTATTACTTTTGAGT
>JBBJLR010000111.1:37301460-37332494 GCA_037577145.1 Brachypetersius gabonensis | reverse complement strand
GTTTGTACTCAGTTCAACAGAACAATACTATCAGTGTCCATAACTGTTCACTGCTTAACTTTACTTGTTTCCTTAAGTGAATGGAAAGATTTGGTGAAAAGTTTTCAGCTGTCTATCCACGCTAATTCCTTCCTACAACCCTGGGGCTAAGGCTAAGCCCCCCTTGTCTTTCCGTCCTAGTGTCGTCCCTGTTTCACAGTAGGCAGACACACAAGTTCAGACTCGTTCTCACCCCCTACAGTGCAATTCGGCTAGATATACATGTGCGCTAAAATATCAAGGTGAAAGTCATCATAGCTTGCGTAGTATAGACCCAGCTCCCAACTCAACTTTGTGAACAGATTAACGGCAATATTTTTTAATCGGCCGATAACAGTCTCACATTAACGCAGCACGTTAACGGCGATAACGGCCCACCACTAATATATATATATTAAATTGAACTGATCTGAATTCAGTCTAATTAAATGGAAATTAGTACTGTCCTTCCTTTACATTACATTTACGGCTTTTATCAGACGCTTTTATCCAAAGCGACTTCCATTCCCTACCTACAGGGGGCAGTCTCCCTGGAGCAACTTGCGGTTAATGGTCTTGCTCAGGGACCCAGTGATGGTGCTGAAGGTAAGATTGGAACCAATGACCTCTTGGTCCAGAGGCAAGTATCCTACCCACTAGGCCACCACCACCCTTTACAACTGTACTTCATTAGAAGTAAAAACAGCATAATTTCAAAACACCCATCATCAGAACATTGCAACTATCAAACCAAACTGACTCTTTTAAACTTTTTAAAGAAATCCAACCACCATCAATACAGATATTATGAATTCCCAAGACACGTGCTAAAGTAAGTCATGCACATTAGTAAGATTATACACTATATGGACAAAGGTATTGGGACACCTGACCATTACACCAGCAGGGACCTTGATGACACAGCACTCCAATTCATAAACTTTAATTTAGAGTCGCCCTTACCTTTGCAGCTATAACAGCTTCCACTCTTCTTGGAGGACTTTCCACAAGATTTTGGAGTTTCTGTGGGAATTTGTGTCCATTCAGTCTGTAGAGCATTTATGAGGTCAGACACTGATATTGGACGAGAAGGTCTAGCCCCCAATCTCCATTCCAGTTCATCCCAAAGGTGCTGAATGGGGTTGAGGTCAGGGCTCTGTGTGACCAGTCAAGTTCTTCCACACTGAACTCCTCCAGCATGTCTTTATGGAGCTCGCTTTGTACACTGGGACACAGTCATACTGGAATAGAAAAGGTTCTTTTCCAAACTGGGTCCACAAAGGTGGAAGCATGGAAGTAAGGGGCCCAAACCCTGAAAAATGGATGTGTTCCAATACTTTTATTCATATAGTGTATCTTTAGAGTGGAGTTGCGTTTAAGATGCAGTACTACAGTCATCCTGCAGATGGAAGCATCCCAACACTTTACTCTCATTTGAGTAAAGTTTTCATGCCTAAATTTCACTCGTCTCTGGCCTGTCAGATCCTGCTAAGGCTTGTACCATAAGCAGCAGCATTTTCTGCTCCAGAGTGAGTCAGCAAAACACTGACTGTCTGCAGCATCTGTCACGTCGTTATCACAAACTGTGATTGTGAAATTCCAGAAACAAACAGTATTAATATGCTCTAAATGCTCTGATAAATGTGCTGGAACATGTTAACAGCCTGTTGGTGGACTAGATGACTCAAACACAGGAATGTTGATGTATTCACTAAATACACCAGTTCTAAATGCCGGTGGTTTAAAATGTGATTTTCATAATCAGAGATTTACAAAAGTTTGTTGAACATTGTGAATTCATTCATTGTTATGAGGCTGTTTTCCAATCTTTTATCTGCCCTCTCTTTAACCTTTTTAAACAAACAGGTTTTGTTATTGTGTCTTTAAGACATTTGTATGATCTCTGTTCTGGGTGGCTGTACTGTTGTGGGTGCCTCATTCAAAATACAGCCCAGGCTACAACACTCTTTATAACTTCATTTGCTTTTGTGAATGAGGAAACTGATGTAAACTGAAGAGGCAGATACAGGCAGTGTTCTCATGACATCACAAAAACAGTGTAGCCACGTTTTCTTATAACTATTTGTTTGAATGAAATAATTCACCAAACACTTTTCTTTTAACAAAGAAAGGAAATGTCACAACTTTCTACAACATCAAAAACATAAAACTTTAAAAGGTTTGCTCTCCCGCTCTCTTTCTCTCTCTCTCTCACTCTCTCTCTCTCTCTCACTTTCTTTCTCTCCCTCTCTTTTTCTCTCTCGCTCTCTTTCTCTCTCCCTCTCTCTCTCTCCCTCTCTCTTTCTCTCTTTCTCTCTCTCTCTCTCTCTCTCTCTCTCACTTTCTTTCTCACCCTCTCTCTTTCTCTCTCTCTCTCTCTCTCTCTCACTTTCTTTCTCTCTCTCTCACTTTCTTTCTCTCGCGCTCTCTTTCTCTCTCCCTCTCTCTTTCTCTCTTTCTCTCTCTCTCTCTCTCTCTCTCTCACTTTCTTTCTCCCTCTCTCTCTCTCTCTCACTTTCTTTCTCTCTCCTTCTCTTTCTCTCTCCCTCTCTCTCTCTCCCTCTCTCTTTCTCTCTTTCTTTCTCTCTTCTCTCCCCCGACTCTCTCTCTCTCTCTCTTCTGCTCATTATTATTACTTACCAAAGAAGTGAATGATCTTATTGCCAATATTTTAAATGTCTGTATTAGACTACTTGTTAAATACATCAGGTTTTGAATCCATTAAAGCAGTGGATTCTGAACAAATGGGACATAAACAGCTGTCAGAGCTGCCTTGTAAACATTTTACAAGCTCTAGAGTTCCTTACCATTTTATTATTAACGCTACTCTCTCTGAGAGCGAGTAACACGTTTAATAAATATTGACCGAAACCTCACAACAGATGGAAATGACACACCATCTACATGCATATGAACATAATGCGCCACCCAGCATAATGGATATTGATGTAAAATACTGTTACATAACCATGTGGTGTGATTTGGCCAGTCTGACACTGTATTTAGTTTCATATTCTTTTGATTAGATCTGTATAACAGGCTCCGAGTTGACATACAACAGACATGCTTGGGAAACACCATATTGCAGCCTAATCTGATTTATAATTCTTATTTTTCGTCAAAAAAAAAAAAGTTAATCACAGACCGGAGACGACACATTTCATTATGATGATTTGTTTCACTCTAGGGATTCTATCTAAAACTATAATTATACGGTTGATCACTTGAGCTCTTATTATGAGCTACAGTTAAATGGATGCATGCGTTCAGAGTTTGGCCAAATCACAATGGGTTTGTATTTACAGGGTGATCTGCATCAATCAGGTTTCATAAATAAAAAAAAAAAACATGTGCATGGCACAGACACTTAAGGTGGGCTTCTGCAGCGCAACATTGCTCCCTGATTCTGCCCGGTGGCTCCACATTTGCACTCCGTGTTTGAGCTGAGTAATAAAATCGTTGTGCAGTGTGACATTTGGCCCTGGGTTCACCGTATCTATTTCACTAGGGCTCAAAATCCTTCACCAGGATGGATATGCCGGTTTCACAGTATAATAGAGGAGTGGGTATAATCCTTGGGCCCAGTGCATGCTGGGAGAGGTTTAGCCTCTGAAAAATTGCTGTTGGGGGGGTAGAGGGTGTATTATTTCACACAAGCCATTGGTGCATCAGGATCTCTTGTTGCACAGACCTTAAAGTAAAGCAGCTGGATGGACTGGATGGACTATAGATAGAATAGCACAACTGTCAACAATGTTTTCATACATCGTTTTCTTTTAAAAAGCTGTTTTACATTTTTTGGACCCTTTAAAGCACAGGGCTTTCGGTGCTTTGTGGCATTAAAAGCAAAATTATGCAATGTAACATCACACCTTTGTTATTATAGCCTTAGGTTGAACCTGAGAGTGATAGTGGATGATGAAGAAACCATAAAAAATAAAAGAGACATAAGACATTTTGACATTGTTATGAACTCATTTCTAAGTGATGAGAGGGTGGGCACAATTACAGTACCGTAGGTAGGCTAGAGTAAAGTGCCAAAGACCGACGGGAAGATGCAATAACGAGCCAAGATCACTTGGTGTCAGAGCTGAGCTGGCAGGGCCGAATGTTGACTCGGTCTCTGCAGGACTGGGGAAGCAGACAGCCGCTATAGGAGACTATAGGCTCTTTACTCTCAAGGTACTTGCTGAGTGAAGCATCAGTGCTTCATTCACTGAAATGCTGGGGGAGGTGAACTGCACTGTGACCCTATTCACTGCAGAGTGAGATACTGGAGACTGAACACACACACGGCGACACACATAAACACACTTTGGACATGATCAAAGACAGATCGGGGCTTTTGCACATTATTATCAGCCATTTTTCTCTATTTCTGTTCTCTTTTTCTGTTCTTTTTATTTCAGCACCTCTGTAGGATGTCTTTTTCTCTTCACTCTGGCCCTCATTCTCTCTTGAATTCCCTCGTGATCCTGTGAGCATTATTCTTAGTGTGATAATGTACAGTATAATATTCTAAATATACACACACACATATATATGTCTATGTATATATATATCCACGTTCAGCAGAAAATGAGTGGACGCCTATTTATCTTAGAGATCCCATCTTGTGCAAACATTGCATTCTGTGTGTATGCGATGTTTGCACAAGGCTGCATTCAGTGTGTATGCAGGCGCTGTGCAGTGCTGATGCACCTCAAGGCCAACCTGTCCTTTGAGTAGCTAAGCTTTTGCCAAGGAGCTGATGGAGCTTTTGCTGGTCTGTCAGTGCTGGTTGCAGTGCTGTCTGCGCTGGTCGACTCTGATGGAGACCGGACGGGCCGGCGAGGATGTGTGTGTTTGTGTGTGTGTGTGTGTGTGTGTGTGTGTGCGCGCTTTCTGCAGTGCCCCTGCGCAGTCAGGTGGCCTGCATTCATGCGGGTGGCGGCCTGCTGCAGAGTCCTGGAGCAGGGCCAGAAGCTAGGGTTTGGATGCAACGATCTGAACCGCTGCTGCCATGACAGGGCAGAGCAGGGAGCCACTGCAGGGGATTAAATCATCAGCCCTGGACTCAAAAGGCTGACCGCAAACACTTAGCACCGCACCAACTTTAGCAAAGGCTGGCCCAGCACAACCACTTTTACGCTGCTGTGAGTTTGGAAACAGCAGTAAGAAAGTCATTTAAACCACATCACTGAGTTTTCCCATTGAGGAATTCATGAGCTTACATGACATGAAAACCCTATACATGCAGTAAATATGTAAACAAAAGATGTAATTCTATGGAATAAAGTTTTTTCGAGGCCTAACTGTAATCCATTCAGTATACCTAGTATACCACTTGCATTTTCTTTTGAAATGTCATACCTAATGTTTTTTCTTGCTGCTACACCACTATACAGTTTTGTGTACAAAGCACACAAGCGTGTAGATACCTGCTCAAGGTTTCTTCTGAAAACAAAAGTATTAATAGTAAATCCTCCCTAAAGCTTTCACTTATGACTTTAGAGAGCTGAGTTGCTCTCCAGCCATAGCTCTCCAACCGTTAGCACTGAGCATGAGTATAGTGACGTTAGCCTTGTGTACAGATGATCCAGAGCATCTCACGGCATCAGCTGTGCTCCTTTGTGGAGGCCATAAAACAATAAGTGCACATTTGAGCACCACTGTCAGCAACAGAGTAACAATAGTGATTGCCAATACACAGTGACTGCATTTAGATGTACAGTGATCAGTCATAATATTATCGGCCATTTCGTGCCACCAAAACAGCTCTGGCCTATTGAGGCTTGGAGGCTTGGCTTGTCTTCTTCCCATAATGCATTAAGATACCATCTCTTCTCCAGGCAATACACACACCTGGTCATTTACATGTAAGAAAATGTGATTCCATTTTCTTCACCACCTTCTCCTTGGTTCTGTTCTGTTAGTGAGCCTAGACCATTGCAGGCACTTTTGGCATTAGTTAGCATGGGTACTCTGACTGGTCTGCAGCTAAGCTTCTTCATACACAGCAATCTGTCATTCACTATATGTTCTGGCACATCATAGCCAGCATTAACATTTTCAGTGATTTGTGCTACAGTAGCTGTGCTGTAGGACCGAACCTGACAGACAAGACCTGGATGTTCATGATCCTGTCACTGGTTTACCAGTTTTCCTTCTTTGAACCACTTTTAGTAGGCCTGACTACTGCATACCAGGAACCCCCCACAATGTCTGCCATACAGGAGCTCTGGCTCAGTCATTTACCCATCACAATTTGGCCTTTGTCTTTTACATTCTTACGCTTGCACATTTTTCCTGCTACCAACACACCGACTTCAGAAACTGTTGGTGTGTGTGTGTATATCTATATAGTTAAGTTCCTATAGCAACCACGTATAGTGAAAAACTTAATGCATTACCCTTAAAGAAAATGTAAAGGTAAAAAGGTAGTCGCCTCTTTTAATTTAAATTTCCTGCCGAGATCTGCAACTCGGAAGGTTGTGGAACAAAGTATTGGGACACCCCGACAAACAGGTTTCAGATAAACAAACAGGTTTCTTGATCTACTGGGGCTAAAAATACAAATGAGGGCTTGTTGGAAAGGTCTCCTGATGATCAATTGAACTGTGGAGTTTGAAATGTCTGAGTGCTTGCACCGTGAACCCTGGTGTGGAAAACGAAAAAAGTGCTTCCAGGTCAGCTACTGCCTGCTGTGAGTCCCTTTGTATGAGAACATCCAGAATATATATATATATTGCCACAAAAAAGCAAAACAAGGCTAAGGATATTTGCAGTTTCCACGTTAGTGTGGGGATCTGCGTGTGACTGAATCCGCGACTCCTGATCCGTGTAAAACTGAGGGGTTACTGTATAGTTCAATAGATCGAGAGATCATCTCATCATACTATACATCATACTTGTCCATTTTTTCAGCTCCACTTACCTCAAAAGCGTAACTAGACTAACTAGAGTTTACAATAACAGACTGAAGTCCATCTAATTCTCTGCATCCTTCTTCGTCCCCTTTATCCCATTCAAAATTGGGAGACACCCACAGGACCCCTAGTGAGAAGATATTATTTGGATGGTAGATTATTCTCAGCACAGCAGTGACACTGACATGGGACCAGCATGTTAGAGTGTGTATGTGTGTGTGTGTGTGTGTGTGTGCGCGTGTGTGTGTCAGTGTCACTGCTGTGCTGAGACGGTAGCAGTGTGTGTGTGTGTGTGTGTACGTGAGACACACACAGCAGTGCTGCTGGGTTTTTTTTAAACACCTCACTGTCAATGTAGGGCTGAGAATGATCCACCACCCAAGTAATACCTGCTCCCTGGTGGTCCCACGGGACTGTCGATACTCTGGCAAGTAGGAATTCTACTGCCTTTACACTTTCACTAATTAAACAGACCACATAAACCCTGGACCCATGAGTAAATGGCAATAAAAAGCATCTAGGCCTGGGCAGTATGAGTGCTAATCCAATACCTCTCATTGTTACTTTGTGGTTTACCCAGTCCTTTGTGCAAAATCACTCCTGTCAGCAGCAAATTAGTCATCACTTCGTTATCTTTTAACTAAAGTCGTCATCTGTGCAGGGCCAGCACTGAGCAGTAAGCACTTTGTGTTTTTAGATAAAAGCGACATGCAAATCCCTAAAGCTCTGATATCCAAAGGTTTAAAACAACAAACAGGTTTGGCAAAACTAGGCAAAAGGATTCCGACCCTAGGTAAAATGATCCACGCACCGGGTAAAACAATACCTCAAAAAAAACCCGTATTCCAAGAAAATTCCTTGGAAAAGAACATTGGTAGTAGATTTCACATAACGCTCATTTAAAACTGAGCCGCGTGACGAGTAGAAGCACTGATACTCCGTATTTACAGCATATCGTGTGCATGGCTGTGTCATTTAGAAGGTTCCATTCAGTTTCTGTGTGTTAATTAGCCGGCAGGGTCCGGCTATGTTGGGTAGGTCCTTCTAAATACTTGCTGAAATATTGATGTTGCCCAGTATGCACAGCTGAAGCCTGAGCTGTTCTTAAATTACAGTTAGCTTTTCACAGTATTGGATACATACGCTATCCGTCAAGTATAGAAGTCGTTCTCTGACGACAACGGTGTCAGAGTATGGATTAGTGTAAGGCTTGACTTTACATGAAAAGCCTCGCTCTTTTGTGCTTAATATTTCAACAACTGAAATCATTTCTTGTAAAATATCTTTTGCAACAGTTGGACTTCAGCCTCCTGTTGATGGTTCACAGCAATAAAAGCTCTATATAGCTTAGCTTTAAAAGGTAGTGCTTCTGAGCCGTGCAACGGTCACTTTCTGGTTTTAGGTGAAATCGCCATATCAGTATGAGGTCAGGTACTGCGTTAGCTCTTGGGGTAAATACTTCTACTAGTTTACATTATATTTTCTTCTGACATGCAATGTGGGCCATTTCTGAGTGCGGTGAAATTTCTATAACGAGACCCCCTATGTCAATAGATTAGACTGCATTAATTGATTAGAATTAGGCGGACAGTTAGATCAGTGCATTCAGGGGCGAAAGCCATCTGTAATTAAATCCAAAATATCCCTTGTCACTGATCTCTCTAAGCTTTCATGAACTGGAAGGCTGCGTTTGCCATGAGGCGTCCATGGGAACTCTTCCCATTTGGTAATCATTTTCAATTATTTTTTATTTTAAATGGCAAAAGAGCACATAGATTATGTGGACACAAATCTCTTTTAATCAGCTTTAGCCCTGCGGTTCCAGGGCCAGCTTTGGCGGGTGGGATGGGTGATACTCTCAGATTCATCTATCAGATTTATCTATCTGCAGGGTGATTACATTTAAGCAACCAAACGCTGCTTTCCGGCCTGTTCATAGCCTGGTTGCCGATCGGTATAGTGAGTTATATGAAAGAAGAGGGAGGGAAACATTGGATCCAAGCAGAGGATGAACTTTTCTTCTCTTGTGTGTGTTTGTCCACTCTTGCACACACTGTTGGAAATGTGATCCTGGTGCTGCAGAGCATTTCAAGGCCTCAAGGTGCATTAAGAATGAATAGGTCTTCAGTTTCACAGCTCTCACTCCTGGTAAACACCTGAGTGGTCAGGGTCTCTTTATACTTGCGATTATCACCCACCTGTGTCTCATGTGACTTTTTATTTCCTCAATTACCCGTCGACAGACCCTGGCATCGTATTACCCTGGTTTTTGGAGTGACTGTAGCCAATGCCACTCGATCTCTCAGAGTTGTTCATCCAAAAATAACAGATCGTGACAAACAACAGACTGTTTTCAATGTGCATTTCAGTAACAACTTTTGATTTTGCTTTTAGTTCTGCTTGCCATCCAGTGTTATGAACTGGATTTGAACTTTTTAGTTACTCTAGATACCAGGTTTGATGGACCAATACACTTTAAAACAGGACTGGGTGCTCAAACTCAATGATATTTTCCAAATATACCATGGTATAACATGTAATAAGTTATATATGTTTAATAAGATTACTGAGGACGTTTATCCTGAGTGCCTGACACTGTTTTGTTCTGTTTTTTTCTCTTAAAATGAAACCATAGTGGATATAACACAGTACTGTAAGGGTTAACCACACAGAAAGCACATTATTTCTTGCATTTTTTGGATTGTTCTTTCAAAACAAGCACACTGCACACAATGCAGAGGCCTGGAAACATGAATGAAATGCCCAAAATGGAACTAAATTGAGTTTATGGCCATTATGACATGAACATAATGCTCAATATCTATTAAATATATCATAAAAAACTGAAAAGCAATATCGTATTGTGTTAATATTGTGTAATACTATAGTCGATGTATCTCCCAGTCCTGGTTCACCACATAAAAAAGCTTTATTTGCAGACCTGTTTTTTTGCAGATCTGTTTTTAGAGAAGCAAAAGCAAAAGCACTGTGATCAAAGAAACATAAAATAATGTGGTTAAACAAACCGAGGACATTTATTTTGGGTTTTTTTCCCATGCCATGAATGCTAATGCTTATTTCTTGGACAGAAATACAGGCTAATCGAACTAAATGATGTTGATGATGGGAATTCTCAAATGAAAAGCTTTTTTTTTTTTGGTCTAGAACTGAGCTTTAATCCGTGTCTGGACAATTGGCCCACATTTGTGAACTATTCTTGGGTGTGTGATATTAACAGACCCATCCCTCCTTGCCTGCTATCAGAGGAAGAGAACTGTCATGCCTCAGGAACCGTGGCGTGCAAAAGGCATGCGTTCACTTGGCTGTAAACTTACTACCTTGTTCTTTGTCCATTTTCCTTTCTCCCATGTGCATTAAAAGACATTATGCTTCTTGCACTGCCTTGAATCAAAAGGACTATGAAGTATCCTACAGTGCTGCTTGTGTAATCTTTAATTGGAGAACAAATTTCTTATTAAAGAACAGTTTCTTTATTGTGCACTTCATTAAAGGTGAGCACAGTTTCATAGAGGTAATAGTACATTTGAATTCTGGATTTCTCAATAACAAGAGTGGAACTAGAAAAGGTAATAAGGCCTCTGTGCTTGTGCTGTGGGCCCAGATGCTGAGTGATTCACTATTTCCCAATGTTTTCTTCTTTTACAAGCACTGGAAGGGGAAATATCAGGGACCCACCCTGCCTCACCATGTACCATTTCGGGCGGAGGAGTTTTCTACAAACCAGAGTTAAACTCTCACACGGCCCCAGACGTTCTTTACAGAAGTGTCAGACAGCAAAGGAAATGCAAGACGACTCCATACACCAACAGCCCTGATATCATCTCCTGCTTCCTGTTCAGACAACATAAATTAACCAAAGCGAAACAGACCGAACTGTAGTCATAATAAGAACATAAGATTGAACCATTCTCTCAACTGGATTATATAATCCCAACATTTAAATGAGCCATGGGAGACCTGCATCAGTCAAGCACGTTTGTACTAATCTATCAATGCATCTCAACTTGTTTTTCAGTCCTCAGGGTATTTTTTCAGCCACCTAGGCACAAGAACTGAAACCCTTTTCATTACAGGTCCTGCTTGGCCTCTATTAGGGTCCAAGGTGCCAGTCTAACATTGCACAACTGCACTCACATTGTAAAAACTGAACTGTGTGCCCACTCTTATGCAATAATGCATGCAGTTAGAGAAGGACATTATGTAAAAAAAAAAAGGTTTTGGCACCTTTTCAAATGTCTGGGGATTTCTTGCCTGAATAACTGACCAAAAATGGCCAAAACTACCACGTGAGATGCTTATCACCAACAGATGTAGGAACCCAAGATCTAAATGACACTACATGGACAAAAGTATTGGACGCCTGACCATTACACCAACAGGGGCTTAAATGACACTGCATTCAAATACATAGCTCTGGATAAGTGCGTCTGCCACATAGACTTTAATATAGAGTTGGTGCCGCCTTTGTAGCTATAACAGCTTCCACTCTTCTTGGAAGGTTTTCCAGGAGAATTTCGAGACGGGATTCTGTGGGCATTCATTCTGTAGAGCATTAATGAGGTCAGGCACTGATTATTAGGGATTCTTAATTACTGAATTCAGGTGGCACCTAACTTCCAGGGAAGGCTGGACAACGGAAATATGGACAACCCCATGCTTCCAAGTTCGTGGCCGTTTTCTATTCCAGCACGCACAGAGCGAGCTCCATAAAGCCATGGCTGGATGGAAGAATTTGACTGGCCTGTACTTCAACCCTATCCAAAACCTTTGGGATGAACTGGAATGGAAATTGCAAGCCAGACCTTCTCGTCCAATAAATGCTGTACAGAATAAATGAGCACAGAAACTCCAAAATCTTGTGGAAAGCCTTCCAAGAAGACTGGAAGCAGTTATCGCTGCAAAGTTGGGACTAACTGCTTATTAAGGCTTATGATTTGAAAAACCCTGTTGGTGTAAAGGTCAAGTGTCTCTATACTTTTGTTCACATGGTGTATTACAAATGTATGCAGTTAAACACACACAAAAAGTCTCATTTTACTTGTGTGTCATTAGTATAAGTCTGGGACAGCTCAGGTGACTTAGGTTCCTACACATTTATGACCACCTCACCACAACACAGTGTGACCAAGGGAGTGACGCATTGCAGGTACGAACGGACCAATCAGAAGCGTCCGCACGACCGCACCTCGCACGATAACCCTCCGCCGATAGCTAGTCCCCGCGTCTTTTTGGCAAATATATATTTTATTAGGGCACAACTGAGAGCCTAATTGACTCTTTATGATTTTACAAGCATTTTGTATTATTTACATTAATGTTTTAGCGAGGAATACTGCGTTATTTTTAAAAGGCTCCCGGCCAGAATGCAGATGAGCGGGCGGAAGGACACACACATAGGGGAGGCGTTTATGTACAACCGTCAAGGCGGGTCTATAGGCTGTACTGATTATTCTTCACTAGCGAAGGGAACTCTGAAGGAGGGAGGCTCGATAAAATAGCAAAAATGGTAAGTATTTGCCTTTTCCCCCTACATTTTTTGATAATAGAGCGAATATTCATAGTGCCAAGACACAAATACGGAAAATGTAGGGAAGCTTTATATTATTTTCCGTGTTTTGTGGGTTTTTTCGTCTTTTGTTCCCTGCTCCGCCTGTTCAGCAGGACGACTGTTGAATTTTGAGAGTTAAGATGTGCACAAGATGTGAATTAACGCCTATTTTTGCCTGTAGAGGTGTTTTAGACGTTCATGTGTTGTTGCTTTCGTTTCTCTAGTTTGTCACATAGCTTAGTGATCTGGGGTAAGTTAGGGTAAAGTTAGAAAACCTCTGTTTTCTGTAGAAACAGCTCAGTTTATTTCAGAAATGCACAAAATGGTAAATGAGGAATAAAGTTTGCTTTTCATGCTGGAATTTCTTTCCTGGATGATTGTACTCTTCTTTTTGCCTCTTTGGTTATCTTAATTCTTCATCAGATGTACATTCATTCATTTGAGGAACCGCTAAAAGACTTTTATCTAACTTTAATCTACAGAAGTACCTCAGAGTACCCGACTATAACTACTGAAACTTGTGTTTTCTAGTAAACTAGCTGTTTACCCAACTCGAGTAGAATTTATACCTTGAATCAAGCAGAATTAGCTTATTATACGCGAATAAATTAGTTGGACTAGCCAGTTAATGTTGGCTTATGTGATTCCAACTCATGTGGTTCAGTTCAGAAGGTTCGGGATCATCTCAGTTGGATTATTTGAGTTTTTTACCTCAGAAAACGTCATGTTGCTGCTCGTAACATGCGTCTTACCATAGAAAGGCAGTTTATGGCGCTATCTAAAGTATGGCCTGGCTTCAGGAAAGGAGTAAGAGACCAGTCTGTAAACTGGTTTAGTCGCCTGTATTTTGAAATCTGAATCTGGTTGATGAGAAGAGTTATGATCCATGGTCTTTCCTATAGCAGTAGATGGTCAGAGGAGGGAGGGAGGGGGTTCTCTTTGTTCAACGCAAAAAGGCGGGCTGTTAGGGTGGCACTTGAATCTCCATTAAAAATGACTTTCAAATACATGAAATAGTTCATTTTGAAACACTAGGAGTTTTTAAACTCCTCTAACTCATCTTCTACTTGTCATTTTCCTTTCCAGGCCGATCAGCTGACAGAAGAGCAGATTGCAGGTGAACTCATAAACTCCCAGTTCTGTCTTTTTCAACCTTTGCACATTCCTTTTTTATTTTTTGCTTGCTCTCTTGCTGTCCAGCCAACTCCTCTTGTTGTTTGGGGTGTCAGCTCGTTTGTTGCCTTTTAAGGCGGGTTCTTAAGACAAGCCCATGTATTTAACTGCCTGTGTGCATGAATGGGCTGGCCCACTGCATCAAGACTACTTCCTTAAAGCTGCTATGAAGGAAAGAAACCCAGAGCCTGGTATCAGAGGGAAAGACTCACTCATTTTGGGAATTATTTTAAAGCTCCTGCTAGCTATTTATACCCTTTAGGTCCCATACGATCAGACCTTCTGTGGTTTGCGCTTCCTGTGTTTTGGTTTCAGGCCTCTGTCATGCCCAGTGCAGTTTGTTTGAGCTTTTATTTTGTGTCTTTAGAGAGCTCTGTGTAAATGTACTTTAGATGTCATACTTGGAATGTGTGCCATTTCCACCTACTCCACTTCCACACCCACCTACCTGCCTTACTCACAGCGCAGGACCCAGTCGCATTGGACAGCAACGGATAATCAGGGCGTTTTGTAGTTTCTGCTCCAGTAATTTGATGATGTTTACAGATCCCAGTCGACATTATTAACATGGTCTGGAACTGGTTGGGTTGGGTCAGTGTTGTCAAGGCTCTGGCTCATTTGTGTATGTGCCACAGGTCTTTCGTGCCCCAGACGCTTTTGTTGAAAGATTGTTGGCGACTGTCATAGCAACTGGTTAAGAAAACTTCCAGTTGTGCTAAGTAAGCTTATGTCTTTAGTATGAAAGAGCTGTTGGGATTTTAAAACTATTTCTTTGTGTTGATCTTCATTCAGAGCACTTGCATACAAAAACTGGTATCTGCTTCAGCTACAGGAACATGAAAATGCATTACTTTCCATGTTTTTTACATTTTTGTTATGATTTTGTAGTCTTGACACTATTATGTGCTGTGCTTTAGATGGGACTTTATGTATTTTAGTGTCAGTGTTAAAAGTGGATACCTTGGTACAGAATCAGAATACTGGAAATACTCTTTTGGGGGTTGAATAGTATTTGTTGGGCATAATACAGGAATAACATGGAATGTGTGTTTAGTGTAAGAACCATCAATATCCTGCAGTGCCATGTGATTCTGATTTGGTGAATTGACTCCCTTCTTGTCTTCACAGAATTCAAGGAGGCTTTCTCACTATTCGACAAAGATGGAGACGGCACCATAACCACCAAAGAGCTGGGTACAGTGATGCGTTCTCTTGGCCAGAACCCAACAGAGGCAGAGCTTCAGGATATGATCAATGAAGTGGATGCAGATGGTGAGAACACATGATTTCATTTGTGGTAATTTGCAATAATGTCTTTTTTAATGAGAAATACTAATGATTACAGTGACTGTGGGAATATGACCCAGTGTTGTAAACTACCTAGTCTCTCCACTGTGGCCAAGTCCAACAATGTGATGAAACACTTTGTTCCACTCAGGTAATGGAACAATAGACTTTCCCGAGTTCTTGACCATGATGGCGAGGAAGATGAAAGACACAGACAGTGAGGAAGAAATCAGGGAAGCTTTTCGTGTCTTTGACAAGGTAAGGTTTGATTTTTATGTAGATAAATAGATGAATAGAGATAGATGGGTAGAGGTATAGATACACATGGAACTAGATGGATGAATAGAGAGACATATTTACTCCCTACTGATGACACAATGCCCATTTGCTTTTTTTAGTTGCTCTGTTATATAATGATGTAAATGTTTTCAGGATGGAAATGGGTACATCAGTGCGGCTGAGCTGCGCCACGTGATGACAAACTTGGGGGAGAAGTTAACAGACGAGGAAGTAGATGAAATGATCAGAGAAGCAGATATCGACGGTGACGGCCAGGTCAACTATGAAGGTAAGGAGTCCCAAAGACAGTGCATTATAATTAACCGCACAAATATTTATGGTATGAAAGTCTATTGAGAAATCACTTAATTAACACATTTTCTTTCTCTCCCTCTATAGAATTTGTACAGATGATGACAGCAAAGTGAAGGCCTTGTACAGAATTTCTTGTATAAACTATTTGCCTTTTCTTTGTAATTTCTGTAAAATGTTTCATTTTAATTCTACCATGTTCTCCTGCTGTCCAAAGGAACTGCATGTATAATTTCTTCCTTTTCATTTGATTTTTTTCCTCCTCATGTCATCATTTCTTTTGGGTCTGATGAGCAGTAGCAGGACCAGGTGATGGGTATAGGCACACGTGCTGGTTCGCACTACCTTCCTTCCTTTTTGTGCTTTTTGCTGCCTGCCTGCCTCATAAATGGAGATACTGAGGGTCCATCTGACTTTTCTTTTTATGCCCCTCATTTTTTTTGTTCTTTTTGATTTATGTGGAGGAGCTACTCTGCATGGACAAAGGACTAAGTACATATGCGTGGGGAAAAGAAAAAAAAAAACAAGATCAGCATTGCACTATTGCAACGTCAGTGAATTAAATACTAACGGGTTTATCGGCAGGTACTCGTACACTAGTCTTTTTTTGTATTTGTTCTGTTCTCCAGGTTATTACTATGCTTTCTAATTAGTCACTTTTTCTTTTTTAACTGCTTATGGCACAGCCATGCCTCAAAGAATCCATTCCAAGTTGTATATTTGTTTTCCAATAAAATGAACAATTTATCCCAAAACTAAAAGGCTATTTTTTTTTTTGTTATTTGGATGAGCAACCTTTTGGGTAGGCAGTTACTTGAAAGTTACTTTTATACTTTTAATACTTAATTAATGTAATTTCCTATGCAAAGCTTTGCCTCTACGTCTCACATGCAGCACCCATTTTGTGTGGTCCAAGTAATAAGCACATCTACTCGTACTGTTCATAGTTTTAAATGAAACATACTCTTGTTTTGGCAGATTGAGTTTACTGTCTAGGACGTGGGGTCACCTTCGTTTTAATAAATATTTAGTAAACAACTTGCATCGAGTTATAGGAGCATTTGGCCTTCGGAGTGTTTACAGACATGAAATGATCAGTAGAAAAGACTAAATTATCTTTCATTACATCATTTTTTTAAACATGAGGCTGATTTTTAGCATCACTTTGATTTCCAGGGAGAGTTTTCGTACTTGGGCGGCCCTGTTGAGCTGCCCAGCTGCACCATCTCCTTAAAAGGGGCTGTAGAAAATTAGCCAGGCTTTCCTGTGCTGCTGGGTGTACTACAGGGTTGGAGGCCCCAGAGACAAACACATTGCCCGAGTGTGTGGTTGTCGCAGGCGTGTGTAAACGGTGCCGCCTGACCGGGCCTTTTGAAGTAATCAAGTGTGGGGTGATGTTGGAGTTGGAGAAACGGCTCTTGGGCTCATTTTCAATGCAAACAAACCTGAAGAGCTGGGGAGGGAGGCCGGTCACGCGCGACTGACCCGCTGTATTAAGGGAGATATATGTGCATCCCATTTTCGCCGGGCTGCCGAGCGTTCAGGCTTCAGATATTTATGTTTTAGGAAATCTCCTAGCAACCGTAAATTCCAGTCCCATGGGTGGCTGTGTTCTCCCTTTTCCGGCAGACTGAAGGATCGTCTTGAAGCTCAGCAGAGCACATCATGTGGCTACGCTGCAGGCAGGGGACTGACGTGAGGATCTCTTAGGAGAGAGGCAAACACGTAATTGTATTAACTTCTTTTTTTTTTTTCTTTCTTTCATTGGAGGAGACATACAGTAAGGCCTAATTTCTCATTCTGCTTATAGTGGGACGTCCAGCTCGTGGTGGCTGGAAGCCTCTGAGATCAAAAGGCACCTGCCATGGAGCTTGTGACATTACAGAAAGCCAAGCTATCAATAGCTTGGGGCTTACAGTTATGCTGTTCCAAAAATGTTACAGCAAAACCTGGCGGTGCAGCCTTTTTTAAGACCCCCAGAACAGCCCCCAGCAGCTGTGCGCTTTCACTGCTGCTCTAAAGAGGAGACAAGGCGTAATTACAGGTGCAAAACTTCTGCCCGTGGGGAATGGAGGGGGGAGAAAGGAGAATCACAAACGGGCCTTGAAGAGTTAAGTCTAACACACACCAACCCGCAGGAAATGGGTCGAGTCATATCGAGGTGGACGGGACGGCCACATTTCAAATTTTCATCACAGTCTATTCGATTTTCTTTGTAATGGAAATGTATCATCTCCCCCAGAAAGGGCTTCTTGCCAGCTAGCCCGTCTAGGAGAGGAGCTTGTGTTGTTGGCATACTTATGATTATACCTATCACTCAGCAAGGACACAATGCGAGCCATTCCCAGAATGTGTCAGACACCTCACAGACAGCTCCCCTGCCACACTGACACTTAATAAGATCATCTTTCTCCCCTGGCCCTGCCTGTCCACCCTCTCTGCGCATGGTTTAGTAATCGCCGTGGCCATTATCACATGTTGCTAATGGATGTGTGTGTGTGTGTGCGCGTGTGTGTGCCTGAGTACCCAGCTGCTTCTGTTGTTGCCATGATAAATGAGCAAGGGTGCTTAATGGGCCCCTGTGCCCTGTTGTGGTGGTTATTTTTTAATCCGGAGCCTGGGGATGGTTTGGAAGGGCATGTCTGATTGGCCTTGTTTGTACCAAAGATGGCTGTAGACCAGAACCTCAGACAGATGTGGGACCTTTCACCTGATCACCTTTCTTTACAGCTGTGGTAGCATTTTCCCCATCAGAAATGGACCTAAACTACTCGTTACATCAGAATCAGAAAACGTTTTGATCCCAGTGGAACTTGTTACGACTGCACAGATACATGAACCACAAAACATATAGGGTAGTCGAAGACTAGGCTTAATCCCTGTCTGGGAAACCGACCCATGAAGTCTAAAATAGTCCAATAAAAAACTGCAGAAAATCGACAGGGTGTAACCACTACAGATAAATAATTTAAGTGAATTTCTGGTAAGGCTAATAGTGGTTAGGGGTCTGTTATTGCTGTAATAGAGATCATTTACATTTAACGGCATTTGGCTGACGCTCTGATCCAGAGCGACGTACATCAGTGCTCAAGATCAATCGTAGATCGGTAATATCAACACACATTGTGATGTTTCACATGTTAAGACTATCGAATATAATAAGAATAATGTTTAGCATTAAACACTGTCCCATATTGCACATGGTAGACTGCTGCACATCATAGTAAGATAATAACACACACAGCGATACACATAATGAAAGTCTTGTTACATTAACTTCCACCACCTTTGATCTATTGTATTTTATTTAAGACTTTAACTATAGACTCTGTGAGTCTGTGCAGTAACATTTTCCTCTAGAATTAGTAAAGTGTTCTGATTCTGATTGAGAGCGGAGACTCTGGAAAAGTTACAGAGATGAGGTTTTGTTCTCAGAGTTACAAGCCTAGTGTTAGGAAACCCATACAAACAGACGTTTAAAGTAATCCCTGTTTGATTGGCACAGTGTTGGGGGGGTCTAACCTCGCCGGGGTCTCGTCCGAGTCAGCACCTGGCGAGAGTTTTGCGAAGAGATAATGTTCGGCAGCCGCTGCTGTAGCTGTGGCTTTGCTGGGCTGGCTTAACAGCGTGCAACTAAATTAGCACCTCCTCCTGAACCTCCTGCCCCCCTACACTGAAAGGATTGGGTGACACCTGCCTATGGAGTCTGATGACACGTAGCGTCTCTGCAAGCCGCCAGCCAGGAGACACCTAATGCCCTAAAGTGCACCCAGACACATCTGCCCTTTACGGCCACTCTCACTGCGCTTCAGACTCATCTGGTCGGTCGGACTAAACTAATAACCAACTGGAAACACCCCCAAAAAGTGCTGCGTATCTCTTTAAAGAGAGAAACCCAAGTCCAGGCCTGCTGATTAGGCGTCTGGCCGTGGGTGGCCTGGCGTGGGACGGGGTCAGAGAGAACTGAGTAATCTGCTTTCTTCCCAGCGAAAGGCACAGATAGAATCGCTGGACGCTATTTCTGCCAGCATGCCTGCGAGAGCCTGGGGCGTGGTGGTGAGAGAGAGAAGGGGGATGGGATGGGATAGGAATGGGGTGGGGGGTATTGCTGAAAATAGTGGAAAGCAATTAGAATATCACAAAGATCAACCCCTGGAGGGAAGACTGGTGAGATTTCTTTGAAACAAAAGAGCTATGTTCTGAGCTGAGTGTGCAGGGTGTGCAGGAAACAGAGGGGGGAGTGTGAAAGACAGAATAAGAGAGCGAGTGATGGGGGGAGGGCGTGTGTGTGATGTGACAGCGCAGGAATGTTACCCACAGGGATCTGAAGCCAAAAGGAGCGCGCTTTTCTGGCTCAGTGGCACAGAAGAGTCTTTTCAGGAATTAAAATGTCAGTGGCCGAGATTATGTTAAGAACACGTCCCTCTGTAGTATTTGTGGAAGAGAAGCCAGGCGTGCCTGACACACACTGCAGAGCGCGTGTAAACGCAGTAAAATAAGCCACAGTAGAGGAGGGAGGCGCGTGTGGTCACTGTGGAGAGCCGGTCATCCCTCTCTTCCCTTTTGTAAGTGCTGAAAGAGCCCCAGGACTCCACTGTACTGAAATCGGTCCTTGTTTTACAGTCACGTTTCCATGTGGAGCTTTGGATAGACACTCTTATCCAGAGCGACAGGCACTGTATGGACAAAAGTGTAGCCTGACAGCAGCAGTGACACTGCATTCAAACCCATAGACTTTAATATGGAGTCGTTTCCCCTTTGCAGCTATAACAGCTTCCACTCTTTGTTGGATGAGAAAGTCTGGATCACAATCTTAGGCCTGCTGAAGTATTGAGATTACCCCTCATTCGAAAAAAAGGTGTAGAGCCCAACCCCTGAAAAACATATTTTTGGCCATATAGTGTACCTGATTTCTGCACTCGCCCTCCATATAGGCAATTACAGACTGTCCATCAGTTTCTCTGCATCATTTGTTTGACCACTTTAATCAATTCATCAATGCTCCGGACCACCAGTGAGCATGTGTGTGTGTGTGTGTGTGTGTGTGTGTGTGTGTGTAGTGCTGGAGTTTATCCACATAGTTTCCTCTTTATTAGACACATCTAACCTCTTGGTCCACCTTGTTTTGCACATTAATATTTACTAAAAATACACTCAATATAAATGTACAGTATTTTCACCTTCTGAGTTCGTTTAACAGCCAGAAAATGTAATTTTTTATTATTTATTACTACTGACCTATAAAAAGCCACCTAATATAAATATAATGTGGATCTCCAGACCACTGTTACATATTTAAGGAGCTATTAAGTCCTGAAACAGTAACTAGTTCATTTAAAGTTAAAAGACAGTCTAGGATTTGACTCTGTATCACTAACAACCAGTTAATAGGAGTCAGACCTGCACTGTTACAGATTCTCTCATCTTAGAGCTGTTTTTCATTTAGAGCTGTTCACACAACAACTTTCTAACACTTTACAAAAACACTTAAAAGCCTACAGATTATGCAATAAATGGATAAGTGGTAAAAGCCAGGAGTGTGTAAAGACCTTTGACTGGTAGTGCAGATACTGATGGTGCTGCAGAGCTGGAGTTAGTCCTGTAGTTCTTTTTCAGTGGTCAGTTTCTGGCCACAGGACGCTGTTGGCTGGATATTTTTGGTTGGTGGACTTTTCACAGTCCAGCAGTGATACTAAGGTGTTTAAAAAAGCATTGTTATGTGTGATCCACACGATGCAACACACACACACACACACACACACACACACACACACTACCATGTCAGTGTCACTGCTGTGCTGAGAATAATGCACCTCCCATGTAACACCTCAGCAGTTTTTTTTTTAATTTATTTTCCATTTATTTTTATTTTTATTTTACTTTTCTTGCAGACTTCATCATTTATATTGTTCTTGTCTTTGTGTGTCATAATATAAGTCATTTTTTGGGGGGCATCAGTTACGCTTTCCGATTCTCGTTCTGGTTTATAGTAGTTTCAGTTTAAAGCACATTTTGTGTGCACATCGTGAAAAAGCCTCTAGCCCGGCTCTAATAACAGTTGTTAAAATGGACAGTGATGGTCAGGTATACCTGATGAAGTGACTTTCCAGTATATTTCATCCTGCTCTTTACAGACTACCTTGGTAGTTCTCATACACAAAATGCATTATTGTTCATTATTTAATGTAAAATATTATTTGCAGTTCTGCAAGAAATGCTCAGTCTCCACAGCCACAACTGACCGCACTCTTGACTCATGCATTTTCAGTGTAAGAGTGCATCCTGTAGCCTTTCTGAATGACTAGAATTCCAACTAAACATAGGAAGGGAGTAATAAAAGGCTTTATTAGCGCCACCACAGCCCAGGAAGTTCAGCATGTTCGAGCTACAAAGCTCCAAGAACTCTGTGTGAAACGTTTTAAGTGAGCTGAATAGTAACAAAGACTCTAATCAATACCGTTCAATTCCATTCACTCATTTGGCATATTGACCTTTTAGACACATGTACAGTGCTTCCCCAGAGGCGACGCTCCTGCTTGTACGTTTGTTGACTGTTGCGGCACCAAGACAGTCAATGATGCATAAAGCTGTTTCATACACTGCGGTCCAAGATCGGATTGAATATACATGATAAGATGGGGGATTCTTCACGACGGTACACATAGTTCGTGTTTTTGAGGCGCAAAACAAAGGTTTGATATTGAGTTTTGACGTTTCATCAGCTAGCTGTGGCCACGGTAACGTAATCAAGCTCATGGTAATCCATTTACAGTCGTTCTCTGACTGCTTGGCAGAGTGGCTGCTCATCCTCCTCTCACTAATGGCCTCATCCTCTCTAATTGATCCACCACTGCAGTGAGACATGGCGATCAATGGCCAGGCCTCTGCTTTTCGCTCAGCCAATTACTCCATAAATGTTATTCATGCAGGGATAATTCCATTTCAGAGCTCCGCGCCAGAGAGGATGCGTATCATGTTTCTTGGTTTACTATTCGGAAACAATCGGCAAGCAAAGCTAGTGAAGCGCAGACGTTCCGGGTACGTTGATAACAACCATTAACATGACTTCACCGAGGAGATGCTATGCTTTATTATGTACACCACATGGACAAAAGTATTGGGACGCCTGACCATTACGCCAACAGGGACTTCAATTCAAATCCATAGACTTTAATATGGAGTCGGTCCCTCTTTGCAGCTATAACAGCTTTCTCTCTTCTTGGAAGGCTTTCCTCAAGATGTTTCTTTGGAAATTTGTGTCCATTCATTCTTTAGAGCATTTGTCAGGTCAGACACTGATATTGGATCAGAAGGTCTGGGTCACAATCTCCATTCCAGTTCATCCCAGAGGTTCTGGATATGGTTGAGGTCAGGACTCAGGCCAGTCAAGTTCTTCCATCCAGCCATGTCTTTATGGAGCTCGCTTTGTGGGCTGGGACACAGTCATTCTGAAACAGAAAAGGTTCTTTCCCAAACTGGGTCCGCAAATTGGAAGCATGGTGTTGTCCAACATGTCTTGGTCTGTTGGAGCACTGAGATTGTCCTTCGCTGGAAGTAAGGGGCCTAGACCAAACCCTGAAAAACGTGTGTCCCAATATTTTTTTCCATATAGTGTATACTCCTTTCCACCATTGCGTGAGCCAGGGCTCACATACACAGCATGGATTTCTGCAATAAAAGGAGCAATAATGAAATCATTTTTTTCACCCAAACAAATTGCAGAAATTGTGTGCTGTGTTTGTAACTGTGCTCATGTTTGCATTGGAATCAAGGCTATCATCATAATCCTGATCTATAAAGGCAGAAATCGCAGATAATCCCAGTGACTGAGAGTCTTGTCTGCAGAATAAGACGAGGGATTAGGTCTTCTTCCTGTGGAGGGCCTGTTGCTAGGGAAACGGAGCGGCCATGCTAGGAGACAGACATGAAACCTCTGAGTGGCTTCTTGACAGCTTTTCACATCTCTGGAGGATGATTTAGTCATTTTCTCCGGGCCGAGCTACCTCTCTGCGGCCACTTTTAAGCCAAGAGTGACTAATATTACGAGGACAACTGCTCTTCTCAGTTTCTCTTACGAAGCATCTGGATTCATGAGCATTAAAAGGGCTCCTATCCGTCTATGCAGCTTCTGCTTAGGGTGAGAATGTTTCAAAGTTGAGTTTCAGGCAACCTTGAGAAAAAGTGATTAGGTAGAGTGGGCTGACGAAGGTCTGGCAAAATTAAAGGTCAATCTGTCTTTCTCTCTGTCTTTAACAGAGCATTCTTAGAGAGTTTTTAGAGAGTTTTATTTTGACTTCATGTCATATTTTGTACTGCTCTTGACAAAATAAGATAAAGTAGGATAACCCATTATTAGTCCCATGGGTAGGAAATTTGCATTGTTACAGCAGCAAAGTGAACAGTACTATATATAGTACTATAACAATACTATAACAAAGTCTATATATAGTATTTTAATCAGGGATTGACATAAGTGGTACGCAAGCCCGAATAGACATAAGTGGTAAGTAAAATGCACCCCACAGGGTCTTCACAGGGCAGATGCCTACCTAGTTTGTGATTTCATAATGCGCATAAAATCCCCCTCCTAAATCCACGCCGAGTCATAGACCCTGGAACACCCCCACCCCCGAATCATGCCGAGACATAGACCCCAGCATGGACACAACCCGCCCCCTGGACCCCGGTACATACTCGCACCCCCCTCCCCCACCCCCCTCCGGTACTATAACAGTAACAATAATGAAGTCTATACATCGTACTATAACAATATTATAACAAAGTTTATATATAGTACTATAACAATACTATAAATAGTACTATAATAGTACTATTACAGTAATATAACAGTACTATAACAAAGTACTATAGTTTTTTTGTGTGTGTTTAAAGCCTGGTCTTAGACCTTGAACACCAATCTTCCCAGTAGTGCTGCTGTTTGTAAGGACGAGATCAGTGACTCTTTAGAGTCTGTGTCCAGCCTCGGGTTAATCCTCTGATCCATCAGGACGTCCCAGGCTGTCTGTGATAGGTGTGTAATCTCTGACATATGCTCTTGCCTATAATTAAAACCCCCACTCTTTCCAAGTTAGACAGCATCAATGAGAGCAGTGCATTACACACACATACACACATACACACACACACACACACACACCCTCAGACCACAGCCCACTGTAATCTCCCTGACCTTAATTCAACCTTTTTTCTAAAACTCCCTAAAGTACGAGGAAATGTATTCAAATAAACAATGACTTGGAGGCCAGGCAGAAAATATCTAATTATTAAAAATGGCTTGGGAGTGTGTTTGACCTTCAGATGGATATTGAAGCTGAGGAAAGCAGCACAAGGGAATCAACACTGAAATGAATAGGATAATAGTCCCTGTGCTTTTCATGTGCTTTCAGAAAGTCTTGGTGCGACAGTGAAAGAATAACATAATGTTCTCCCTCGGGTTCCCCTTGAGGAAAGGACCCGACGCTGTAATGAATTCAGATGCAGGGGGGAGCAACTTATAGCTATGAATGAGAATGCAACAAGTAAACCTGAAGTTTGTAGTTAAATGGAGTCATGCAACCAATTTTCCCGGTTCCTTTGTGATACTCTATTCATGTTTTCTTTAGAAAAAAGACAAATAATAGTGTCATTACAAGCGAGATCACTAGAAAGAAGAAGAAACATGCGTTACTAGACATCACCAGAACTATCAAAGAAGGTCACATGTGAATTATCCATGGCCCCGCACCCCACCTGTGCTTTTTTCCAGTGGGTCTCCAGATGAGATGGCCATGACGGGGCTTCAGTAATAGAGCCAGGCTGCAGAGTCCTGGTGTCCAGTTCCCCTGCCAGCGCTGGCTCCCCGGGATGGATTGTGCCTCTCTATTGAATGACTCCTGAAACTTTGATGAGCCTGAATAGGCCAATGCTCTGCAGACAAAAAGAGAGTGCTGTTTGTCCAATAGTGCCGCTAGCAAGATGTTGGGTCAGCCATGGGATGCAAATTAAAAGCCTGTTGTGTTAATCTGATGCCATGCTTGTACTTCCAAAAAACAAGGGACAAGGGGAAACTTGTGGGTTATGCCAAACGGCAAAATCAATTAGGCTTGTAAACAGGGTCAGCACCAGAGTTCAGCAGAGACCAGAGGAGGTGCGTGTGAGTTTAATTTCAGCGGTTCGGCTTTCTGTACGTGTAAGGCAAAACGTTACTATGGGCCGACCTCACAGGCGTCACTCCGAGAGACTGCAGTGCTTATTATCTCGTCATCCATCCAGTGCGTCTGAGCAATCTGGGGTCATTTATAGTGCGGCTGCATCGATGGAACTGTACTCTTCTGTTCAGGCTCGTCGAAGTCACCAAAGCTGCAGAGCCTAAAGCTTTGAGATCACATACACACCATAGGCACCCAGAACATCTGAACACATGATCCAACATGCACATGTTGAGGGAGTGCGGCCGCACAAACTTGATACGTGGCCTGAAACCCAGTGCAAGTGCCTGGTAGGCTCTAAAGGCCCTGAGATACATTTACAGACTCAGACACACGTGTACACACACACTTGAACTTCACAACATAAAATAAATATCACAGCGTAAATAAGGTGCTTGCATGCAATTACAGTATGGGGTGCACAACTGGCCGAGAACTGAATCAGCAGATTTTACATCAAACATGAAATTGTGCAGACGGGTTGTTATATTTTTTTATTTTTTATTATTTTATAATTATTTAATATATAATCATCGCTGCAGTTTCATGATCTAGACAACACAAGGCAGGCGACTGCACTCGTCGCATTAGAATGCTGCTGCTACACCTATACGACAATGCCATCATGTAATTACGCATAATTACGCATGACTCACGGGTGGCAGGCCGGGTCTTTGTTTTGATGTAGCATTTTATTATTCTCATGTTAAAAGGCGATTGATTTTTCATTTAAAATACCAATTTGGCCCCGAAACAGGTGAATAATTTCATTCATGTCGAGACTTTGTCTAATAAACAGAACTGCTTGTGGGTTTCAATATAACCTTTGGGTTAAAAAAAAACAACTACCAATTATCTGTCGGGAACGAAACTGGAATCTGCAGTTAAACTTCAGAACGAAGCGCCCCTCAAAATGTTCAAATCCTCGAGGTATCAATAATGTTCAGTTACCTTACATTAAAGATTGAGCTGCTTTATTTAGACCAAAATTCTTTGCATTTTTTGGGTCACGTGAGTTCCTTGATTCATAAAAACACAAACCACTCACCTGCAGTGTCTGAGATTGTTCAGGATGTGCATAACACACAATAAATTAGACATTTACTGGGTGGCTATTGTTCATAATATTTTCTATAAAATTATTAATTAAAAATGATCAGTGTATTGTGAAGCACGCTCAGAAAACAGACAAACAATGGAAGAAGCAAATGGCAGAAACAGTGAAAAGAGTTAATAAGAACGAATAAGAGTTCATAATATGTGTGTATATATACAGGTGCTGGTCATAAAATTAGAATATCATGACAAAGTTGATTTATTTCAGTAATTCCGTTCAAAAGTGTATATTAGATTAATTCATTACACACAGACTGATGTATTTCAAATGTTTATTTCTTTTAATTTTGATGATAATAACTGACAACTAATGAAAGTCCCAAATTCATTATCTGTGTGTAATGAATGAATCTAACATACAAGTTTCACCTTTTGAATGGAATTACTGACTTTGTCATGATATTCTAATTTTATGACCAGCACCTGTATATAGTTTATTTTTAAGGTGTCATGTCTCCTGTTTCACACAATTTCAGAGTGTGACTGAGGGTGTGACACAATCAGTTTCTCTATTTATCAGCAATCTAATTGGTTACCACTCAGATCTGATTAAAGTTTGTTCCCAACAAAAGTGCAGACAAAGCAGGATGTCCATCTGTGTCAATTACATGTGTGTATTACTGTCTCTTGCCACATTGTAGCACATTATGGTGTATTTTGTTGGATGTAAGGGAGAGAGGGAGAGAGAATTGAGATGATGCTGGGCTGATACAAGATTCTGCTAGTAAATCTGAAATAGTATCATCCCCTACATGATCCTACATGTCCAGTGAAGGAGAACAGGAATGATGTTCTCCAGCTCAGGCCCGCAGTAATGGAAGGTTCTCCTGAAGACCTGAAGAGCTATACTGGTCTCATCAATGATGGCACTAAAGATTACACCTTTACCGTTAACCTAAGGAGGCCTGAGCTCATACGCCCTGCATGAGCGAGTGAGAGAGAGTGAGAGAGAGAGAGAGAGGGAATAACTTGGATTTCTTTGTGTGTGGAGTAATTGTGATGTCCCTGTTGGATATCACCTTATCTACAGGAGCTTATTGATCATTATGGGTCAGACGCATAGAGTCAGACGCCCCTGAAAGCACTGCTGTAAAAGGGAGCTGTTGAGGATCTCAGGGATTATCTATGATTAGCCCCTCAAGCAGGAGCTCATTCAAACCTGAAAATAGAAAGACATCAGTGGGCCAGTGGACCTGCACCCCTATGACATGCCCTATTTCTTCCAGCTCTGTCCCCAGGTCAAATCATTTCATTCATTATACCAAACACTCCAAAATCATGTCCTAAATCATCTTCTCTGCCCTCCTGAAAGTGAAAATTCCTGAACACTTTTAACATACAGTTCTGGGACAGTACGGTTAACTGGTATATTCTTTAACAAATCATGCATTTCCTAAAGGAATCACACGGTGCTCCAAAGAATTAGAATCAAAATCAAGAAAATGTCATTGATTCAAGAGGAAACTGCTGATTCTATGACAGAACAGATGCTGTGGTCAGTAAGAGATGTAGTAAAAAGAACATTTTTACACCTTTTTTTTTACATTTTACATTTTTTACTAGTAGACTTTGTAATCGTAGACTAGTAGACTTTTTTTTTTACTTTGTAATCGTTTTATTAAACCTGACGATTTTTTGTGTGAGCACAGATACCCACATGCCGATGTTTCCTTCACGTAACAGATGGGTGATATAAAGTGTTCTGGCCGTGTGTTAAGCCCCTGGGGTTAGAATGGCCACAGACCCTCTCTCCTCATCACTCAGTGTCTGATTGCATTGCCTGAACAGAAGAAACACAACACTCTCGATAGGAAAAATCTCGACGGGGTAATACTGAACACAGATCGGTCTGGCAGGATGCTCAGATCCCAGGCAAACACGTTAAAAAATTATGCCAGAAACCAGGGACCACTGGAGGGTACTGGAGGGTACTGGAGGGTACCAGGCACACTGGAGGGTATTTACTTTCTCCCAAATAAAAAACTGACCAACAGACACCAACATGGGCGTTGGAACCATTATAGCGGGGGGGACATTTCCTGCTACTTTTCAAAATCATTCGTCTCATACCCCCACCCCCCAAGATGTAACACCCCCCCCCCCACACACACACACACAAATAAAAAATGCTCTTGGAGCCCCTGGTGTAATACTGACTGAAGAATACAGTCTTTAGGGATGAGGTTCTCTAACGCAGTGGTTCTCAACCTTTTCAACGTTAAGGACCACCCATCTATCACAGCATGTTGCCAAGGCCCACTCAGCCACATTAGATGATATTAAATAACCAATCGTGAACCAATGGCCTCGATTTTACATTCACGGCCCAATCTAAAGCCTTCACAGCCCACTGGCTGAGAAAACAGGCTCTAACAGATGCTTCCAGCTGAAATGCAGTCACAGGGCTAATCAAGGTATTAAAGTGAAAATTCACTTGTACGCGAACAGCACGGAATACTTCCTCTGCATTTAACCCATTCACCAAGTGAAGCAGTGGGCAGCCAGGAACACGGCACCCAGGGAGCAGAGTGTGGGGACGGTACCTTGCTCAGGGTACCTCAGAGGTGCCTAGGGGTCTTGGGAATCGAACCTACGACTTCCTGATCACAGGACGAATGCCCGAACCACTAGGCTACCAGATGGGCTAGCATTCAGATTGGTCAATTAAACAGCAAACTGCTCTGAAACCCTAAAAACAGACCACATGAATCAACATCGATTGCAAAATGAGAAAGACACTTTCCAGCGCTCTTATAGTATAGTATTTTTAGGCCAGTAACTTAGGCTGGGATGTTACTGGGAATATTCCTTCTTGAACTATCAGGATTTTTAAAAGTTGGGAGGGGGGGCTCTGCAGTGCCCCCAGAGTTCAGGATGGTTTAACAGAAACTACACAAAAAGGAAAAAAAATTACATACGGAAAAGACTTCTGTGCTTTTTTGGGGGTATATATCTTACTTCATGGTCTGCTATAGCCGATTGCTCTTTAATTTAATGATTTGTTTTTAATGACTTTCCTCACTTTTGACTGGTTTGGGGCTCCGTCAATAAAACTCAAGACCAGAGAATTTATTTTAGTTTTGTGCTCACTGCAGCCTAATATGTGTGTGTATATATATATACAGCCATGGAAAAAGAGACCACTTGTCCCTTGTTTTCTCTTCTCTGTTTGGACAGTTTGTGGTAGTGTGCATGTGTGTGCGTGTGTGTGCGTGCGTGCATGCGTGTGTGTGTGTGTGTGTGTGTGTGTGTGTAAAAGGCACAGGTTGCTATTTTTTTCTGAACTGTTGCAGTGTGTGTGTGTAAAAATAGGAAACGCCTCCGTATGTGTTGTGAGTGCAACAGTGTGTGTGTGTAGTAATTGCTGTAGTGTTTGTAGAGCAGCTTTTCTATGGTCTGTATTCCAGCAGCTTCACTCCTGATTCAGTTTGTAACATATACATTCACACCACACACACACACACACACACACACACACACACACACACACGCACACATATGCACCCACACACATGCACTCACATACTCACATTTATGTATGTGTATATGTGTATTATATATGTATATATGTGGGACAGTATTTTTAAATGGTCATATTTGTTTATTTTTCAACTGTTTAATGTGCAGTTTCACACAATCACACATTTTCAGTGTGACTGAGGGCATGACAGTCAGTTTCTCTGTTTATCAGCGATCTGATTGGTTGCCACTCAGCTCATTTGCATGAAGTTTGTCCCCAACAAAAGAGTGAGCAGTAGGTCCATCAGTGGCCCGACGTGTCATTTATGGGTGTGTATTGTCGTCTCCTGCCACGTTATAGCACTTTGTCACACATTTTGTTGGATGTAAATTTAAAGAAGGATCAAATTGCAAAAGAGAATCGTCTGCACCGATGTGTTTCACATGAATTGTGCTTTAAATGTCAGCATTCCAACTTAAAATAACTCAACTCATAATTAAAAAGATGAGAAAATAAGCTTTAAAATTATATCTTGGTCAAAGCTGTATATTAAACGGTTGTCAAGTTACTATCGTTTGAACTATGGTGACACAGCACCATTTTACTACAGTGGCCGAGAGAGCTCAGCGCGCTGCAACTTCAGAAAACACATGCAAACAGAAAATAACCACAACGAATTAAGAAAACGTCTCCATCAGTTTGAC
>JBBJLR010000111.1:37283853-37295523 GCA_037577145.1 Brachypetersius gabonensis | reverse complement strand
TGTGTGTGTGTGTGTGTGTGTATGTGTGTTTGTGTGTGTTTGTGTGTGTGTGTGTGTGTTTGTGTGTGTTTGTGTATGTGTGTGTGTGTTTGTGTGTGTTTGTGTATGTGTGTGTGTGTCTGTGTGTTTGCGTGTTTGTGTGTGTGTGTGCGTAAAGGAGAGAGAGAGAGAGAAAGAGAGAGAAAGAAGTGAGGCATACATTATATATATTGGGACACCTTTTTTCTGGGCTAGACCCCTTACATCCAGTGCTTCAGCAGGCCAAGACATTTTGTACCCAGCAATCAGACTCTATAACGCCATGCTTCAATCATGCTCTCTCGAGAATAAGATGGATCACATCAGGCTGTGGAGAGCTTCCCAATGTGACGTAAGAGATTACTGTATTACTGTTTTCTGCGAGACATGGCTGAATCAGAACATCACGAATATTGAGGTGCAGCTAGCGCTACACAGAGCAGACAGATCAGCTGAGCTAACCGGTAAGCAGAAAGAAGGAGGTCTGCCTGTATATATTAACAGGCTCTGGTGTCAATATTATGTCACAGTTTTAACATACTGCTCTAAACATATAGAGCTAATAACTGTCAAATGCCGAACCTTTTACCTTCCACGTGCACTGACGGCTATTTACATATCAGCTGTCTATGTACCACCAAGCGCAAACATGGAGGAAGCCATTACTGTGCTTCATAATAACATCAGTCAGCAGCAGAAAGAGCAACCAGATGCATTTTTCATAGCAGCTGGGGATTTCAATCAGGCAAGGCTTAAGTCTGTTTTGCCCATCTTTTGCCAACATGAGAATATGGCCACCAGGAAGAATAATATGTTGGATTTGTTTTATTCAAACATTAAGAACGCATATAAAGCAGTTCCCCTTCCACACTTTGGTACCTCAGATCACATAGCTGTCATGCTCATATCGACATATAGACCCAGAGTAAAACTGGAGAGGCCAACAATCAGTAAAATCAGAACATGGCCACAGGATGCTTTGGAAACACTACAAGATTGTTTTGACACCACTCACTGGGACATCTTTAAAGAGGCAACAACACTGGATGATGAAACAGACTTACAGGATTACACTGATGCTGTCATCAGCTACATTAACAAATGTATTGAGGATGTAACAGTACCATCAAAAGGCGTACGCTCACTAATCACCGCACGGGACATGATGTTCAGATCTGGAGATTCTGCAGCTGATGCAGTGGCAAGGCGTAATCTTAACCAGGGAATCAAGGAAGGAAATAGACAGTATGCACAAAGACATAGCCATTTTATTCATGTTAAAGACACCAGACGCTTATGGCAGGGATTTCAATGCATTGCTGATTACAAATCAGCCCCTTTGCAGATGCAGCATTTCTGACTTATTAAGGACAAAAATGAGTCTGCATACAGGACAGAAGTGAGGCAGATGACAGCATGGTGTATATCCCACAACCTAATCCTTAATGTTGATCAAACGAAAGAGGTTGTGATGGATTTCAGGAGGTCCTGTGCACAGGAACATTCATGCTGTGGAAAGCGTTGACAATGTGAAATTCTTGGGAATTTCACTCGAGAAGCTAATACCACAGCGGTAACCACGAAAGCACAGCAGCGACTCCATACCCTCCACAAACTGAGGAAAACAGGTCTCCCCACCACACATCTTGTCACTTTTTATCAAAAGTGTTTTACAGTTTTTCTCCATTGGTTTGGCTCATTTCTTGAAACTGAAATGACATTATCAAAACAACATGGACATATCTCCAAACCACCTTGCAATTGTTCACAACAGATTGAAATATCTCATTGATTTCATCAAATTGCAAATGTCTTAGTACATGTCTCAAGTGTCTCAGTGCATCTTTACAAATGGTTCAGTACAAGTAGCCTACATTTAGCACAATGACCCCACATCTAGCACATCTTCCAAATAAACAGATCTTGAGATCTTAAACTGATTAGTTGATTCTCAGTCTAATGGTTGTTCTCTCCAAAACATGTCAGCATGATTTCATTGTGTAGGCCATCATATGCACAATAGTCTGTTCAATTGTTGAAATTAGTCAAGAACATAATGCCATGAACATCATTTATGAATTTCTAGGAACATTTGATAAATTCATGAAGCAATTGACTAATTTGACTAACAAAGGAGGAATTTCCCACATCTCAGAACCAACCAAACAGTTTGTTTAGTTTCCTGACAGGTGCTGTCTATGGTTGTGAATGCTGCCAAACATGTACATATAGAGCTTGGCCTGGGCCTCTACCATTTGCACTATGAACATGGAGGTACCTCATAAAGTAAATGAACAAGGCCAACTAACCTTTTTACCATTTGAGAGGAACCCTGAAAGAGTGAAAGAGCTGCGGTACCAGTATGTGCATGTAAGTCAATTATTGGTTGTCTATTATTGCAACATTACAGTAAGCAATGGTTTCATTTTTTTTTTTTTTTTTGGTTTTCAGTATCCTCTTTACCTTCAGAATCCAGCTTTATCTGACTACAGCCTTTTGCCTAAAAACTGCAACAGAAAACTGTCTGCAGTATTACTCGCTCCTCTTTATGTCAAATGGTGGTGGTGGTGGCCTAGTGGTAGGATACTTGCCTCCGGACCGGTTCGAATCCTACCTCCAGCACACCACCACTGGGTCCCTGAGCAAGACCCTTAACCCCAAGTTGCTCCAGGGAGACTGTCCCCTGTAGTTAGAGGAAGTCGCTTTGGATAAAAGCGTCTGATAAATGCCGTAAATGTAAATGTAAATGTACTCCCTGCAGTACCTCTGCATAGGCCTGTACCCCAGGTTTGGAATCACTGGAGTAGTGGCCAGTAGTAGCCTATCCTGAGCTAGTGGAGGATAACATAGAACAATCCTATGTAATTTTCTATTACTGTTGTGTATGACTCCTCTATATGACTGATTTTGGGTTTTTTTTACTCTATTGTAGAGAATAATGGCATTAGAAGGGAATGAAACACCTCACATCCTCGTGTTTGTTGATGAGGCTGGTTTCAACCTGCCAAGGGCCGCAGACGTGGCCGTAACATCATTGGCCAGCGGGCCACGGTGGATGTTCCAGGCCGGCGAGGGGCAATTTAACAATGTGTGCTGCCATATCTGAGAATGGTGTGGCCACACACATCCCCAGTTTAGGCCCATACAACACTCAAAAGCTCCTAATTTTCTTGGACTGTCTTTATACTGATCTGGTCTCAGAAAATGAGAGGGGTCTTGATGGGACTCACCTATTATGACATAGTGTGGACAATGTGAATTTCCACCATGGCCTGCTCACCAGGGCCTGGTTCACATGGAGCTACTACCACCATACTATCCTTTCCTCAATCCAATCTAGGTGGTTTTCCGCTTGGAGGTGGAGAGTTTATGAACATCAGGCTCAAGACCAGAAGTCCCTGCTCCATGCAATGGATGCTGCATGCAAGGACATCACAGGGGATCAGTAGATGATGGTTAAAACATTTGGGCCGTTTCTTCCCTTGCTGCATCACAAGGAACAATATCCGCTGCGATGTGGACAAACATCTACGGCCAAACAGAGAGCAGTGCGTGGATGACCAGGAGGATGAGGATGGTGGTCAGGAGAGGGAGGATGGTGGACAGGAGGATGAGGATGGTGGACAGGAGAGGGAGGATGGTGGACAGGAGGATGAGGATGGTGGACAGGAGGATGAGGATGAGGACTCAATAGTAAAGTCATTAAAATCCCTGTTGGTGTAATGGTCAGGTGTCCAAATTCTTTTTTCCATATAGTATATATATATAGAGAGAGAGACAGACAGCAAGAGAGAGGGATACAGAGAGTTATAGAAGAGAGAAAAGGAGAGAGGAATTAAGAAAGACATGGAAAGAGAAATACATAAAAAAGAGACAGACAGACAGATATAGAGGGAGAGCACAGCAGAGAGAGAAGAATAAAGAGAATGATAGAAGAGAGACTGAGACTGAAGTAAAGAGAAGAGTAGGATAAAGAAAGAGGAATATAACAGACGAGACAGATGGGGGATACTGTGAAAGAGAGGGAGAGAGAGAGACATTTAAGGAATCGAGTGATAGGAGAGACAGAAAGATAGACAGATATAGACAGAGGGACAGACAGCAAGAGAGAGAGAGCTACAGAGAACACTGCCAGAGATAAACAGAAGAGAAAAGGAAAAGGCATAAAGAGAGACAACATAAAAAGGAATAAAAAGGATGATACAGATGGGGATACAGAGAGAGAGGGGAACAAAGAAACAGAGATAGAAAGAAAAAAGGGTATACAGACAGTGAGAAGGAGAGACACAGAGAGTGATAGGAGAGTGACAGAAAAGAGAAAATGAGAGTGAGGGAGAGAGAGAGAGAGAGAGAGAGAGAGAGAGAGAGAGAGGGAGAGAGAGAGAGGTGGATATACTGGGAGACAGACAGCGAGAGAGAGAGAGGAATAAAGAGAGTGATTAGGAGAGAGTGATCAAGAAAGATGTGAAAATAGCACAAAAAAAAGAATAAGACAGATGGGGGACACATAAAGACAGAGATAAAGAAGAGAGGCAGATAGACAGAAAGAGAGAGATAGGGATAAAGAAAATGGAAAGAGGAATAAAGGATAAGACAGATGGGGATACACTGCTATCAGAGAGAGGCGGGGTATAGAAGAGAGACAGATAGAGAGGGAGAGACAGACAGAGAGTTATAGGAGAGAGAGTGATAGGGGAGAAAAAGAAGAGGGATCAAAAGGATGAGACAGATGGGGGATACAGAGAGAGAGAGAGAGAGAGATAGAGAGAGAGAGAGAGAGAGAGAGAGACATTTGTTGCAGTGTGCAGTTATACTGTTCTCTGCTACATTGTGACTCACTATGAGCTGCTACTTCTTCCATAAAATCATATAAACTCATTTTAATATTCACACTGAAGTCACACTCACAGATACACTCTGCTCTTGTTGCACTTTGTCCGCGCATGTATGTGTGTGTGTGTGTGTGGTGAGAGCTGAAAGCTGCGGGCAGTAATGAGAGTAGATCGATACCGAAGTGCATTACTGATGTTTCCCATTCAGCAGTCAGACGCTGCTTTTAATGAAACCTGTCTGTCCGCACCCTGACCAAAGATCCACATGGCCCGGGTGGATCAGACTTTCAGCTGCAGTATCAAATACACACCCACATGCTGAGGCAGCCAGTGTACGGCCCTTTTGTTGTCAGTAAAGAAACACTCTGTCCAACAGTCTGTGGACATTCTGCCTAATGAGTGATTTTAAAGTGTACCTTTTTTCTGGCACGGCCGCTCCATCGCACACACAGCTTGTTTAGTCTCTATAGAAAAGCATTGCCAACAGAATGGGAAGCTCCAGAGCAGCCAATAACAGGTGCGTATGGTCACCAGGCCCTGTGTACTAAATTGCACATTTGCACATGTTTGCTGTTAGTTTTAATTCGTTTATTATTTATATATGTGTATTCTATGAGAAAATCCTCCTCACTGCCATAAGACTCTTTAACTCCTCCTCCTGTCACACACCCACCCATCAAACTCTATAACTCCTCCCCCATCACACACCCACCCATCAGACTTTATAACCCCTCCCCCGACACACACACACACCATCAGACTCTATAACTCCTCCCCCTGTCACACACACACACACCATCAGACTCTATAACTCCTCCCCCTGTCACACACACACCATCAGACTCTATAACTCCTCCCCCTGTCACACACCCACCCATCAGACTCTATAACTCCTCCCCCTGTCACATACTCAACCATCAGACTCTATAACTCCTCCCCCTGTCACACACACACCCATCAGACTCTATAACTCCTCCCCCTGTCACACACCCACCCATCAGACTCTATAACTCCTCCCCCTGTCACACACACACACACACACACACACACACACACCATCAGACTCTATAACTCCCCAGTCACTGGAAGAGTGGACCTGTGTTCCCTGGAATGGTGGAGCTCCATCCAGTACTTTTAGGATGTGCTGGAGTGGCATTTGTTGTCCAGCATCAGTACCTAACCTCACTAATGATCTTCAAATCCTCGAGTATTTAGAGTAAAGCCCTTACAGATCAGTAGCAGCTGTTACTGCAGCAAAGAAGGTTCAAACTCCTTTTCTAGATTTCAGTGGAAATGTTAGAGAACCACATGTCCCAACACTTTTCTACAAATTAAAGTATTTACATGACATGCTATTCCAAGACACGCACATAAACCAATCAGGGAGATCCGAGCTGTTTCTTTCAGAAGAATAACAGCAGCAATTGTTTTCCAACTTCAGTACCTGATTTCACGAATGATCTTGTGGCTGAAAGCAATCAAATCCTCACAGCGATGTTCTAGACTGAGACAAAGAGGCGACTGGGCTTTTGCAAGGCTCCGCCCCACATTGTTATCTTTTAAATGAACTCAGAGCCAGTTTATTGTCCAACTACAAATCTGATTTCTCTGTTTTTACACTTTGCTACTGTCTGTGTGTGTATCGTTTTCTATGTTTTTATATTGTTTTATCTTATGCGAATGTAACTTACAGACCATATGGTTGAACTGCGGTTGTTTTATATGCACTTTATAAATATTCTTGAACTTGAATGTGTTTAGTGTAGAGCCCTCCCAGATCAGTAGATACACCCCCCCCCCCCTTTAAATACTCTTGATTTGAGAGGAAACATTAAATAACCAAGTGTCTAAAAACCTTTGGACACATTAAAGTATTTACACGGCATGCCGTTCCAAGACAAGCACATTAACCAATCAGGGAGATCCGAGCTGTTTCTTTCAGAAGAACAACAGGATAACTTAATTGCGGCTCCATGGGAAAGAGCTGGAGAGAGACGAGAAGAGCAGGAATGAATTGTGTAAGGCCTGCTCCAAAAATACCCCCCTGCTGCCAACCCCCACCAGCAGGCAGTGCAGTGAGTCATCCTACCCCCTCACTCTCATCTCTAATATCACTGAGACAGGCTGGAGCACTCCACTGCTCAGCTGTGTTCCAGCCAGGCTCACGGCAAAAAAGAGGCTTTCATGGCTGCATTAGTGATCACATACATCAACACACACATAGAACTTATAGATTAGCTGTTAGAGCAGAACAGTACAAGTCCTACAACGGCCCTTGTGCTTCCGTTTAGGCCAAAAATGAAGAATTTCAACTCAACTGGAACCCCCAGCCAGTTAAATGCATTTTCCTGCCTAGCCATGAGTGCAACATGGCATCAAGGGGATCTCTGAGTGCTGATTGGTGAAGGTGCTGGGTGTGGGAGGTGAAACATGATATTATTGGTTGGTATTATTTTTCAACACCTGCTGCATGATCATGTAATCAAAACTCAGACTTAGATGAGAGCCACAGTCATTATGTGTTGATAAAAGGTTACTGAGACACAAGAATGTTGTCCTTTAAATGAAATGATTGCTAGATTTGACCAGGGACAAGGTAAAAAAAGTAATGTTTAATTTACGCTGCTACATCTGTACATATACCAACTTACACCCTACACTGGTCCATGAGACCTTCCAGTTTAAAGATAAAGAAACTTTCGGATTATGTTTCAAGATAAAACTATTCAAGCAGGCTCATTGTGATTTTGAAGGGGTGAGGAACTTTTGAAACTGCAACAAAGGCTTTATTGTGAATTTCTGATGGTGGGCTGTTTGAAAATGTGTGGGGGTTTTTTTTTCCTCACTAGCTGGCGCATACAAAAGGTAGACAGACTTGCAGAATGGAAATGACTCATTACATGAGAAGAACAACAAGCTAAAAGCTAAAGATAGCAATCTACCTGGAGATCTAGAGATCTTACTTCAGTTTGGCTTCTTTTCTGAAACCCTTCTAAAGTCCTCCAGTCATTATTTTCCTTGTCTAATGCGATTCTGAGCTGAGATTCATTAATAAAATATCTTCATCTTTATTAGGTGGAACTGATTCTTTCCATATTGGCAAATGCCAGGATATCAGGGACCAGGCTGTGTTTCTGTATGGAAAACGTGAATCATCGCTCATGACCAATCAATTCCCAAGGCAGTTATTAGCTGGAGGTGACCTTTTTGTGTTCTGCCTTCACATTAAAGTGAAGCCCACAGATGACCGTGGCCCCCAGGAATAACCATCAAGAGGTAAAAATATAACTTGTGGAAACCGCAGATGTACCGATAAGAGACAATGATTTGCTTTCTTACAGTGAAGGAAGCAAAGGAACACCTTAATTTGAATGTAGATGGCATCAGTGTTCTGACTTGTGTCTGAATGTGCACCGTATGGACAAAAGTATTGGGACATATCTGTTTTTCAGAGTTTGGACCCCTTTCTTCCAGTGAAGGACACTATTAATGCTTAAGCAAACCAAGACATTCTGGACAACGTTTGTGGACCCAGTTTGGTGAAGGACCTTTTCTATTCCAGCATGACTGCGCTCCAGTGCACAAAGCGAGCTCCATAAAGACATGGCTGGAGGAGTTAGGTGTGGAAGAACTTGACTGGAAGAAGAGTGGAAGCTGCAACAGGGGACCAACTCCATATTAATGTCTATGGATTTGAATGCAAAATCCCTGCTGGTATGGTCAGGCATTCTAATGCTTTTGTCCACATAGAGTGCAGTCTCGTAGATAAAAGGGTTGATGGTGACATCCACAATGAAAAAATATCAATAGACTAAAAAGTGGCCTTTTAGTAGATACTTTAAGAGCTCCATCAGGAAACAGGAAGGCCACCAGTCGTCAAGCCAAGAATCAGGCCCTTGCCTTTGTCCCAAGGCCAAATGTTAACTGGCATTGCTGATAGGTTACAGCCTTGTTGATGCCATTTACATCTCTAAACACGGTCTGTAAATGATAATCTGACATTTGAAGAAGCTTTTAACTGCATTGACAGAAGCGTGCCTGCATCATTTCCCAATATCTGGCATCTGCCCTGCAAGGACACTCCACACTGAGGAGAAACAAAGCAGAAGGAACCATCACTGCAGAACCTTTATCAGGGATCCAGTATGAACTACAACTTGTCAAAAAGAAACTTGTCCTTTTAGATCAAAATTAGAGATGTCTTGAGAGAGATTGAGAGTAACTGATTACAATAAATCAGAGATGGGGACTCGAGTCTGAGACTCAAACAAAGACTTGTGACTTGACTTTAGACTTGTCCTCAACGACAATGACCTCACCCCGGTGTACCATTACTTTTGCCCAAAGTGAACGGTTTTCAGCTAATAACGGTTTTCGAGGGGTCGTTGGAAATGTGTCACTGAGCCCCATCTAACTGTGGAGTTTCACATTTAGAGTGAGAGATAATTTTTTCATATTTAACATTTAGATTTAAGATTATTTAAGGCAAATCCTCCTGCCCCCAGCTAAGTAACAGCCAATTGTAATCGTGGGGCGTGGCCAATTAGCATATCTTCTAAACATTTGGAGCTCAACATTTACAGCTCAAACATCCCACATTTAGAGTCGCCGTTTGTAAACATTGCCACTCAAAGACATGAGACTTGACTTGGACTCGAGCACAAAGACTTGGACCCGGTAAAAATTACTTGTGAACATCTCTGCAATGAATATCATGTTCATTTGTGTTCTCTGTCTTGTGACACCTGTGACACTGACTACAATTAAATGTTCAAATTTTGTCATTAAGAATGATTGCCTTTATAAGACAGCTTGACTTAACAATTCTAAACATAAAAATCTGTTAAAAATAAAAATCTGTTAATGTAAACAGATTACAATGAATACTACAACAAGGAATGATAACATTAGCTCAGTTACATTACAAAAAAACATTTCTATGGATACATGGAAGTGTGTAACTAAGTTGATTGGATGATGGAAGTCTAATCTCGTCAAGACATTTGAAGCTGTTATGTGATCACAAAGCCTCAAGAATGAATCTAAATCAATCATAATCTTTTAAAGAATCTAACATCATATTTAAATCCATAGACTTTAATATGGAGTTTGTCCCTCTTTGTAGCTATAACAGCTTACACTCTTCTTGGAAGACTTTCCCCAAGATTTTGGAGTTTCAGACACTGATGAACTTTGGAAGTCAGACATTGATGTTGGACAAGACGGTCTGTGTCACAATCTCCATTCCAGTTCATCCCAAAGGTGCTGGATGGGGTTGAGGTCACGGCTCTGTTTAGACCAGTCAAGTTCTTCCACACTGAACTCCTCCAGCATGTCTTTATGGAGCTCGCTTTGTCCACTGGGACACAGTCATGCTGGAATAGAAAAGGTTCCTCTTACTGGGTCCACAAGGCTGGAAGCGTGACATTGTCCAGATTGTCTTGGTCTGCTGGAGCATTACGATTGTCCTTCACTGGAAAAAAGGGGCCCAAACCCTGAAAACAGATGTGTCCCAATACTTTTGTCCATATAGTGCAGTTTAACGTCATGTGTCTCAGCGATTCAGATTCAGACACTGTGCCTTGGTTTGACTTTAGAAATCATTTATGTGACTCAAAAGAGATGATTGTAAACAAATACTTATCAAAGACTAGGATTTGTCATAAAAAACTCTCTATTGTCATTTTAAATCTGAGTTTTTTGTGTGTACCATTTTAATTTTCTTGTTTCTTCTTGTTTAATTCGATAGCTTCGTCCATGGGCGCCGTCTTGACTGTTGTTCGGGAGGGAAAAAGCATGTGTGTGTGGGGTGGGGGGACAAATGCTTTTGCAAAATGGGGGGACACATTCCCACCCTGCTATAATGGCTCCGGCACCCATGAGTTGCTCCATTTTGGAGCAACTGTTCCCAGATTAGACTAGCTTTAGAGAGCCTCTGTAGCATTTGGAGTCATTTAGAGTTGCTTCCTCTTAAAAATACCACAGCATAGAGCAGGACTAACTGAAACGCCAGCGTCAGCTCAGATACAAACAGGCATAAAAAATAAACACTGCATTATTTAAACTTGGTATGCTGAATTCTGCACTACCTCAGAGAAGGCCTTATGATTTCTATGGATGAAAAAATGCGTGTCTGCAGTCGAGTAGAGTTCAGCCCTCGTACAGCTTGTCCACTGTTGGCATTTCAGAAGCGTGTTTTAAGGCTCAGTGTGTCATGAGAGATCTCTGCTGGTGACAGAACAGAGTGTGAGCTCAGAGATCAGTGGTCAAGCAGTGACCTCTCTCTCCCACGGCTTTCTCACACCCTGCCCGCTCTTGTGGGCTGAGCAGTATTGACTGTGTGCTTTAGCCGACTGACAAACATCGTACGGCACGTAAATCTGCGACACCGGAGGATTCGCATCACTTCTTTAGGAGAGACAAACTTCACCCTGCGCTGTGAGCCCCACCTGACCCAATGACCCAGTAATCAGGAGCAAGACTTAGTCAGCAGTGTGCGGGCGAACATGTACTCTCTCCTTACAGAGAGAGAGAGACAGAGAGACAGAGCGAGAGAGAGAAAGAGAGAGAGAAGAGGAGAGAGAGAGAGAGACAGAGAGAGAGCAAACACAAGTGAACATTAGAATAAATGCAAACAAAGAAGTAATTTAATCAAAAGAAGTAAAAAGAGTCAGACTAGGAATTTCATTAAACAACTGGGCTTCCATGAAGAGGTGTGGAAATAGTTTAGAGAACACTCTGCTGTACAGAAAACCACTGTTTACTACGTTTATGTTATTTATTGTAATAATATACAAACTAGATTCTCAGTTTGACATAT
>JBBJLR010000111.1:37230159-37248689 GCA_037577145.1 Brachypetersius gabonensis | reverse complement strand
GTCCCCTGTAGTTAGAGAATGGAAGTCGCTTTGGATAAAAGCGTCTGATAAATGCCATAAATGTAAATGTAAATATTTACCTACTGGTATTCCAAGAGGAATGTAAATAATACTATTATTCTTGCAATATCAGCACTGGCAATTAACAGTAATTGTGGGCTCAGTATGTTTAAGTACTCAGGCCTGATTAGAAAACGCAGTCCTGAATACTGTAAGATACTGAGCACACAGAACAAAATGCAAACTGATGTTATTTACCAGAAGTGGTATTACAAGAGACATATTATTCTTATTACTATTACATAGGTCTTGCAATATCACCTCTGGTAATTAACATATGAATTTGTGTCTTTGTGAGCCCAGTTTGTCAAATTACTCAGGCCTGCTTAGAAGTAGTACCACAAACCTTTTCTTGTATTTGATTATCATTTAATAAGCAGTAGACTGGGAAAGGAAAAGGGATCTTGGCCTACTTGCTGTGCACTTAGAGCTCTTCGGAAAATGAAAATATCTTCTTTTGCCTCTTTCGGGTAGGTATGTGAAGCAAAATCCTCCCACTGCTGTGGCTAGCTTATAGGGCAGACCAGATAAGTATGAATTTAGCATTCAAATATTGTACCATCAATCAGCATTACTGTAGGTTGTATTAGTCAATTTTTAGAGACGGCACAGTGATTAACTCCAGCTGATGAGTCTCGGTATGCACTATCACCTAATCATGTTTTTAAATTCATTTTTTAACTTTTCAGTGTTGCCTGTAGGTACCAGTTAAAGGAATAAGGAAGGCAGGACTGTAGGCATGTCAGGTAATGATGGGTAGGTAGGGCTTTGACCTATGGAGGTGCTAAAACAGGTAGAGCACCGGACAGTTTTTCTGCAAAAACGCCTTGCAAGATTTAGGGCCGCCAGGTAGAGGAACATCGATAATGCTTTCAGGAACCTTTATCTTCAGAAGATCACACAACCTTCATTGAGGCTTGATAATCTTAATCTTTTGAGTAGTTTGCAGTTCTTTCGTGTTTTTTGGGTTTTAGAGTCAGTGCCAATTGGTAAAAGTATTTAAAACCGATTAGATTTAATCACGGTACTCTTTAATTCTAATTTGAAGAACATTACTTTCACCATCGCTGATAAAGCATAATCATTTCTCCACTGCATTTTTAAAAAAGCCCACTGTTTTCGTTTAAGGCCTCGGATCGTTTTCCTATGTGTTTGTGTCTGTTTTTACATGCCTGTTCTGCAGTTTTTCTACTGATAAGGTTTTTACAGGAGGACAGTATTATGAAAGCAGTTCTGTCTAATCACTTTCATAATTCTCACAAACTTTCATAATTCTCACTCATTGTCTAGGTGCTGTTCTCTGCTATTTCAACAGTCTACAGCACAATTCCAATTCCAGAGATCCTAACTGTAACTGAGTTTCTAAATATCCAGTGACTTGAGTTTTGCCCCCCCTCTGTGCAGATGAGGACGTCCCTGCAGATATGGTTGCAGAAGAATCTGGTCCAGGAGCTCAAAACAGTCCATACCAACTTCGTAGAAAGTCCTTGTTGCCTAAGAGAACTGCGTGTCCCACAAAAAGCAGTATGGAGGTAAACAATCAATCGAATAGATTCAGGACTTAAGCACCGTTCAGTTCAGTCACAGACTGACTTAAAAAAAATTTCTTGTATTTGTAAGTGTTCTTTTGGCCTAGTTTTCAAAGCATTTCTCTGTGTTCATGTTTTCAGGGAGCCTCCACCTCAGCTACGGAAAACTTTGGCCACAGAGCAAAACGCGCTAGAGTGTCAGGAAAGTCCCAAGACCTTCCAGGTGAAAGCAGAAACTGATGATGACGACTTTTTCAAATGTGCTAATGATTATGCTGAACATATGACCACACACATTCTTGGTTTGTGATTGGACACGAACAAACCAAAGAAATTCTAAACAAACACTTAGCTCTTGTCACTCTGCAGCTTAAGTGTTTCTCCACATGAGTCTGTACAAAAAATCCCATGGTTGCCTAAGTTGCCCTGATATCTTAATGTTTGACAAAGTTGTCACGGCATTAAAATCAACCCAAAGCAAAATACCAACATTTTAATGCCTGGAAGATCCAGTGTGTTCTTTGTGTCTGTATTCTTTCATTGCATGCACGCTGTCATTGTAAAGGCTGTAGGTGTGTGTCTCTTACTTCTCAGCCTCCGATAGTAGCAATATTGGTGCAAAATATTAATGGATGCTTAAGATAAGCTATTAAAAAGAATGGACTCTGCGATAAGCATGTTATTAAATATGTTTAGAACTCTTCTGTAAATGTTTGCTTCCCTTATTGCTATTTATTAATATTTTGAATGTTTTTCAATATTTTGAATTGTCTATTAGATATGGAGAAAGCCACAGACATGTTCATAAACAATAAAATGTCTCTTCTGAACGCACATGAGAAACCTTTTGGGGCTTTACATTGTGTTGAATGAAGATGGCAGTGTTTCTCTACTCATGTCGTGTCTTCTCCACCCAGCTGCCCCTGCAGAACAGTATCTCCAAGAGAAGCTTCCAGATGAGGTGGTCCTGAAGATTTTTTCCTACCTGCTAGAACAGGACCTCTGCCAGGCTGCCTGTGTCTGTAAGCGATTCAGTGAGCTTGCTAATGACCCAATTCTCTGGTGAGTAATACATCTTACACCATTTAGTTTTCACAGGCAATCTTCAAGCACAGCTTTGTTAGTCTTAAATAGGGTCTGTTGCTTCTTATTTTCTTTTTGTTTTTAATCTGGCTGGTTTGTGCTGTGTAGAAATAGCACAAGGTCATTATGATATGTGAAACATGACGTATTATTTAGCTAATCTTTCTTGAAGCGGCTTTAAAGAGCCTCTTTGCCGTATTTGATGTGCATGGAGATAAGAGTGTAAGATTTGCTTGTACACTCCAGTTGCCTTTTCCTAATTATTGCTTTCTGACTGATTTAGATTTTCCAGTCGCTTTAATATCATTCAGGTGGGCTAAGCAACACTGTGGAATAAAAACACTATTTTATTATGCATGTGTCCTGTAGGAAGAGGTTGTACATGGAGGTGTTCGAGTACACAAGGCCCATGATGCACCCAGAGCCCGGAAAATTCTACCAGATTAACCCTGAAGAATACGAGCAGCCCAACCCATGGAAAGAAAGCTTTCAGCAACTGGTATGAGTGTCTCTGCGAGGGGTTGACAGACCCTCTAAAATCGCAGTCGCATTCTTTCATGGTGATAGCATTAGTTCATGTGTTTGTAATTTGTTGGAAAGAGGAAAAAGCAGTCCTCATAGCGTCCTCCCTTCGAAGAGTCATGAATAAACACTGAACATGCTGCTTTCATTCTTTTGGGACCATATAGTTGGTTCCTAACAGCCCTTTTGTCTTTTATGCAGTATAAGGGAGCACACGTGAAGCCTGGCTTTGCAGAACATTTCTACAGTAACCCTGCCAGATACAAAGGCAGAGAGAATATGCTGGTATGAACTTCCTTGATACTAAAATTTACATCACGATTGTTTGACTGTATTAATTTTATTAATGAAGTGTGCACCTGTTTTAAAAAGTGATGCTTAATTTCAGTACTATGACACTATCGAGGATGCTCTGGGAGGAGTTCAGGAGGCCCACTTTGATGGGCTGATATTTGTTCACTCTGGCATCTACACAGATGAGTGGATCTACATTGAGTCTCCCATCACCATGATTGGTGCAGGTAAATCTGGTTGGCATTGTTTTATAAATAACAAGGGAGTTGTGAGAGATGCACAGAGTAACCTTATTATGTTTCTTGTATTACAGCCCCCGGGAAGGTAGCTGATAAAGTTGTCATTGAGAACACTAGAGATTCAACGTTTGTGTTTATGGAAGGTTCAGAAGATGCATATGTGGGTTATATGACCATTAGGGTAAGTCCAGTTCTTAAAGGTTGAATCGCTCAGCCTCCTACTGCTGCATGTTGTGATGATTGTCGCATGGTAATAACAATGTATTTTTACCCGCAGTTCAATCCTGATGATAAATCGGCCCAGCATCACAACGCACACCACTGTTTGGAGATCACGGTGAACTGCAGCCCTAACATTGACCATTGCATTATTCGTAGCACCTGCACAGGTAATGCAGCACTTCTGATTCCTCCACAGTCACTGAACGAGCATCCTGAAGATGTTACACACTCCTTATGTTACTTTACTAAAGAATTTCTCAGTTCAAAAGTGGAAAGCATTTCTTGACTACTTGGTGTATTTACTGTGAAAATGTAACAAATGAACACATTGTAGTACACATTCGTGTTATGAATTTCTCTTATTACTTGCGCTTCTGGGTATTTTGGTGACTTAAACTTTGGTGTATTTTGCATAATTGAGATTCCCCATGTCTCCCTACAGTGGGCTCGGCAGTGTGTGTAAGTGGCCAAGGTGCTTGTCCTACCATTAAGCACTGCAACATCAGTGACTGTGAAAACGTTGGCCTCTACATCACTGATCATGCACAGGTAGGAACTACACACAGCCACCTTTAGCCATACACACACTTGTTTGTTGTCTGTTTTCTTTTGCTTTATGGGGCGACCCCCTCTCTTTCTCGGTTCTGCGCTGGTGGATTGAGCTGCCTGAGCCATCAAGAGCAGCAGAATCCTCTTTGTCTTCAAAAACCTCCTGAAGACGCATCTCTTAATGCAGTATCTAATCCTACTTAACGATTTTTCACCTGGTACTCGCCTCTGGTGCTCACACTGTCCTATTGTCATATTGTTCAATGCTTTAGATAAAATCATCTGCCAAACTAACGTAATGTATGTGCTACGCAGTGTTTTTTATTAAAGCTAAAAGGGAACTCCAGTATACAGTAAGATGAGATGTTGTGGGTCCAGGTTTTAGTTGAAAAAAGACACAGAATACATATAAACTGAAAATATAAAATCTATTCTAGAAGTAAAAATGTGCTATTTGGTACAAGTTTGGTTTTTTTTCTCCAAGAAATTGTGCAAATGCATCAGCAGTCAGGTGGAAAACAATGCTGAAATATAGCTGCTTTATATGTGCAAAAGATGAACAGATGCAGTCAATTTACAAAAATACAGGAACTCTGAGACAGTATCCAAGAACTAATGAAACCTGGATGTGTTTTTTGTATGTAGCTGCATGATAGACTGCCGAGCCAACCTGCATCAAGAGGTCTGGTGTGTGGCGGGTGTCGAGTGGTTTAGCTTTGTTGAACAGAGGAGTGGTGAGACACTTCGGTTTGTCAGACGTGGGTGGGAGGATGGTTTAGTTTTCATTTGGTTTTTCCATGACTGCAAAGATTTAGGCTTGGCGGGCCACCAAGTAGAATATTACCAACGATAACAATGCCAGGCTACCAAGTGGGTTTTTCCTGAAGCCTGACGTTACTAATCATTTAAGCCCAAAGTAAGACTTGTCTAATGGCTGTCTCTCCTCCTCCTTAACAACCTTTGGGTTGTGGAATGCTCCAGGACTCAATTGTGCTTAAAAACATTCATCCATCTAATCGAGTGAGAATGTAGTGATTTAAACTGGGAAGGTGTAACTTCCTTTTGTTGCCCAACTCGGTTAGTGTTTATTAGGTCTTTCTAAGTTTAGATTCATGTGACATTTTAAGGATCCATTTATCAAGTGGCGGAGCCCCAGCCTGGGGATGAGATGATATGTTGATTGCTTAGCAACAGAAATATTGCCGTTTTATATCCAGCTGTTTTGGCAGTGATGGAATTTAAAAATAGCAGAGTCGGCCTACAGCCGTGCATTTGGGAATGAATAAGTTCCGTATTCGAGTCCCGTGTGTTTAGTTTCCTCTAGCCAGTTAAAATGAACGGCCACTTTAGTCTGAACTACAGTTCAGAGACAGTAGTTGGCCTGGGCTGTGTGGTCAGTTGATACTATTGATTTTAGCATCTTTTTCTTTGTAATTTACGAAACATTCGTTCTTTTTGTAAATAAATAACTCCTTTATAATAAATTGACAGGTAGTGTTTCAAAGGCTAGTTGCTTTTTGTTTCAAAATGAGTGCATTTTTCTTTTTGTAGTCAAGCAACAAAGAATTGTGCAATTTTTATATGCAATATGATGACATTATAGCCCTCTTGTAAAAGTTTTCATTTTTCAAGGGCCTTGAATGATCTCCATGTGTATAATAATAATTTCCAAATGGTGGATAGACTGGAGTCTTCTAACTTATTTGTAATGTGTAGGCAGTCCTTTCTTTAGCATTCGCTTTTATATGGTATATTCAGTACACAGGAAGCGCTTATGGGAGCCTCAGGTTTATTAAATTATTTTTTTAATGAAGGGGATGACTTTGCCTGTAGCAGTGGTTGTTCATTCCACTCATTTTTCATGTATTGCTATTATAGCTAAATTATACCTAAACTAAAGGTTACCACTCCCACAAAGGTATTAGGGCCTCTCTCCTGAGACCTTTATTAGCATGAACATTATTCAATGTTAATGAAGCAATTCAGGGTTTTTTTAATTTTTTTAATTGAATCGGATCCTTGGGGCCCCCTTGTGGACTTGAAGGCCAAAGCAGTGTTGTATACCTAATATATACACTGTGTTCCGGTTCCTCCACACATTAAGGCTCACTTTGGACTGAAATGAAGTGTTACAATTGGAGATCATTTTTGTGTAGGCTTTGTTGAATTTGGGTCTTTGAAACCGACTGCTTTTAGTTCTGCAACAGCTTCTACTTTTCTAGGAAGGCTTTACACTAAATGTTGGAGCATTGTTTTAAGGATTTGATTGCACTCAGTCACTTACCTGGATCACATTTGAAATTATGGTTCCTAGTGGAATTTGGTGAAAATGGTTGGGAGTAAAGAAGTCTAAATTTCAAAAATGTGCTTTTAAGTTAAAGAGAATTTTATTCATCCTAAGGGGCATTCTATTGTCATTCAGTGTAACAGAAGAATTAAAGATAAGAAAAATAGAAAATAAAAAATAGGCAATAAAATAGGCAAACCAATTACATTATTTTAACAAAATAACAGTGTAATATTGTAACATCGCTGTGTGTAAGATTGTCTGTGCTGTACCAGCAGTTTAGAAGTGCAAAATGGTTTATGAAAGGGATTTAGTGTTAATGCCATAAAAAGTAAATGCAGTAAAATAGCAGCAGAGGATGAGCTTAACATTCACTTAATTCACAGATTAAACAGTTATTTTGCGCAAACTCGATTTTGACCAGAATGGGGAGGAGCTACAGTCTGATTGCCACAAGGAAATGATTTCCTGCGGAATTCAGTTCTGCGTCACTTATCAGTGGAGAAATGTTTGTGTACTTTGAATTTGTTGTTTAATTACAAAATCTATGTGTTTTACAGGGCATTTATGAAGATAATGAAATCTCGAACAATGCGCTAGCAGGGATCTGGGTGAAAAACCATGGCAATCCCATCATCAGGAGGAACCATATTCACCATGGCAGAGATGTTGGAGTGTTTACATTTGACCATGGCATGGTAAAGTTGACATTTACGATTTAGATTTTTGTCCCTTTGGTGTCCATTGAGTGAGTGAGTGGCTGAGAGATTTATTCTGATGACTTAGTGTTTGTCTCCCTCTACAGGGCTACTTCGAGAGCTGCAACATCCACAGAAACAGAATCGCAGGGTTCGAGGTGAAGGCGTATGCCAACCCCACAGTGGTACGCTGTGAAATCCACCACGGCCAAACCGGAGGCATCTATGTCCACGAGAAGGGCCGGGGCCAGTTCATAGAAAATAAGATCTATGCCAATAACTTTGCTGGCGTGTGGATCACCTCCAACAGTGACCCCACGATTAGGTGAGCATGTCTTGTTCTCTTCAGCCTTCAAGTGATTATTGCATTGACTGGATCCATATGTTATGTAAATCCAATGGTTTGCCATTTTTGCACGTTGATTTGATTTACAGAAACTCATGATTTTCTTTGTAGCATTTTCATTTTTCTTTTTCTCCTCTGCAGAGGTAATGCCATCTTCAATGGAAACCAAGGAGGTGTTTACATATTTGGTGATGGCCGGGGTCTCATAGAGGGAAATGATATTTATGGAAATGCCCTGGCTGGCATTCAAATCAGAACTAACAGCTGCCCTATTGTCAGACACAACAAGATCCATGATGGACAGCATGGAGGCATATATGTGGTAAGTGCACTTAATAGTTAATGTATTTAACCAGATCTCTAGTGATATTTTGTGAGGAGAATAAAAGATTTAGGTAGATAAAATTGCTATTACGTGTGCGTGTGTGTGTGACATGCTTTCCTTGCTGACGCCTGCATGCTTCTGCAGCACGAGAAGGGCCAAGGTGTTATTGAGGAGAATGAAGTGTACAGCAACACTTTGGCAGGAGTGTGGGTGACCACGGGCAGCACCCCTGTTCTCAGAAGAAACCGGATACACAGCGGCAAACAGGTACGGACCCTCAGCTTGTTTCTGTGTGATCTCACACTGCAACTGGTGCATTAACACTCACCTCTGTTTGTGATTTCTCTTTCTAGGTCGGAGTGTATTTCTATGATAATGGGCACGGCGTTTTGGAAGATAACGACATCTACAACCACATGTATTCTGGGGTCCAGATCAGGTGGGCATCTCAGTGAACCAGTTCCTAGTGTTCTGAGGACATAACAGTAGGATTTGCACATGTCTGTAAAAAGTGTTCCTGAATATTTGTTCTAAAATGTGTGTGTGGATCATCTAGTCATATTTCAATCCTTTCGTCTGCACACAGAACTGGGAGCAACCCTAAAATTAGACGGAACAAAATCTGGGGAGGGCAAAATGGAGGCATTCTTGTTTACAACTCGGGTGAGTTAACATTTTCCTCCTCCACGCTACTCTTTGTGGTGCTGAATTGACCCATGTCTCCATAATGGCTTTTCTTTGTCCTGTATTAGGCTGTTAGCACTGCTCAGAGGTTAAGAGCATGTATATAAAGCATGTGGTGTTGTGCCTGTATTTTAACACTCTTGTGATGTCTCCCCAGGTCTGGGCTTCATTGAGGACAATGAGATCTTTGACAACGCCATGGCAGGGGTGTGGATCAAGACAGACAGCAACCCCACCCTGCGCAGGAATAAAATCCACGATGGCCGAGATGGTGGGATCTGCATATTCAACGGTGGCAGGGGTGAGCAGGAGTCTTTCATGAGTACAAACTCACTGCCATGTACTTTTCATGTAAACTCATATGGATATTTATGTATTTGTTGGTGTAATGACTTGCATGGTTTAATAAGATATTTTTCTTTGATCTAGGACTTTTGGAAGAGAATGACATCTTCAGGAATGCCCAGGCTGGTGTTCTCATAAGTACAAACAGTCACCCTGTGCTGCGGAAGAACCGGATATTTGACGGATTTGCTGCAGGTCAGTGAGAGTCCTGAGTGCTGGGTTTTTTTTGTGTGTGTGTTCTCCCTCAAAAAATTTGCTACTGTAGTATAGACTATCAAAGTTTTGATATATACATTTCCTCTCTTTTTCGGATGCACTAGTGAAGGCAAGTTTATTTCAATAGTACATTATCATACACAAAGGTCATTCAGTGTGCTTTGCAGAAATAGAATAAAAAAGTAAAACATAGAAAATTAAAAGTGCAGTGGGAGTGAAGACATTTTAAAAAAACATATTACTAGCCTCTATTTATTATGTGTTTTTCATATAAATTCTACACTGCAGAGCTTCTTATTTGTTCCTTCCTTTTCAGGCATTGAGATCACAAATCATGCCACGGCAACTCTGGAAGGCAATCAGATATTCAACAACAGATTTGGGGGGCTGTTCCTAGCTTCTGGTGTCAATGTCACAATGAAAGGTAATTTTGAATTCGCAGCACTGTTGTTTGCCGTCTGTTTTTGGTTGTCGTCTAATGGAAACGTCCCTCTTTTCATCTTTCAGACAACAAAATCTTGAACAATCAGGATGCCATAGAGAAGGCTGTGAGCAGAGGTCAGTGCCTGTACAAGATTTCCAGTTACACCAGCTATCCCATGCACGATTTTTACAGGTACAGTAACTGGCCAGCAGCAGTTGCCTCAAGGAAGTTGGAAAAGGTCGGGAATTAAAGTCAGAAATTAACAGAACTGCTCTTTTCCTTGATCCAGGTGCCACACCTGTAACACAACAGACAGAAATGCAATCTGTGTGAACTGCATCAAGAAGTGCCACCAAGGGCACGATGTGGAGTTTATACGGCATGATAGGTCAGTGTTTATCTCGTTCTAGTGTTGTTTACTTCTGTCATTGATTGATTTTTATCTAGGTTACCATTAGAGCTACTTGTTTAGAAATAAATGCACTGGAACAGTTTTCCAATGCCGTGCTTTCAGTTGAATTAAAGAATTCCATTTGTTGTTGGATTGAAGCCAGGACATGCTGACTAATCCACGCACAGCTGGTCTAATCCTGTGTATAATCTGTCCCGTCTAGGTTTTTCTGCGACTGTGGTGCGGGTACGTTGTCAAACCCTTGCACTTTAGCCGGAGAGCCGACACACGACACGGACACTCTGTACGACTCTGCGCCTCCTATAGAGTCAAACACGTTACAACACAACTGAGGCCGAACCTGCCCTCCATCTCAGCACCCTGGTCTTTAATTTAACCTGCCTACAAAAACAAGAGCTTCTGCCACGTTGGGCCTGGAAAGACTCTGTAAAGTGACAGGACAATAAAATCTTAAATTGTTTAATGGGGGGAGGGAGAAAACAAAACATTTGAGGATATGTGGACCTCCTATGGAAAGCTGCCTCTTTGCTGGATAGAGATATCTGTGTGTTGAATGAGAAGTGTTCAGATGCAAAATGGAAGCAAGAGATTTTCCTGTTTTTTTTTTTTGTTTTTTTTTCCTCATTTGTGCAAAACGGCTCTTGACCTGTAAAGAGTTGATGGTTGAGTAGAACTTGGGGAGAGTTAAGAGTTGCACAGAGAAGCAATATGTTGACTCAGGATTCAGGAGATTAAGAGACAAGACCACAGCGGCGTCATGTTTTGGAAGAAGAGCGACGGATACTTCCCTGGTCTTTCCAAACCGATCCCCCTGTGCAGTCTCTGAGATGCGTGCAGGTTCAAGAGAAGATCATCTGCAGTTTTGTACAGACGTGACAGCGGCCAGAACCCCTTCGGAGCCATCGTCCCACCCCCCCACCCCCCCGCCTCCCCACCCCCCCCACACCAGAGAGGCTCGATGGATAGGAGGGAGAGCCATGCTGATGACATGGCTTTTTTGGCGACTGTTTCTAGATAACAGATGTGCTGATTATATGTATGGTATAAAAAAGAAAAAAAAAAGAAAAGAAAACTAAAAAAAAAATGTGGTTAGCACTTGCTTTTTTAATATGTTAATGTTATTCTGATCAACAAAATATGATTTTAATGCTTTCTCATGTAGTTTTGTATTTTCAAGCAAAAAAATCTTACTGTATTTGAATGTCTTTTATTTTATTATATATTATAATTATTATTGTTATTAATATTTTCGTTAGCGCACGTTAGGCTCGTAATCATACTGTGTCTCAGCATATAAATTCTTTCTGTGAAAGAGGATTAACGAAGAAAAAAAAAAAAAGATTTGGGAAAACCTTAACACTAAAATGTCCTCCAGCTATGGTTTTCGATATGCAAGTGTGATGCGGGTGCGAGTGTGTATGTGTGTTTTTTATTTTTTTTTTAGACTGGGGGTTTGACTTTAATGGTTAAAACCTGCTTTATTAGTTCAGTGTTTGTTTTACCTTTACCTATTTGGTTTTTTTTTTTTGTCCGTTTTTTTTTCCCCATTGTTGTTCCAAGAAAATGTTGACGTTTGGAAAACCGATTTCTGAACAGAATTAAAAGTCCCGAAGGCAATGGAAGTCTCTGAACAGTGGAATATTATCGGTGTGAAGCCTGGGCTTCACTCTTCACTTTGTGTTCTTGAAATTATTTTCTAAGCATAGTATTCGAAGATGCTCCCCTTTCTAACCGAGGAAATAAAAAAATCAGGTTCCCCTCTGGGTCCGCGGCCCGTCACGTGCCTGGTTTCGAGTGTTGCGTGGGATTGAAAAGCATTGCTGGAGTTTGCTACGTTTAAAGGCCCCCCCCGGCCTAAAAGCTGAGACACATATCTCTACAGCCTCGTTGTCTTTTGCCCCTCGACTTCATCCCCCATCTCTGTGTAATGTGGTGACTGTGGCTTCTCATGCCGCCTGAATTGTATGCATGTACCATAACATCTAGACTTAATATATTGTGAAGTATTCAATAACCATTATGTAGATGCTAGTATGAATTTAAAAAGGGTTTAATTTCCTAGAAAAAAAAACGAAAAAAGGAAACTGGTCATTTTTAAGAAAATAAACTTTATTAGATGAAGGTTGGCTGTGCTTTATTCTTGTGGGACTAATGTCCCACGTTCTAATGCTGCCTTGTCTGAAATACTCGCAGAAATCCTTTCTGTGACCTATATAGATGGTAGTTTTCCAGATTTAGGGCCAGTTCTACACTCCACATTTGAGTTGTAACACTTGTTTGCGGCACGTTAATCGGTTTTGAAGTTACTAATACATTTCTTTTGGGTTTTTTTTTTTAATGCCTGTTCACATTATATCCCTTTCCTAAAGTACCTTTCTGGTGCCTGGCGTTCAAAAGCGGGACAGACGTGGCTTGATTATACACTGTAAAGCACACACTCCCATCAGGCTTCCAGGTGTGGCCGTACTGAAAGAAGCCGGTAGGCCGAGTTGTCTGTATACAGAGCAAATATTATGAGAGCAAAGTCCTTAAATCATCAACGCTTTGCACTATTGGAGGATTTTACTGCTGCTTGTCTCAGCAGGTTATCCTGGAGCTGATAAGGCATTTAGGTCGCTATTGACTCTATTCATAAAGGCCTGTCTTTTCTCAATAGGCTGGTAAACACAGATACAAACAAGCTCAACAAGGGCACTTCAGATTCTCCAGCAGAGCAATGTTGACTGATCTACTGGTTTGTTGGTGTGTTTTAGTCGTCACTGGCACGAAGACGGTGGTCTTAGAAAGCCAAAAACTGCTTCGAGAAAGTTTGAATATTCTTCCATGTTTCTGTTGAATGTTATTTGCTGTCCTTTAAATGTTGCACATTTTATTAGAGATTTTCTCTTGGGTCAAATCTAGCAAATTTTGGGCCCTGATTCCAGTTCCCTCTAAAATCTCTTCCCAAACTCTGAAACCCAAATCATTAGAAAAGGTGAGACTTTTGATTACAATCTTTTTGTTCGGTATGAACCACTTTCTGACTTTTCTATCATCCGGGCTTCATTTCTTCCAAACGTTCTGTACAGAAAGACCATTAAAACTGTTTTTGTACACTTGTGTTGTTTTTCAGAGGAAACCTCAGGTACAAGTATCACCACACTTAAGGGACGTTAACCCAGACTGTTTTATTTCCTTGCAGAGGGGGTCGTAATTGGTTGTGGGTTTGAATCTAAAGGACCGCTAGTGGCACCACTGAGGGTCCCTTGGTGAATGGGTGAAAGGATGCAGTGCAAGAATTTCTCCTTGATCCCAGTGTGTGGTGTGTTTACACCTGATTCTAAAGGGTCACTTTAAATAAATCACAGAGAGTTAAAAAAAAAAATTCATAACAGAACATTGGGCTTTGTGAAACTCCTCCAATACTTCATTCTTTTTTTATGTTAGTTTTTTTTTTTATAAAGTAGATTAAAATTTGGATGAAAACAATACATGTTTTATTCATTTATTAATGAAAAACAATGATCTGAAGGAATATTCGACTTCCAACTTTCTCAAGTAGCGGCTGATAGGTCAGTTTTGCACTATGGAGCCTCGTCGTTAAAAATTCTATCCGATTATTTTGATCCTGGAGGAAATTGCTTATCACACAACTGCACAGACACTGAGACAAGATCAATAAAATATTGTATAAAGTAACCCCCCCCCCCTCTGTACTATATACACTATGCCAGTGGCTCCCAAACTGGGGTCCGGGCCCCCTAGAGGGGCGCTGGAGATCGCAGGGGGTGCGCACAATTTTGTCTGCACTGAGGTTACCAAAATTCTACTGAATTTGTTCACATTAAATGAATAAAATCCCAATGTCTGAGAAACCTAAAAGTATGTGTGTGTGTGTGTGTGTGTGTGTGTGTATAAGAGTATAAGAACAAAAACCTACAACCGCTGTTTATTTTTTGCAAATAAAACTTTGTAATTAATCAGGCGTCTATGCGGGTAGGAGTTGGGGTTTGGGGGGGGGGGGCTGTCTTGTCTTGAACATAGGCAAGGGGGGCTTCAAGGAATAAAGGTTGGGAACCACTGCACTATACTATACACACAAAAGGTTGGTATCAGTAAGAGAGGTGGACAAAAATAGCGTAGAAAAAAGAAATAAATGCAACTGAGATCCAGACTGCTGTCATTGAGTTGCCTTTACTGAAAAAAATCTCTAACACTGTTAGCTCTGAGGAGAAATGCATTATCATCCTGAAGAATGACTTCATCAACCACTATTTTCTATTGATGGAATGAGAAACGTTTCCAAATTTCAGTGTAATATTGACTGTTGAGGTAATGAGTGCCATCTCATCTGTTCCTTTATCTCACATGCAGCTCCAGATCATAAACGAAAATTGGATTTTTGTGTTTTCTTCAGTCGTTGTCGTATGTTTCATTAGAACGGCGCCTGACAAAAGTTCAGCATCATCCCCTGAGCAGATTCATGACTCATCACTGAAGATCACTTTCATCTGATCCTCATGACTGTTCCTCTTCAGCCTCTTTCTTCTGCAGCCTCGTTTGCGTTTTCAGACATTTGCAGATATTTAGAACTTTCATTCCATCATTGTTTCCTCTACTTGATCTGGAAGAAATTAAAATAATGTCATTTAAATAGTTGGAGGTACAGAACTGTCCAGCAGTCTTGAGCCGTCCCTCATTTCTTCGTGCTTTGCTTCCAAGAATCCAGACTTTCTTGTATTTTAATGTGGTCTTGAAGAACAGTTCTCCAGGCTTCCTGAAGGACTTTCAAAGCCTCTCATTTTCACTTCAGTCCCTGAACCTGATCAGTTTCAGAGGAATGTTTCTGTTGGTTAAGACACACAGTGACCTACGTATGAAACAAAGAGCATCTAACTGAAGTCCTGAACCAGTGAAGAACCAGGAGCAGATGATTCCAGATGATCAGGCGATGATCAGTATACTGGTGGTGCTGAATGCTGAGTGGGTGGAGCTCCTTTATCTCGGCTCCTTGTATCTTTAGGCACTTTGTCGCTTGTCACAGTAAAAGATTTGTTCAGTTTTTTTAATAAAATCTACTCACCTTTTGCACCGCACAGCCAGAAATTTCAGTTATTAAACAAAAATTCTATCATATTCGAGATTTATTTATTTACTATAAAGTAAAAAAGCTGGTTAAAACTCCAAATAAATGAGACTATTCCACATTTTGTTCAGAGGTTTTATGTGTAAAAATATATCCACAAATAAAATACGAAATGTTGGTGAGAATTAAGACCATTTTATGAGACTATTAAAGAAACATAAGTGCACTGGGTACAAATGAACACCCCAGGCATTAAATGGCCAATATATTAGTAAAACAAACACTATATAAACAAAAGTTGTTTTCCAAGCTTTGGGCTGGGCTGCTTATTTCCAGTGAAGGACAATCTTAATGGTTCAGCAGACTAAGACATTTTGGACAACGGCATGCAACTCTGTGGACCCAGTTTGGAGAAGAACCTATTCCAGCATGACAGTGTCCCAGAGCACAAAGCGAGCTCCATTAGGAGATTGTGATCCAGTTCTTCTCGTCCAACATCAGTGTCTGACCTCATAAATGCTCTACAGAAAGAATGGACACAAATTCCCACAGAAACTCCAAAATTTTGTGGAAAGTCTAACAAGAAGAGTGGAAGCTGTTATAGCTGCAAAGACTCCATATTAAAGTCTATGGGTTTCAATGCAGTTTTAAAGTCCCTGTTGGTGTAATGGTCAGGTGTATCAATACTTTTGTTTATATCTTAAGTCCTTAATTTGTTACTGACAAAGATTTGAGGAAGTGTATTAACATTAAAATTGAGGTTTCCCAGTATTTACAGTTTGTGTTTGAAAACTAAACTACAGAAACGGCCTGTTTGTAGGTTTTTGTGATGTCACAAAAACCCCAGATTTACACATATCCAGCTGCTCAGACTATAGCAGTTTACTCTGTCCATTCAAATTAGCTACAAGAAGTCTTCCAACCCAACTTACAGTTCCACAAAACAGTCAGAACAGAGGTCATTTACATACAGCAGTCTGAAAGACAGCAACAGTCCCAGCCTGTTTAATTCTTGGAGCTGAAGAGAGAATGGAAAGAGTGAAAATGAGTCGCGGTTACGTAAGACTAGAGAAATGTCAAGAGTAAATGTCAGAATAAAGTACTAGAGAAAAAAGAATATTGGCCAAAACAGTCATTAGCATTTTAATTGTGAGACATATTCAATAAGACAACTGAACATTACTGGCATGTGCTCGTGCTCCGCTGGATGGAAACAGGAATTGTTTGCACATGTCCTTGGCCTTGAGCTGCTAATCTGTGGACACACGCTTGCAGGGGCCTGGTGGTTTGGATATTAAACAAGACTGCATTCAAAGCAAGTCCACCTTGATTGTGTACATACACTCTGTGTGCATTTTTTAAAAATGCTGAGTAAATAAATTACATAAGAAATACTAAAGTAAACAATTTGTACTGGTAACACTGGCACCTTCTGAATCTGGACAGGTCGACTGATTGTGTCTTTCCCTGCTAGCGAAACTGATCTGTTTCCAACTACGCACTCCATGTTCTCAACAGGAGGAGACAAACATGTACCAGACCCCCGTGCCCCTGACCACAGATCAGTCATTTCATCATGTGACTTATGAAGTCAAAGTCAAAGTCAAAGTGAACTTTATTTATCTCAACCGCATATAAATATACAGAGAGACAAAGTGGAGAAGCTCAGGATCCACAGTATTCAAATACATATAACAAAACACAAATAACAGAACAGAACAATAGCAAAACACGGTTTACAAAACACACAGGCCCCCGCGGCGGCGCAGGGGGCAGCGCGGTTTCCTCACACCTCCGGGTATTCGAATCCAGGTCCTGGTCTTGTGTGTGTGTGTGTGTGTGTGTGTTTGTGTGTGTGTGGAGTTTGCTTGTTCTCCTGGTGGTGGTGTGGGTTTCCTCTAGGTTTTCTGGGTTTCTCCCACAGTCCAAAGACATGCAGTCACATGTATTGGGGATTCTAAATTGACAGTTTGTGTGTGTGTGTTTGTGTGTGTGTGTGTGTGTGTGTGTGTGTGTGTGTGTGTGTCCTGTGGTGGGCTGGTATCCTGCCCAGGGTTAGTCCCTGCCTCGCGTCTGTAGACCCCGGCGATCAACTCCAGGTATCCGTGAACCTAGTAAAAATGAAGCAGTTACAGAAAATAAATAAACAAAACACACAGAGCAAAGACCAAAACACAAATAACAGAACATTTACAGGACAGTGCAAAATAAAACACAGTTACAGAAACTGAAACTGGGTTGTGTGTTTGAAGTGAGTCGGTCTCATGCAGGCCATTCTTTGGTTGTGTTCATAAATAAATGCATTTAAAAGCAGCGTGCAGTATTTAAGACCTTCGATCGTCTGAATGGTTCCTATATTCTGAGAGGAAATTCTGAATTGACCTCTGAATGGTACTGGAGAGCAGATAATGACGGGTTGTGGGTCTGGTAAGTGGACTCACACTGTTAATCTCAGTCCACTCTGCTCCGGCCCTTATGTAAGTCTGAAAAGTTTTGACGTCACAGCGCGAAATTCCGCTCCAGAGTGGGCCTGCAGGACTCCCCCGCAGAGTGACGTCACGAGAAAAAAAATCCCTCAGCGATGCTGGTTTGCAAGAAAAGCAGGATTTAATAATACCATTGCATGGTGTGTATAGATACTCATGCATTACACGTGCTCTGATTTGATTTATACTGTATTTCTGAAATTAGGAGACCAGACACTTTATGATCCATTAAAAAATTTAAAACTTTTGCAAGAAGAAAATATCCATTAAAAACACCCCCCCCCCCCTCCAAAATATCCAGTAGTAGGACCCAGTAGGATTTGTGTTGGTCTTTGAGAATACATTTAATAAATCTATACATGTTTTGTTTGTTTGTTTGTGGTGTTTATTTTATTTATATCTGGTCTGGAGAATACATTTGATTTATCACTACATTGGTTTTTGTATGGTATTTTTTTTGTCTGTTCGATGTGGGCCAACAGGCAAAATAAAGAGTGATGTTACATGGTCTGTTTTTTGTTTTTTTTACTGTATCTCTGATATTAGAGGACAGATAGACTATGATTTATAGAAAAAAAGAAAAAACTTTTGTAAAAACAACAAAAAAAACAAACAAAAAACAAACAAGAAGAGAAGAAAAAGGGAGATCATGTATGTGATAGATCTATACAGGTTTTTCTTTTTTTATATCTGGCCCAAGTGTGTGTGTGTGTGTGTGTGTGTTTGTGTGTGTGTGTATATATA
>JBBJLR010000111.1:37172820-37184188 GCA_037577145.1 Brachypetersius gabonensis | reverse complement strand
CCAACAGAAACATTCCTCTGAAACCTCTGGTCAGGTTCAGGGACTGGACTGGAAATGAGAGGCTTTGAAAGTCCTTCTGGAAGCCTGGAGAACTGTTCCTCAACACCACATTAACATACAAGAAAGAAGACAAATATGAAGAAATGAGGTGTGCCTCAAACCTCTGGCTTATATATTAAATGGAATGGCCCTTTTGGTGCCTGTTTGATATGCTTATATGTTTGTTTTTATTACTAACGTCACAAAACAGTATCACTTATCTATGATAATTTTGTAGTAAAAGGGAAAACAATAACTCTAATGCACTTTAATGTAATAATACAACTTCTTCTGGACCATTTTGGTTGATCCATACATCATAGACTGAAATTTTGCAAACGAAGTTTGCTGTTTGAAGAGACCTTTTACCATTAGAGTGTGTCACTTATGGTCATGTAATGCATTTTCTCTACTTTTCTCTGTTTAAAATAATTTACTGTGTTGAGCAGGTAAAATGAAGAGCATGCATAAATCTTGTTTTCCGAATTGGGCTGTTTAGTTGATTAGTGTTTTTATGATAAGTGCATGATTGGGCCATTTTCTTCTGATCATTTATTTGATTTATTTATTTCTCCTGATCATTTATCAGCTATTAGCAAAGTAATGTACTGAAAGTACTGAAGGACAATTAAATTATTTCAAAATGAAGGTTGTAAAATCATTTTTTGTCTAATATTGTAAAGAAATAGGGAAAAGTGCAAGCAATGGTTCATTAAGCTGAATTAAAATGCAACATTCACTTGAACAAGACAAATTGACTATTAGTTTATTCCCTTTAATCCAAAAACGATCTGCGAGACAAATAAACAAAGAGATTATATGTGGCTAAGAGGACTGAAATTCTGAAATGTTTACTGCTTTTGTGGTTAAAGAAATAGAAATGTTGGGATTTTTACAAAACCGTTTATGGGATTGACAGAAATGACTCCTTGGCGTGAACCTGTTTGCTCTGGTGTGCTGGCTTATCAAGCTGTACTGTGAACTAATATGTGATTATTATTTTGGTTTATGCTTCAGAGCAACAGAGGTGCGGCCTAAATTCAGTCTTGGACAGTTGGTGGAACAGTTGGTGGAATAGTGTTGTAGAGAGTGTTAGGAATACAAGGTTTAATTACAGATTAAAAGCACATTTGTTCAACTTAGCATGTACCCGGTGTATTGGATCTCTCTTTTCTGTGAGCTTATAACTGTGCTGTTATGATCTTCTTGAGCGTCCAATGGTTTGGCAAAATTGCACAGAAGTGCACCAGTTTGACAAACCAGTGAACTTGTTATACACCTGAATTTTCATAGCTAATGATGTATGCAATTTGGAATCTCATATTACAGTTACATTAAAGCACATTTTGTGCTGCGTTTACCAGAGATGGAGACTGGAGTCTGAGACTCAGACTCGAGTTGTACTTAAGTCACACAAAGAAAGACTTGTGACTTGACTTTAGACTCACCCTCAACGACTTGAGACTTGATTCGAACTGAACTCGGATGCTGTGACTCGTGAGTCAAAACTCGTAAACTATGTTCATTTCATAGAATTATTTACCTGCCCCAAAAGTGTCCCATTACTTTTGTCCGAGGTGAACGGTTTTCAGCTAATAACGGTTTTCGAAGGGTCGTTGGAAAGGTGTCACAGAGCCCCATCTAACTGTGGAGTTTCACATTTAGAGTGCGTGAAATATTTTTCAGATTTAACCTTTAACCCAGGCAAATCCTCCATGCTGGTGAGGGCGAATCACAGCACGCAGTCCCACCCCCTGCTAAGTAACAGCCAACTGGAATCGCGGGGTGTGGCCAATTAGCATCTTCTAAACATTTAGAGCTCAATCTTTACAGCTCAAACATCCCACATTTAGACTCGCCATTTGTAAACATTGCCACTCAAAGACTTGAGACTTGACTTGGACTCGAGCACAAGACTTGACTTGGACTTGGTAAAAATGACTTGTGAACATCTCTGGCCCTTTATGAGCTCAGACTGCAGCTTCTTTACACATCAAAGTTAGAAACAGCAACTGTTGTTTTTTTCCACTGACTTTTATTAAGGTTTTACTTCTGGCTAATTATGGAGCAACCAATTCACACATTCACTCCAATCAGCGGCAGGCATCACACGAGTGTGTCGCTTCCTACTTTTCACTGAAGCACACCTTCACACCACTGTGATTTGGAACATTAAACAACGAACAATCACACATTCTGACTCTCAACACAACACGTAATGTTGATGATGGTTGAGCGCTACAGCTGATAGGACATTATCTTCACATTTAGAGCTTTTAAATGTATACTTTTTACATTAGTGGAACAAAGACTCATTTTCTAACTGTAGACCATGGCCTCGCTGATTATACAGGATGAGCTGACAAGCATATGGATCCACTTCAGTACCAGATCAGTCAAAGTCAAGGAAAAAGAATAGGAAAGGAAACAGTGAATGGATACAGCAGTGCAGCACACTCAAGAACACAACAGATACAACAAAGAAAAACACATACAGCTCTGGAAAAAAAATAAGAGACCAAAAATGTTTCTCAGGTTTTATCTTTTATAGCAGCAAGTATTGAACTGAACAGCTTTGCGTTTTATTTTTTAAGAACTGCTGACAATATTTCTCCTCATTTCCAAATAAAAATATTGTTCTTTAAAGCATAATTTTAAAAGAAATGACAAAACATCAGAATAAGAGAAATGATGCAGCGTTTACAGAACTTGAGTAAAAGAAAATGAATCTCTTGTTCACTGTCACGTCATGCCATGCACGGGCATCAACTAAGCAAAAACTAAATCAACTAAGCAAAAACTAGCAAGAATCAGAAAACTTGATCTGGAGGAAATTGTTCATGTTACAACTGCACAGACACAGAAACAGAGACAAGAGCAATATAAATTATAGTATAGGTCAAAATAATTGTCAAAACGCTCCAAAAACACTCTAAAAATGATTAGCGCTAAATACACTATGCTGTGTACACAAATATTGGGCATATGTGACACAGATCAATGCATGTAATTGTTGACCATCTTTACTGGGTTTTTTACGCTCACCCTTATTTATTCATGACTAGTATAGTTATTACCATAGTTGTTACCATAGCGACAATAGCTTGTGCTGTTGTGCAACAAATGTAAGCATCCTGACACCAACACTGGAGCAAACATTATCGTGGAGATCATTTTCAGATATTGAAATAATTACCTTATTTATTTTAAAGAATTGATAAGCTCGCAGCATCAGTTGATGTCTGTAATGCCTCTAACCTTAAACTGCTGTTGTGAAGCTGCTCTGAAACTGCAGCTCTGCAGCTCTAGAATATCAAGCAAGTGGAGCAGATTCAAGTATAAAATAAAATACAAAGTGACAGATTTGAGTGTAAAACGCTGGTGCACTAGCAAAAACACCAATGCTGAAAAGTGTAGAACTGTTAAATTCCCCAACTGAAGGGTTTAAATGTTTTAATGGGATTGTTTTAAATCCTCAGATAAACGCCTGCACAGATGTTTAAACGTGCTTCAATTAGAATGCGGGTGAATTCATAAGTGTGGCAACAACTGACATGTGAAAAGAAGTTGGGTTTGCAAGCCCAGGGGCTGAGGTGGTATTCTTGTAGTTGAAAAAAAATACCTGGCTCTTCGCTGAGCTTTTCTTCCAGTGTTCCTTGTACATTTCAGACTCAAAGTGCTTTTATCACAACTAACAACAGCAGAACAACCCCGAGGAGACACCCTCTCTCCACAAATAGTGGAAGGGACTTCAAAGCACCTCTGTCAGCCACTAGATACAATGCAACTTACTTCACTAAATGATTCATTCTTTTGTCCTGATCTACATGAGCTGTGAACTCTCAGGAGAACTACACTCCAGCACTATGAGAAGTTGGGCCATTCGACTCTTTAGGCAAAGTGTACTGTGCAAATTCTGAATAAAGTAATGTGAATAAGCAGCTAAAGTCAGAGACTGAAGAGCAGTTAATTATTCATTACCCTTTACATTTTATTTCTGTCAGATTACCTCCACAGTTGCTTTTTTTTTAATGGAAGTGCCTTCTGCTCTTGATATTGTGTGAAAAAATGGATCTAGAACACATACTACTACTGTGTCCTTGTTTCCTGATCGTTTATGTCTGTGTTAACCCTTGCCATATGTCTGTTTGTCATGTGAGTTTGTTGTTGTTGTGATCTTTGTCTAAGCTTTAGCCCCACCCCCTTCTTATCTTGTTCTTGTCTGCTCACCTGTCCAGATGTTATCAATGTCTATTTAGTAAACAGTAGTGTCCAAAAGTCCTGAGGCCCCCCCCCCCCCACACACACATTTAAAAAAAATTTGCTTTGCATCACTTTGTTGGTGCAAAATGCTATTATGCCTCTCAAAGGATGGTGTATATACCCCTCTGTTTCAGTCTGTGATTGTTAATGAATGTACAATAATGTGCAAATGTCCTGAGACACTTCTCATTTCTTCATGTTGTGCTTCCAGAGATCCAGACTTGAATTTTAACGTGGTCTTGATGAACAGTTCTCCAGGCTTCCAGAAGGACTTTCAGAGCCTCTCATTTCCAGTCCAGTCCCTGAACCTGACCAGTTTCAGAAGAATGTTTCTGTTGGTTTAGACACAAAGTGACCTACATATGAATCATTCAAGCAGAACAAAGAGCATCTAACTGAAGTCCTGAAACAGTGAAGAACCAGGAGCAGATGATTCCAGATGATCGGGCGGTGATCAGTATACTGGTGGTGCTGAATGCTGAGTGGCTGGAACGCCTTTATCTAGGCTCCTTGTATCTTTAGACACTTTGCAGTAAAATGTTTGTTCCCATTTCTTTTTATTTAATCTCCTCAATTTGCCAAAGATAAGACAGTTAGATGGGCATAAAATTGTATTTTTGTACCAACAGGGAGTTTCAAAGCAAAACAGAAAGAAATTAAAGATCATTTATGAATGGTCACGAATAGTGACTGTTTTGAAGATGGTGCAGCAGTATTTTACATTCAGTGTGTGTCACTGTCTCAGTGTGATACCACTTGTAATTGAAGGGAGACGAGTAAAAATCTAGGTCATAAATACATAGTGAGCTGCTCAGTATCGACTGCGTGACGCACATACACACTAATCCCGTCTTCTGCTTCTGTCTGGTGTATATGTCCATGATGGCTGGGCCTGAAGTGGGAGGGGCTGGGTGGATGGTGAATGATGGGATAGGGATAATGCATGATTGGCTTCATGACTAATGATCGCGATGAGTGAGAGTGACACAGTGGGAGAAACATGGAGTCGGGAAGTGATTATGGCAGGACAAAAACAAACGACGGCCGCTCTGACATCTCTCCCAGTGCCGAGACAGAGTGATGGGGAAAGCCACTGAGGTAGAGCCTCACTGTCTCACTGCTGGGATGAACAATGGGCTTCTTACTCAGGCCTCTTCACCAACACCGCAGACTGTGAGTCTTTTATGCTGATACCAACTCTCAAAAAGAGCTTTAACTGAACTGAAGTCCATTCTTACCACTGTGCAACAGAACAACAACATAACAAAGATAATCAACATGGGCATAAATTTCATTTAACAGTAATAAATATAAAATATAAAATTTCTCATGAGCAATTTTTGAAGGGGACACAAATAAAACAGTCAAATTGTACTTATAAATAAAAACAAGGAATTAAAAATGTTTAAAATTTTATTTAAAATGAATAAAGACAAGAACAGAATAGAAATTGATTATACAAAATATACAGTGGGGTCAGTTTGGACGTAGCACAGTGCTCATTTAGTGAATGCACAGTTAAACAATATGCTAATTGTGCCTGTTAATGTTAAGTTAATCTGACTCGTGTGTGTCAGATTAATTTAGGGAAAGAAAGGACGACATGGAGATAAGAGTATGTTGTTTTTTTAAGTGAGGGTAGGAAGAAGGGTATGAAGAAATTAATAAGCAGAAACGAGAGGAAAAGGAGCCAAAAGTAGTTACCCACTTGCATGTTTCTTTTCTGCAGCCCAGTTATGACCTTGAGTGGTCGTGATCCATTTTACACTACCATTTTCCAACCTTAGAATGAAAATGACTATTTTTGTCACTGGCTGATTAATGTAAATGTCCTCTGTTCTGATTGGCTCCTGTATTGCACCTCATTCCAACCAATGTCCAGACTGAAACCTTCCTTATAATTGAACTAAAGAGAAATATGTAAATACATTGATTTTCATAGCATCAGCTGTGCAGAAATACAGTGAAACACATGTAACAGAGTTGTAGTGATATTGCACATGATAAGACTATTGCACACAATAATAAGATATTACTAATAATGAAAAGAAATTAGCACCCAATAAGAAACTGGATGTTTGTCTTTTAAAAACTACTGCAAGTATCTCATGCAACATGAAATTCTACGTCAAGAATGACCACTTTACAATAAGGCTACCCTTTTAAAGTGTTTATAAATGATTCATTATCTGGTTGTTAATTAGTTTGTTGACAGGTTATAAAACAGCAGTTCTGCTTGAAAAAGAGACAAGATAAGCTCAGCAACTAGAAACATCTGAGATCTTCCAAATAGTGATCCTGCATCAATGTATGACTACTGTTATAACTTGTTTATAACTGCTTATTATTTAGTTAGAAATGGTATCTTGATTAACTACATGCTGATGAATGACCGCCTGATTAACAAACTGATCATAGATCATTTATAAATGCTTTAAAAGGGTAGTCATAATGCTTAGTGTATTATTTCATGTGATTTAAAAATGCATTTTTAAAAACAAACACTCAGTTTAGTATGCTGGCATTATAAAAATGTTTCAATTTCATTCCTCCATCCATACAATCTCTAATTGGAAATTCCAGTCACGGCAACATCAGATGTTGTACTGCATTTTTTATTGAGTGCTACATCATTGCCATGATGTTCAAAATCGTATTATTTTGTGCATTAATCCATGTGCAGTATCACTACTTATGTCAGTATTACTTACAGTATATATAACTTAAAGTGGTTCCCATTGAGAGATACTCTGGTGGTTTTTGCACCTTGTGCATGATTTTATGCCCTGACAGGCCGGTCCACCTGAGATGATTATTGCCAAACGCTCTCATGGACAGAGGTACGCACAGATCAAAAGGTTACAGCTGATGTGAAGGCCAATTTATTCTGTGACGCCAGCCAAAAGACACCCCTGGCTTCTCATCTGTCAAGCTGTTTTCAAAATGTCAGTCTAGTTCTGCAGTCAATCACTGCCAACAGGAGAGCTGTCCCACATGCCAGACTGGCAGCTATGCTTTGTGAATAAGAACAGATCTGTGGCTGTTTGACTCGCTAACCTCGCACTGCCTGATGTGTGGAGCGTTTATTCAAATCCAGCACACAGCTACGCATTTCATTGTGTGCAGAACTGAGTGGAGCACATGATGGCTGCTTCAGATATATGACAGATTTGGCTCCACTCCTGGATCCGCTCCCGAAGATCTGTAGCGTAACCTACGTTCAGAATACAATCAAACATCCAGGCATTCTCCTCACACATCCTGCGCCCTAATTTTCCACTCTTGTGTATTTCCATTTCATGACCGATTTCCATTTTCCATTTTCCATTTGATAACAGAGATCCACTCTCAGTCTGCGGCTATTATCAGACATGGCAGCTTCTCCAGGTCCTGTCATTCATATTCCATCCAGACAAATGTCACAGGGCCTCAGAGTCCCCCGGGGTCAGCGCACAGGTGGACAGGGGGCCCAAGGACCTCAGCGGGGTCTCCAGTGCCGGAAATAGAAGTACCTGAGTGAAATTCAGAAAGGCATTTTCATTCTGAAATAGCCAGTGGATGAAATTTACTAATTTGTGAGAATTTGCTCGTTTTCTGGGCCATTTAACTAATTTTTTGGCAGCCAGTTAGGCTGTAGCTTGTAAAATGTCAACATTATGTCCTACATTTTTACTGGGTGACAGTGTTCTGCTTACAGTGCCATGAGAAATGATTTGCCCCCTCCAGATTGTCCCTATTTTTGCAAATTTTGTATAAATGGAATATAATAGAGGGCAGGAGGAAACGCGATTCATAGTTTTCAAATTACTGAAGAAAAAAAAATCAGTATCATTGGTGTGGAAAAGTAATTACCGCCTCCATTTAAAAACAGACTGTTCCATCTTTACCAGGAAAAGCTGCAACCAAATGCTTCCTTTAACTGAGATCAGTTGTCTTTCTCATCCGTGCGGAGGAACGTAAGCACAATTTTCTTTTCAGAATTGTTTTTGAACATGACCAGACCATTTAAGCTCCTACCACAGTATCCAAAGGGGTTCAGGTCGAGTTTTTTTGCCAGGGTCGTTCAGAGACGGGATGGCTCTTGTGCCTCAGATTGTTGTCTTACGGCATAACCTGACCGATAACATTCTTATTTTTGGCAGAGAGCTGGTACTGACAATTATAATAAGTCACCCAGGCCCTGAAGCTGCTTAGCATCCTCACCCCCTCACGCTCCTAACACCAAACGCTTGACTGTTGCTTTGATGAGCTTATTGTGGAACTCTTTGTTAGTTTTAGGCCAATTGTAATGTGACCTCTTCTAAAAAATACATGTTTTTTGCAAATGGCTTGGGAAGCGTTTTTTGGCAAATGAGTGAGATCCGTTACGTTCTTCTTGGTTAGAGGTGTCTTTTTGCCTTACAACTCTCTTAAGAATATCGTTTCTTTCAAAGAGTGCAGTTATAAACACTGACCTCATCTGAGAAGAGCGAGACCTGCAGCCTCTTAGATATTCGTCTGGGTTCGACAGTGTTTTCACCAGTCTTTGATACTTCCTAGCAATCACATATTCTAACAATCTCTTCTAGATTGTGTTTAGATATTTCAGCCAACTCCCCACCGTGGGTGATATTAAAATTAGGCAGACCAGCAATGACATACAATCCTTTAAATGATGGTTTAAAAAATGTATTTTACTCCTGTTGTATATTCAGTTTCATTGTAATATATGAACAAAACAAAGTGTAATGAAAGAAAATGAAATGAGATTTCTCACCTGTCGGCTGTTGAAGCTGTTATTGATTTATAATTCTGTGGTAAAAATAAGGATTCATCCAAACAAAATGCCATTTCTGCTTACACTAAACGGTACTAAAAGCCGTATAAAGCATTCATTTTTTATTCTTTTGAGCTTAAATCCTGAACATAAATTGACGATACCTGAGGCTGTAGGTTTCAGTGTCAGGAAAAAAAAAGGGACGGTAAGGATTGCGGAATTCAAAGAGGTTTTACAGACACAATATAAAATCCGGTATTCTATCCTGAGTCTTAGCTTTGATATGAGTCCAAACAATAATAACTTTGTGTGATGTTTTAAAGTTAGTACTGCAAATTCCAAGATGGACACCAAAATAGGGGTGAAAGCTAACAGTGGGACTTGGCAACATGCTGTGATGGATAGGTGGGCCTTAATGCTGAAATGTGTTTTAGGCCACACTGGTCACATTACTTTCAATGACCTCAGCATAGAAACCGCAGGAACATACACACTGGCACGTTGCTGGAGCTCCTAGTGGACTGTGCCTCAGGCAACTTCCCCCAGTTTACCTATAGGGCCAGCAAGAGACACGGGGAGATAAAAAGGGAACATTGGATATAAAAGAGCAGCTAATAACAGAGATGAAAAGTGAACGAGGCTGGAAGAGACAGGCAATAAGTAGAAGATGGAATTCCATGCTGATATGCTGGTGCAGTGAGCTCTTTCATGCACCTACAGTACAAGCCTTCTAATAACAAACTATTTTTTTTCCGCCCTGCAGATAAAAGAGGAGACAGAAATGTCTGCCTTAGCCGAGCAGGCACCTCTGAGATTTGCAATTAGAGGCATAGAGTGGCACCGTGTTGCTGCTGGATCATTAATGTTATATAAAGCACAATGAAGATTTATTGCTAAATTATGTGCATCTGCGAGAGCCGCGTATGCATGGACTGGAATGTGTTTGCTGCAAGGAGGAGTATCCTGTGAACCAGTAATTATAGCAGCACTCAGGATGAGAAACATTCGCAATACAAGTGGAACCACAGCCTCATCTGCGCACAGCTGGAAACGTGCTCACATTTTCAGCAGCAAAATCATGTGAGATTTTTTTTTTGTTTAAAAGAAGTACATGACATTGCCTTGAAACGGCTTCCTTTGAAGTAGTATCAGGTCCATCTTTCGTTCAGAATGGTGTGTTTGTACTGAGAACAGTGTCACTAGAGTGCAACAGAGGGACAGTATGGATCACCCGCTGAAAACGCCTCGCTTCAGTGCTTCCTGAATGCCTTTGTTTTGTGCATAAGGTGTGATGGGTCCATCATATACAACAATCATATACAGAATCCTGCAGGGTTTACTGGTTTCACCTGCACTGCGAGCACATAAAAACCATTCAACATGAAATTGGTAACTCAAATCTGAAATAGCACAGCTGATGCTTTATTATATTTGCAGTAGAGTATCATAAAACAAAACATATAATTCTAATAAGAACCATAATAATAATCACACATTTCTCACCTCCATTCCGGTTTATTTTCCAGCCTGTATTTCATGAAGTGAGATTTAAAAATGAGTCTTCTTTAGTGGAACCCACACAGCCATTTTAGAGGCTGACAGAAGAGTACAGATAAATATACTTGCAAACAAAGTGATGAAGAATGACAAAGATGGAGAGAGTGAGGACGATCGGGTGTCTGGAAGAGTGACAAAAGAGGTGGAAGTAGCTGAGAAGTATATATATGTCATGCTGGAGTAACAGAGCTTGTTTATTTTACACAGTTTGTGAAGCTGCTTCTCACCACAGAGTTTTGTGTTTGGAGTTCAGAAACAAAAAGACTGGAGTCAAATAGTCTGACAAAGTCAGAGCTGAGGTGTTCGGTGAAAGGCATAGCTGAGTATATACACATATAAATAAATACAAAAATAAGTCTGTCTTCTCTGCTGCATGTATCTCGTCTTGTTGTGGTCTTGTGTTTAGATTCCCCTCGCACCAACGGTACGACTACGACCAAACCACATGACTAGTGTATTTTTATAGTGTAAACCCTAAATTTGCCCTCAATATGCTCCCAGAACACTTTAATTTTACATGAGTTTAATGCATTACCCTTGCAAAATTGTATTCACCTCTTTTAATTTAATTTACTGTAAAAACAACTGTGGAGTCTGAAGTGTCTGAGTGCTTTCCCCGCTGAGATATGCAACTCAGTCAAGTTTTCTGAGTGAAGTGCAGGAATACAGTCGTGGACAAAAGTTTTGAGAATTACATAAATATGGGAAATTGGAAAAGTTGCTGCTGAAGTTTTTATAATAGCAATTTGCATA
>JBBJLR010000111.1:37128321-37145890 GCA_037577145.1 Brachypetersius gabonensis | reverse complement strand
TAATGCATTGGAATATGTCTGTTTTAACAGCTTAATTTGCACATTTGAGCTGTAGGAGGGAGTAAATGGCACGTATTAAAATGTTTACAGTGCTTATACCAATCACTTTAATTTTGAATGATTTAAATCTGGATACAATCTGGTTTTCCAGTGATGTGGACACTTTAAGAGGAAACATCGCTGCACCTAAGCGGATAATATTCTTACACATTCATTTTCATTAATAAAGACCAAAAACTCTGGCTCTCGCAGCCTCTCCAGCTGATTTATGCGTGTTTAATTCCGCCTGACAGGGACGTCTTGGCAAGCGTGCCGGCATGCTAAGAAGGGACAGAGTGAGCGAGGAAGAGCCATTAGTGATTGCTGAGAGCTCTCTTACCTAATGGAAACTTCACACATCTCTAATCAACGCCCGATCCTCGAACACTCAGCTCACACATCACTCCCTCTCCACAGCTCTCACCACTGATTAAGCTTTAAAGCACAGTTACCGCATTAGATATTCAGAAATGAAGTGATTGTGTTAGGGCCGAGCGAGCAGCTGGGCAGAGGCAGGGATGGAGGCAGGCAGAGAGAGCCGAGCTGAAAGGAGAGAGACTGCAGCGTAAAGAGGAGGGGAGTCACGCATTTCCATGGCAACATTTCTCACCATTGCATCGCCTTTTTCTGTTTTTTTTTTTTTTTTTTTACACGGCCCACCATTTTGTAGCAGTATCTGCACAGATGAGGCGGCGATAAGCCGGCGTCGGGTTCGAGCGAACAATATCCGCCTTCGCGTAACCAGCGGTGCGCCTGGGGTGCCCTTGAGCGGAGAGGTAATTTAATATGTGGCCCCGGAATTAGTTTTAAGCATATCAAATTATGATTTCATTGTTGTGGAGGCTGAATCACAGAGCGTGGCGTCACGCATGAGGACACAAGCCCATCAGCCCGGGACTGGCCTCAGCAGGCCTGTCAATCAACACGCTCAGCCTGCAGCACTGACATGTAATTACAGCACTGCAATTAGAGTTCACTGTCAGAGTCTGAGTGATGCCTCATACACCACCCACTGCACCACAGACACAGAGAGAGAGAGACAGAGAGAGAGAGAGCAATGCAGAGAGTGGGAAAACGACCCAGTGCAATATAGAGCAATAAAGAGGCAGCAGGTGAGATTGAAGGGGGATTTAGCACTTATTCCTCTGAAAGCACTAAAGAGAAAAGGCACAGTGTTCACCCCTGTCCATCTGCAGCCTCTCTGGACCAGTTACAGCTCCTCTTTGATCGCACATTCACCATCTGATCTCCCGTCGGCCCGAGCGTGCTCAGTGCGCTGGCTGAGCAGGAGAATCACCTCAGAGGCAGAAGTGAGTGAACTCAGCAGGAGCTCAACTGCCCACTTGTCCAGCCCCCAACACTTAATACAGCTTCAGCTTTTCCGTGTGTGGTCTCAGTTTTCTGACGGCACCTCCTTTCTGAAAGAGTGACGAGTGCTCTGCTGATGTTTGAGGCACACACCGAGTACGAGACACACACACACACACACACACACACACACACACACACACACACACACTCACTCACACATACACACACTACACTCACAGGGTGAGAGAACTCTAGTAACACAATTACCCAAACAGCACAAACACTCTCTTACACATCACCTGTTTACTATATAGAAAGTTATTCTGTATGAATCCAATCTTGCATACACTGCATGCCTGTGAACAGAATATAATCTACTATATACTGAACAGTGCAATGCAGGTTGTGTACAAACAATGTAGACAAAATGCCCATAATTCTGTAACCACAGTGCTGCATGAGAAGCCATTTGACTCCTGCTGCTGTGTTGCTGTACATTTTAACACTTTGGATCTTATTTATGCAAATGTTTGTTCATACTTGTTTATTTGCAACTATTTTTTTCTATTTTTTCATGACTTAGTCTTTAAATTTCTCTTCAGTTTACTGTTACTCTACTGCACACTCTCGCGGATCTTTCAGGGACTCATTTCGCTCCACAATGTACTTGTATATATAAAGAATCTTAATAAAGAATCTTAAATCTTGAATCTTGAGTGTTCGGGTCAAACCTTTGCAAAAGATAATTCTTTTGAATTCGGTTTACTAGAATAATGTTCAATATAGTGTTCCTAATTTAAATGACTTTAAACAGTTTCATCTTTTAAAAGGAGTCATTTCTGCAGTCTAAAACCTTCTGTACTCCCATTCACACTACTCTTACATTGCTATAATGTCTGTTATTGTATTGTTTCTGTCATTCCTTACATTTCCACCTGTGCAATATCTTACTAATCATTCTAGAAGGTTTACATCCCGCTCACACTATACTGTTACATTACATTACTGTACACTGTTATGGCGTCTCTTGTGTTCTTTGTGTTGTTACTTTGCTATATGTTGCACCGTGACCCATGGAGAAACGTCTCATCACACAACGTACAGATGTTCAGATGACACTAAAGAAACCTTGAACCCTGAAGTTGACGAAAAAATTTTGTTTTGGCCAGTAGACCCCACTTTGGACAGCGCTGGTCCCAACAATCAAACCCAGGTACCCCATATGACCTAAACCAGTGGTTCCCAACCTGGAGTTCCGGGCCCCGCTTAGTGGGGCATGAGAGATCACACGGGGTGCACACAATTTTGTCTGCTCTGAGGTTACCAAAATTATATTTGTAGACATTAAATTCATAAAATCTGAGAAATGTAAAAGTGTGTGTGTATATGTGTGCTTGTATGAGTATAAGAAAAAAAACCTGCAACCACTGTTTATTTTTTGCAAATAAAAGTTTGTGATTAATCACTTCATTCTTTTTGTGCGTCTGTGCGGGTAGGAGTTGGGGTTGGGGGGCCTGACTTGTCTTGGACACAGGCAAGGGGGGCTTAAAGGAAAAAAGGTTGGGAACCACTGACCTAACACTGGGTTTGCTGTAGAAGATTGTGGCAGTTTATCCTAGTAGACAGATAATAATGGTTCTCCAGCTGTTGATCACGCACACAGAAAGGCTATACAAGCACCACAGCCGGTGCAGCCGAGCGTACAGAAACCAGGAGGGCTATGAAGAAACGGACTGGCGACTGACCTGAGGCGTGGTGGTCTGCTTGCCGTGCCGGTTGGAGGCGGTGGTGGTGGTGATGTCAGTGAGTGAGGGTGACGTTTCCGAGCGGTTGCCCGTGGCCGAGGCACTGGACTGTGGGGTGATAGAGGAGGAAGGCAGGTCACCCACCAGCCGGGCGCTGCCCTCCACGCGCACGTTGGGGTCGCCCTCGGCGGCCATGTTCAGCACTTTGAGGCCGTTGTAGTAGAGGCCGGACAGCTGCCCCTGAAACGGCCGGCTGCCCCGCTCCCAGCCGCCAATCTTTATAGTAGTCTGGCTGTTGAAGATGGTGAGCTGACGACCTGCCAATGGACAACGTTACACAAATACAAGAGAGTTCAACAGCGCCGCTCACACTGCGCATGCGCACACACACAAACTCATTCACACTCCTACACACTCGTACCCTCGCGCCATCTCTCTCACACTCATGCACACAGAGGAATGATGGAGGTTCTGATGGTGAAACACACAACAAAGTGTCCTTATTCTCCCTGAGGATCATGGAGGCAATAAATTACTCTAATGCTAACAGCAACACCAGTAATTTATCGACTTGGATAAGAATGAGCTGCTGCTGACGATGCAAACAAATGAAGACGATGAAGAAATTGGCTTCTGACTAATCAATGGAGCTTTGCTAAAAGGACAATCAGATGCATTTATTCATTTATTGTTTTTCAAAAGGTGGAGGTTCACTCTGCGGAACTACAGATGGGGGGAAAAAAACGATCCGTTTCGCAGTTGGTCTGGAAAACTTTGCCGTTGATAAGATTGCCTTTCAGCAAGGGCGGTGGCAGTTGAAATTAATTAGACTGAAATAAGGCTTACGTGAGATGATGGTTTTACAACTACATGACACATAAATCATTCATCATGATAATAACTTCATTAACGTAAGGGAAACAAAACCAAAACAAAAACAACAACGGAATAAGAAACAGAAAACAAAACAAGCTTCAAAACCAATCACTCTGAATGTTCCAAGTTATTACATACATTACAGCATGCACTCAGAAGTCTGTTCCCTTCTCATGTGTTTAATTTGCTTGTTAAAGGGACTTCATATCTGATGCCAATAATCATTGAAGCTATTTAAGAGACATTTGCTTTTACATACAACTTTTAAATTGTGAACTTTAGCAGTTTCCAAAAGCAATATGTTTAGCATAAACATACACGAATTAATATGAATTCATATGTCTATGAATTGAAAATGTAACAAAAAATACTTTAAATCATTTAGATTTTTACAGTTGTGAACATTATTTAAGTATTTTAATGATGTAAATATATAGAGAGAGATATGAATGTATATATACACATGTAAATATATTTTAATGATTGAACTAACTTGAGCTTTATCAGTATATTACCAGTCCCTTTAACCTGTGATTGCCAGGTAAAACTGATTACATATGCAGTATAACAACACATTATTGTACTGTACAATGCAAATATTACAAACTACATTTGTTTAAAGTTTTAAAACTTGTTAAACAGGGGATTTATGTTTTAGATGGTTTATCGTTTGTGCAGTAATATCACTTGCTTATGATCAAATTATCTTTTATTTAAAGTTTTAATCAATGTTTTTACCTTTGTCGAGTAGCCAATCGTCAACTACTCGACCAAGCCGATATGGGATTCGCTGTCTAGCAATCGCCAGGCGTTCGTTATCAATGTTGCCTTTAAAGTTTAAAAAGACATTTCATTGTTAAAATCTGAAAGGTCAAAGATTAAAACCTACAGTGACAAAGCTGCCTCAGCTACCTGAATTTTTTTTTTTCCCTTTTTTTTTCCTGTTTGACAAAATCTGGCACACCAAGATTACATACATAGCATTGAAAAAAGCTTTTCAATCAGTCAAATTAACTTTTATTATTTAATCAAACAAATTATCCCTATATTATGATCAATGCCGTGGTACGTTAAATATTCAGCTGCTCTCCTAAAGGTTATGAGAAACAAAGCAAAAGGCAAAAAGTTTAAATACCATGTCACTCATTTACAACATACATTTACAAAAAAATGGTAATTCTTTTAAATCTTTTTTAGCAAGACTTTTTCATCTAGTTATACACTGCTCATTTTAACCTGAAGATTGTCATTGCAGTACATTCAAGGTTTTGGCAGGCCAATTGGATTTTAGCCACACAAAATTTCTGCTATCTCACAGAAAATATATTTGCATTCATTTATGTTAAGCTAAAATCTCACACTAATTATAAGAAAACAATACATTTAAAAGACATCAAAATATCAGCAAAACACTCAAGAATATAGGCAACAGGGAAATAAAACAATAAAACATGTTAAGTCAGTCACTTTGCAGAAGAACATCATAATCGGCCCGTGCAGTTTGGAGGAGGCCCTGACAAAAGCTTGGCCCTTGGAGATTCTTCATAGGAATAAACCAGCGTTTCTTGCTCTAATGTGACGTTTTCTGAGAAAGATTTAACCCAATGCTTCCCAACCTGGGCTCTCTGCCCCCCTTAGGGGGTCACTAGAGATTGTGGGGGGCGTGCACAACTATGTCTGCACTGATTTGTACATATTAAATTCATAAACTCCCAATGTCTGAGAAGAAAAACCTACAACCGCTGTTTATTTTTGCAAATAAAAGATTTATCACTTTATTCTTTTTGTGCGTCTATCCAGGTAGGAGTCGGGGTTGTGGGGGCCTGGCTTGTCTTGGACACAGGCAAGGGGGGCTTCAAGTAAAAAGGTTGGGAACCACTGGCTTAACCCGACCGCTGCTCTTCATGTGAATATCAGTTTGCTACACCGGGTCGGGAGATTGACACTTGGGCTCTTTCACGTAAAACAATGCATTATCCTCCGGAGCGTTTTTCTGCTCTCTTGAATTCGTCTCAGTCGAAAACATTTACTCCACTTCCATTATAGCCCACACATAATTGCTGCTCCTATCTTCAGTCGGAAATGAAAGGTGAACCTGCCTTGCTGTGATTTCTGGAAAAGTGTAATTACGCCGCACGTTTTTTTTTTTTACCCCTGGAGTCATTAACTTGTTATTTGTCAATCAAACCGAACGGCTCTGCATGTGTTTCACCAAGTTCGCACAATTAACGTATGATTACAATGAGAGCTGTGGGAAACAGTTATTCCTCGATTGGTCTATATAATGACCGGAGAGCGCGAGGAGCTCTTTGGAGGAGGAGACAATACTTTCCGCTGATTTTCCGCAGCCGCCTGTTTGATTTTCAGCACCAAAAAATGTGGCGTGATTCAAACATTCATAGGTGGCAGTGCAATTTAAAGGAAATGTTAAATTCAGAATAATAATCATGTCTGCCTCTCCCTCTAGTGAGTTCTATATCCGACGTAGGCATGACTCGTCGCTCAGATGTGGCTCAATGCCAGGTTGGAGACGTGATTTAAGTGTGACACCCGCCCACGGGTTTGGCTCGTTCATCGGGAGGAAGGAGGAAGAGTGAGAAGTGAAAGACGGGTTCTGTAAGACAGAGTGTCACTGGACGGCTAAAACGTCGCCCGAAACCCCGCCATTACCTCGATTTCCCCCCTTTTCTCCCTCTCTGCCACTTTATCGGCGCTGGATCCATTTGTGCGGTTTTTATCCTGCAGTAATCACCAGATAACAATAGTAATTTCTACCAGCTTAGAGCTTTGAGAAAGGCAGGGGGTGTGCAGGTTTCAGCAAGTTAAGACCAAGACTTTTTAAGACCTTTTTATGACCATTATGAATGCAATTTTAGACCTGTTTCATGTAATTTCATCAAATACAAAGGATATGAAGGAAAATTGGAGCCCCAGAATTCAAATGAATTTATTCACATTGAACATGAACAAGGCCACACAGAACTGCGGGTCTACTTTAATCTACTTTCTTCACTGGCTGTAGTCTCCTTGATAAGAGTTAGACCATCCAGCAGCCAGCCTTGCCCTCAAACTCTTCTGTAAACATGTCTTCGTCTCTATCCAGACCTTCAGAAACCTCCTGGATGGCTTTCTTTTCTTTTTAGCTTCTTTATGTCCCCTCTAGTTTTCCTCTGCTGGCCCAGACATCTGCTTCCTTCTCGCTTGATGGAGGAGGACATGGGACCTAACACACCTGAGGTGAGGAGATCTTCTGTGGGAGGAATCCTGGTAATCAGACACAAGCCTGTTTTGGGGAATAAAGGAAATAATACCTGAAAAATGGGGGAACAATCTCTTTAATGTGAAACCAAATAGACTTCATACACACAGCATCGCTTCTAAAAAGGAAAATCAATGAATGTGAATGTAATAGTTATGTAATTCTTAGAAATAAATAAAACATTTACTCACTTTGACATGTTCCAGCAAATCCTGGGCTCTCGCTCTTCTCATAAAATGGGACGTCTTGATTGTAGCTCCTTATCTTTCCAAGAATGTCCAACTGCTCGGTTTTGTTTGTTTGATTTAAACTCTTGTTAGACATCAGCACAAAAAAGTCCTTAACTTTTCAGATGAGGTCTTGGTGAAACCACCAATCCACATCATTCAATGCCTTTTCCACACTTTTAATGTTGAAGGTGTGATCTCAGAATCAGGGAACATGGTTTAAAACCTAATGACTTCATCGCTTTTATATGACTGACGTTTAGCTACTGAGTGTAAAGTCCATAGAACGTTACGTTTTATTGTTGGTGTAGATCCAAACACTGTCTGGATGGGCCTCACTTTAGTTGCAGGAGTTGATATGGTTAATTTAAACTGGGTCGTGCTGAGTTTGGACTTTTGTGATGCCCCTGATGTGGCAGGTGAATTTTCAAATTGCCTTTTACATGTTTGTCAAATGCCTAATGTGACTTCATTCAAGCATTAAATGTATCGTTCTTTATCCAGATCTTGATGAACTTGTACTAACCTAAATTAAGTTAGAGTAACGTTAAAAGAAACTATTTTAACTTTTTACTTTTTATAATAGCTATTTTTAATCTGGTTCATTCTGACTGGGTTGCACAGTTTACAATAGTGGTTACTGGTTCAGTGCATGTTTTGTTCTAGTTTTTTGTTTTACATTGTGATCAATTCAAAGTTTCCCCAAAAATATTAAAACGAGACTCAAGTTAAAGCTTTATTAAACTAACCCCATGATGCAATCACTCTAAAAGACCTGTCAAAATCATATTTAGGACATTTTAAGACCTCAAATGAATGGCTTTTAAGGATTTTAGATGTTTTAAGGACCTTGAATGGTTTATTAGGTCTGTTAGACCTCAGGAAACTTAAGTTTTCAAACCATTATTTGTGTGCGCAGTGCTAAAGTAGATAGAAAAGTATGAATAAACTCTCTTATTATAATTATATCACACAACTGCTTCAGACTTCTGGCCAGTGGAAGCAGATTTAACTCTTTTTACTAACATGTAGTTTAAGTTAATTGTTTAATAACCACAAATAATCGAAATAATGGTCATAGTAATAAACTATCACCATGTTACTAAGATTAACTGATAAAAATGGCCTTTTTTAAAAAAAAAAAGAAACATTTCCTTTCTAATACGTGGTTATGTGTCCCCCTGCCTTGATAACAACTTCAGTCCAGACAGGTAATAATTACAGTCCAATAATTAAGCCCACTCTAGTTCCACAAACTGGGGCCTCATTTCAGCTAGAGGTTGTGTGTCTGTTTTCCAGTATTGAGATTTAAGATTGAGGCTGATTTTGCTGGTCAGTGTTTTATCACAAACTGTTTACACATAAATACCCATCATGGAATGTGAGGGTTGATTTTGTATTTATGAAATGCAAAGTAAGTGTAAGAGTGAACTAAATTGGACTTGAATCGAAATAATCCTCATCGAATAGGACTGATACTGTTATTAAGACACAGGGACACATTCACCGATTATTAGAAAAGAAATTCTGCAAGTGATAGTGCGCTTATATGGTTGCTCCTACATATTATTACTGAAAAGGCTGTTTTTGTCCCTTTGTTTTTTCATAGCAAGTATAGTGAGATTAGCCATTTAAAGTTTAAAGAACTGCAAATGATTATTTAGTTACACTCTTTAAGGGCACATTTTTTACATCATGTAAATTCATGCATGGAAGCATTTAAAATTGGAAGCTCTTTGTCTTAACTCCAGCCTAAATTGCTATAATATACAAATTGCATTTGCGGGCATGAATGGATCAATTCCACTGAATTTATCAATGCAATCATGCAGTGGAGCAAAGTTCTTTCACAGCAATTAAGAACCTGAAGCACTGCATAGTGGACTTCGGTTCATTTTAGGGGTGACTGGCTGCCCTTGTTTACTCCCTCAGGTCATGTCCCTGCTGTACACGGTCAAACAAGCACACTTAAAGCAAATACACACACAAACACACTCGCTGTGTGTTGATGAGGTAGGTGGCCTGGGGGCTTATTCATAATGAACGCGGAGGTCGCTTCCTAGCGTTTTCCTTTATGTCCCTTTATAAAGTGCGGACGCATTCGCTTTATCTTAAATAGGAACTGCATCATGTAATATCTGTAATGTCTACATGATAATTACATCATTATGAGCCTATGCATAACATTGGGCCCTGGAGCCTAAGGTTAAGGTTTACTTCTGGCTATTACTCCCCCTAAAGAACAGAATCAGCAACAGGGAGCATGTGATTGATACGGCTATCGAGATGTTATATGGGTCATTATTCCTTTGCCGAATGAATATATAAAGAAGAGGCACTGAGGCTAATTGAACTGAATGGTAAAACTGGGCAGTCAGTGAATGTCTTTGTCTGCGCCGGCCGCTTACCGAAGACTACTCTGCGATCGATAAGTGCAGCGGCAGAATCATTTCTTCCCTCAGGCGTCAAATAAGCGATAAGTGTGTAACATGTCAGAATAAATGAGAGCACACAAATGCTGTGTCAGATAACGAAGGAACGGAGAACCAATAGCTGATTGAGGCGGGGTGGGAAAAAAAACGCTGCCATTATCGTTCTTGCTCTTAATTCAAATTCTGTTTGCTTCATCATCCCCGTTTCTGCAAAGCGGAGTCAATCAAGCTCTGATTAAATGGAATGGCCATGTGCCTTTTTTTGTTCTTTTCCTCCGGTTAAAGAAAGTTTCACTCAGACACCGTTTTAATTAGCATTCAGACACTGATTCATGAGGCTCATTTTCCTTCTCCAGATCCGCCGACACAAATGGAGCCGCGCCACGGAGGGGGACCATCACATTCGAACAGACTCATCTCAATCTCAGCGAGCGCTTGAGCGTCACATCTGAACACACCGATGCCAAGCCGAACTTCTCGCGCTCTGACTGACAGCTGCTTGGGGCATCTGTTTAGTTTATTTATATTAAAACAATGAAAGGAACTAGAGGAAACAGAAATAAAGAAACCTCTCTGTTTTTCCCTTTCTTTCCCACAGCTCGTCCTCCTCTTCCTCCTCTTATTGCATCGTACTGTTCGCATTTCTCTACGAGTGACAGACACGTGCAGGCTTTAACAATAGCAAACCTGCACTGGTACACGCCAGATGATGTAAACATGAGAAAACTCCTTTAGTTGAAGCGCCTGTTCTGCTGCAAACACAAAATGTTCAACCATGGATTAGAGTAATCCTGTTAAGTTCCTTTCATATGGGCAACGCCGAATATCCGAATGGATTTCGGTGGAACCCCTGACTAAAGCGCGAAGTGCGGCTATAACGATTTATCTCTGGGGTTGCATTCAAAGAAATGACTGTAGGATACGAAGCGCTGACGTTTTCGATTTCACGATAAGCTCCGTGGATTAAAACGTGGGACGGAGCCGTCTTTAATCATCTTGCAGGTCAAATCCTCAGAGCATCTTTACATTAGAGCAATACAATGCTAAACTAGAGTAATACAATAAGAAAAGGGGCAAATTGTCACTCCAGCGCACATGCAGAATGTTTACAACGTGTTTCTCTGTCTCTAGTCCTCAGAAAAGGGATAATTGAGGATGTGCTTGACACCGGAGTTCAAATAATCTTTGTAATGGAAGTGTGATCTACGAAAGCGCTCGGCGTAAACTGTGACCGAAAACAAATAGCTCCCGTTTCTCATTGTGATTGACAAACGAGAGCAATAGGATTATTCCTCATCTCTGATCTCGAGTCAAGCTTTTGTCAGGGCTTTTTTCAGGCAGCCGCGAGGCTGTTGAATTGGATAACCCGCTCTTTGACATTTCCAGCCTTATAAACCCTCCCGAGCCATCATCACTGCTGACATTTGAAAAGGATAGCAGGGTTACCTTTTTAGAACAGAGCCAAAGCACAATCACAGAAAAAGGCATTTTGGCGGTAACCCTGCGACTGAAACTCTGTTCCAGAGCTCTGCCGGCCTTTATCATTACCACTATAGTGCGTGTCTACATGAGGGTACATATGCAGGCAGGGGGGGTCTTACCTGTGGGGTATCGCTCTATGACTGGCAGGTCGTCCACCTGCAAGGTGGCATTACCGCCACTCCGCGTAAAGCGAACTATGTGGTACTTTCCATCATTTACAAACTTTGAGGTCTCTTCAATGTTTATGTCGTCAGTGCCCACATTGAACACCACTCTGATATTGCCTTTTTCCTGCAGAGAGAGAGAGAGAGAGAGAGAGAGAGAGAGAAAGAGGAAATAGAGTTAGAGACAAGGTGAAAAAGAGAGCAAGTGAGAGAGAACAAGAGAGGGAGAGAGAAAGACAAAAAAGAAAGAGAGAGTAAGACAGAAAGACAGAGAAAGAGACAGAATGTGAGAGAGAGAGAAAGAGAGAGAGAGAGAGTGAGAGTGAGAGAGAGAGAGAGAGACAAGGGATTAAGAGATGTAAAAAATTCATGATGTCCCAAACATTTAAGTCCACTTAGACTCGAGGGTTCTTTGCAGAAAATACAGTCACTGTAAATGAACACAAATGTGTATGAATGGTCCTTCAGATGGCAGTTTTGGATCATTTCTTTCCTTCAAAGAAACTCACAAACAAACATCTCCACCTCACATGGGTGGGAGAAGCTTCAAATCAGGTCCGGACGAGGCAATATTTTCGCTGTTTATATATTTTTCTGACTGTGCCATGCATCAAAAAGATCTACTGCCAGTCTAATGAACCAGCAAAAGAGCAGCATTCATATTTCGCAGGTTCAGATCCATTGCTTATATTTTAATGAGGCTATTACACTGAAAAAAGCTCATGACAGTTCGGAAATTAAGATGCATTTTCTCAATTTCATCGATGTACTGTTTTGAAATCTACCTTTTCTAAATGAAATTCATACTCTGCACAGGTGGTTCCCACACATTATTTACAAATGCGGCAATTAACTGGCTGCTGGTGTGTAGAAAAAGCTCCAAACGGTTAAAAAGTTGTCAGAAGTCAATGAGCTAAAGCGTCCAGTGATGCTGTTTCTTGATTTTCTGCTTGGTTTGACTAGCCACACCAATCAATGGACATAGGGAGGGGCTTAAAAACACACACACTCGAGTGTGTAAGCATCATCAGGGAGTTGAACATTATCATGCATATCCATGAAGGGATGGAAAAAAGAGTAATAGACACATAACATATGACTGATGACCCAACACAGCAGTTAATGAAGCAGAAATCTGAAGAAAGACAAAAAAAACCCCAACAAATCCCAGATTACTAAATCAATGGTGACACAAATCAGTGTGAGATTACGCTCACCCACATGAACAGAATCGGAGTCCTTGTCTATTTTCTTTTTTTTTGAGGAGGTTCTCATCAGTGCTGAAGTGAAATGACAGATCCTGTGTTGTAATACACACGCACGCCACTAGATGGCCCCCAACTTTAATTATTGTTTTATTAAACAGTGATACAAAGCAGTAGGCGGAATTCATTTCAGTCACATATTTCACAGAAGGGGGCAGAGAGGGAGGAAAAAAAAACAACTACATGCTTCTAATTACTTCAGTTCGAGCACTACACAATCCCCCACAGCCATCACACCTTAGGAGAGACGCGAACATGCACAAACATGTTCACATACCCTCTTCACATAATTGCTCTATTTGCATGCGCACTGGTTGCTGTTTGTTTTCATAAATAAAGTGGCAGAAAGCATTTTTATCTGACCCCAGTCAGAGCCCACATAGCTACCACACACACACACACACACACACACACACACATCACGACACACACATTAAATATACCAGTCAGGCTGCGTTGCCATCACTGATGCTGCCATTGTTTTAACCATTGATAATTACTCTCACCTACACTCAAAGGTTTCTGCCCATTTAGCTAATATTTAATGTCATATATTCATAACAGAAATAAATCATCACTAGAAATGTATGAAAATATCAGTATCGGCACAAAACTGCTTTCAAAAAAGATGATCAGCCCTTGACAGAGGTTTGGATCTGACTGATATTTGCTTTTTTTTTTATTGTGCTCTTTGACAGCAGAATCTCTGCTGGGCTAACATTTTTACATTTGTCTGCATTTGTAACCTAATGTTATATTTCTATTCGATACTAATTCAGCATGTTTATGGCTTATATTAATGTTTATGTATTCCCGTTGACGGAAATGGCATTAAAAGTACTGAGCCTTCAGTCATAAATATCAAAATACAGTGAATAAAGGAGCAGAAAACACGCATTTTCATATTATTTTTCTCAGTAGTACTGAAGCATTAAGTTAACTGCTTTTCACGTTTGGGATTTTAGATGAAACACGTCTGAAGCTTGTAAAAGTTTGGTTTGAAGCTCATACCTGATATATTAACATGTATTTTACAGTGTATGCAGCATTTCTGACTGTTTTCCCAACACACATCTGTCGCTATTTAATATCTGCCAGAAACCCACTGGTTTGCTGCCACTCATGTTCACATTTTTTATGCATGTGGGATTCCCACAAGGCCTAGAATGACGTTTTCCCTCAAAAATCTGACACATTAGGACTTCAATCCAGCTCTTGAAGTCCTAAACAATGGGAGAGCTCACTTTGCTGTATGTACCAAAACACCACAGAGAAAAAAATGACTATGATCAGATTTTACTCTCTTGGGGGTTCAAGAATGTAATCCTATTGTATAGGATCCTAATGAATAAAAGTTATTATTGCAGTTTAATTACACACGAGTGTATTGGGTGTAAAAACGACATAAAATGTATATTCTAATATCACAAAATCCTCATGTCTTAGTTCCTTAAGGAATCTTTTACCAAAAGGGGTTCTTCTAGGCCAGAACGTGTCTTGATGGAACAAAATGCAACATTTATAGTATAGAAATGTACATTCTAGTGCCACAAAGGCCTTAGTTCTTCTATGAAAGCCCTGAAGACTCCGCTCTGTAAGCACTCTGCCTCCCTAATCACTACACATGTACTCTAGGCCTACATGTCTATTCTGCTCATTTATTATTATACATTTATTATATTTAATTGTTTGTACAGTATGCAGTTCCCTACACGCTGCAACATGTTTCTCTCTGCTAATGACCATCAGTGATACGAGTCTGGATCTGAATAAGTGAAACAAACAGACATACATCCAAACAAACAGAAGGTAGTAATGCATTCAATATGCCCACAGCTTGTTATCCACAATGCTTCCTGAGACTGTGACAACCATCTGCGGCGTGTGTAAATAATCAAGTGAGATGTGAGTGAAGGTGATGAGGGGAGATCCCAGTGCCAATGCTACTCATTCGCACCTTTTCTACAGGAAGAGCAGAGCCTGACACCGTACTTCATTACCCTTCCCCTGGAGAACTGGCTCGTCTGGCTTCCTTGGCCAGACCCTCAGCATCTCCCAGCCAGAGCAGAGGCTCCCTCCAGCTGGGCCAGAGCTAGATGTTCCTGTAGCTTCTTACACCCCATAATGAAGACAGACAATGCCTGTTAGCCATATCCTCCGGCTGTAACCAGGAACAATGAGACAATGTCTGCGTTTCACCCTCTAACAACCTCTCTCCCTGGCCAATTTCCGTCTCCTGCCCGTCTTTTTCTGGTTTTTTGGGCTGTGAAGTGAAGTGAGGCTGCACTCTGATGAGCCGTGACATGCCACGCCCTTTCCAAAATGAGAAACTGACCTCTCTTTCACCCTGCCGCCCAGACAGCCCTGCCAAGGAGACGACCTCAGCCCAGATGTTGGCAGCAAAACCTAATGCCACATTACTTCATTTCTATTGGAGGTAGGGGGACAATAACAGTGCCAAAAATGAGGCTCTTTGGTGCAAAGGCCACATAAGAACCACTTTTAGCTCCTTAAAGAACCTTTTTATGGATGCCTCTTTCAAACCCAACTGTCTTGAAGTCATAGTTAGAGAATCACTAAAGGTTCTTTTAGGCTAAGATGCCCAAACCGGCAATAATTACAGTGATAAAGTGCAAAACAAAGAAAGTAAATGCAGAAAAAGGTTTTGTAGTATAACACTATGTTTAGAAAGAATATTTAAAAATAAATCTTGAAATGTGCATACATAGTATAAAATGTGGGCCCTATTTTGGCGTATTGGCTGCAAGACCTAATGCTGCCTTACATCGCTTCTATTGGAGGTAGGGGTGCAATGAAGGGGCCAAAAAATGGGTTCTTTGGTGCAAATGCAACTGAAGAACCATTTCTAGGTTCCTAAAGAATAGATACCTCTATAAAACTTGATGTAACTCTGAGGTGATGGGTTATTAACTGTCTGTACTAACCTGCCACGGTTAATTTAAACATCAAAGCACACAGTTACATCCCAGAATTCTCTTTGCTTTCAACTTGACCGCTGGATGCAACATTTGCGCAGTTTTGGAGGTTAAAATGACCCTTGTACTCATATATTTCATGTGTCTTTTTGTAATCTACTGCATACATGTATCTAACTGAGTAGAAAATAAAGTTTACAGTATGCCCTCAGTTTTATGCGGATCAGCACTCGTGGATTCAGTCTAAACTGGATTTATCTGAGAACCGAACCAGTCCAGCGAGACTGAGAGCAGATTTGGGGGCTTATTTAGGGCTCGCACTATAAAAACAGGCATTTTTAGGCATTTTTTTTACCAAAACACAACACTATATGCGGGTGGCCTTGGAACGTAACCCCCATGACAAAAGTGGTTCTTCTAGCCTAAGCCTGTCTTAATGGGCCAAAGTGCAATGTTTAGGTGATAGAGTGTAAGGTAAAGAAAGCAGGCAAGTATCAAATACTGAAATGCATTTTATAGCATTTTGTTAAAAATACCCAAAATACGTTACATATAGAAAAGTTAATTAATATGAAAAATGATGGGGGCAATTCTGCCAACTACACTTTGAACAGCCTTGTTTTACTGCATTGCTCCAAAGACATGGTTTATCTTTAGGGGTAAGAGTGTAAGACTGTAAGGTCTTATGAGGAAGAAATCCAGCGTGTTTGACATTGTGGAATTGAATTAACCATGCGATGTCCAGCGAGTCAACCACGCATTTCAGCGCTGGTCCACTGCCTCTCATGCCACTTTGGCTCTCTGAGAGAATGATCAAATAAAGGCTCTGGACCATAACTACAGAGAATAGACCAGGACCCGGGATTTTTTTTACCATATTTGACTTCAAAGTGGTTTTAATCACAGCAAACTTGTAGGAGGTCATAGTTTAAGAGGAACATGAACCACCAAGGTAATAAATGCCCTACATTCTGTCCCACGTGTGTGAAGACGTCCCAGATTAGCTGACTCACCACAAAAAAAAGCTTCTATATGAACACAGAGGCCAAAATATGCAAGAAAGGATGGAAACATTAAATGAGCCGTAAAGGAAAATCCCAAATGATCAGGAAACGACAAATGTTTGAGGTTGTATCTTTGACTATTTGGATTTCTCTTTCTGTTCCCCTAGGTAAACGACAAAAAGAGCATCTTCGCACACCCACAGGTTCCACATCAGTCCTCCACGGCAGCGCTATATATAAGGAGCTAACACAATGGATTCTCAGTGGATGTCATGGAAGTTGTTCTAGTACTGCAGTCTCCAGAGTTTTCTCTTTTCTTGTAGGCAATTAGGCGACAACCACAGTGCCACCCTGATTGACAGAGAGCGTTTCAACCGAACGGGAACGGCAAACATCTTCCCTTGCCAGCAACAAAATGAGCCAATTGTTCCCAACATGAAAATACAGAGATTAAAAAAACGAGTCTGAAAGAACCGGGTGAAAAATGAGGACGACAACATGGCTGCCTGCAAAAAAAAAAAAAAAGGGCAGCAGCATCCATTGTATCATTATTCAAAGCCTCGATAATATAATTGTGATGTGCGTATCGCTTTGTGGCAAATCGTATTTCTATATTATTGCAATTACAGAATCAGCTTTACACACATGATAACTGCAGTTATTATCAAGAGCAACCGTTTGACTTAACAAGCATGTTCTCAGTGTCAGGAGAACAGCGATTGTCTGATTGATGAGTGTGATGCTGGGAGAGGGCATGCGCACACACACACACACACACACACACACACACACACACACACACACACACACACACACACACACACACACA
>JBBJLR010000111.1:37115051-37128221 GCA_037577145.1 Brachypetersius gabonensis | reverse complement strand
GGTGGGGTTTGGGGGTGTGTTTGTGTGTGTGGGTGTGTGTGTGTGTGGGTGTGTGTGTGTGTGTGTGTGTGTGTGGGTGTGTGTGTGAGAGAGAGAGAGTGTGTGTGTGAGAGAGTGTGTGGGGGGTGTGGGGGTGTGTGTGCTGAGCAGACCTGCTGAAACACTGTGGCATTCAGCCCAAATGAGCCAGTGTGCAACTGTGAAACCTCAGCCATTTTACATAAAGAGCCTCTCCACATCACTCAGGCTAAAGCCTAGGGGACGCGCCTAATTGGACCAAACACAAAGACAAGCAATATACGGTTTCCTAAATAAATAGTGGTTGATATTAGAACAACACACTCGTATCTGACATGCTCCATAATGCATGTGCCACAATGTATGGACTCTGCCTGTAGGTTCTCGTAGTGGGGGGGTGGGTGGTGATAAATACACACTGTCGGTATGTGTGTGTAGAATTTGTGCTACGTCAAGCAAAAACTGTCTGCAGAATCCATCCGCAATCTACACACACACACACACACATATATCTATCTATCTATCTATTAAGGTTGGGTCGATAGACGATGTCATCGTCCATCGGCGATGGCCGATAGACATCACGATGCTGAGCCAGCATCACGATACTCCGCCCCCGCCACAGCAGCAACCAGCACAGCGAAGTATGTCTGTGTTTGTTTTGGGTAATGCCCGCCGAGGCAGATATATTGTTACCCATTTATATTACTCATGTATGTACCATACATTTATAAATGCTCCTCCTGCTGTGTTTATGCCTATGCATGCCAGATTCGCGCGGAAAAAGTGATTGACAGGTGGTAATTTGTGTGTAACTTATCTTTATTTATTTATGGTTTCGCTTCCTCTCAAAAAACAGCGTGAACGCGTCACACTTGCCGTGGGGCTCAGGGCAAAAGTAGACGTGGTTTTGTAAACTCTCCTGTCCCAGCTAACAGACTTAGCACTAGCGCTAGCTGTGTTAGCACCAAGAGAGAAATGCTGTGGGTTTTGTAGATTCTGGACACTCAGAGATTTTTAAGATTAGCTTTTCCTCCATACCTGCTTTGTGTGTGTGTGTGTGTGTGTGTGTGTGTGTGTGTGTGTGTGTGTGTGTGTGTGTTTAAACGGGGCAGAATGAACACTATCCCGCTTCGATGCGTTGATTCTAGTATATAAAAGAATACAATCAATCAAATGTTTTTCAATATAATGTTCTTGCATATTTTTCACTGTATTTTAAGGGGTGTCTTTATCTTCTAGCTATTGTTTAGTTTTGCTTAAAACACTTGTATCAATATTAAAATAATAGGTAAATTACTCAAAATCTTGTAACAGAGTTGTCTGTAGGGTGTGCATGCTCCCATCATGCACTGCTCTCACCTGGGGATTGTTGTTGTGTTGTTGTTTACTGTTCGTTGTGATGTTGTGGGGGGATTTAGTTACTGTTAAGGTGTGTGTGTTCTTGTGTAAGAGGAATGTGTTTTTTTTTTGGGGGGGGTTTGACTTAGATGTACACAGGCTACCGTGGACGGGATTCCCAGTAGTCCTGTGTACTTAGGCAGGATTTCCCCATATTGAACAGTCATAGGCTGATATCACGAGTTTACTCGTTGTTGTCTAGCTCTGCTTGACTTATGATCAATAAACACTTGGAGATTTCTCTCCTTTTGAGCACATTCTCGTGTCGAATCACATTCCTATATCGACGAAGTGCGAATATCGTCACAATATTCAGTAGTGATAGCACTGCAGTGGTGCGACCCCAAAAAAACTAACAAGAACAAGCAAGTAAGACAGCAAGACAAAGCTGGTGTAAATGTAGATTCTGGAGACTCAGAGACTTTTAAGATTAGCTTTTCCTTCATACCCGCTTTGTGTGTGTATGTGTGTGTGTGTGTGTGTGTGTGTGTTTGCGTGTGTTTAGACGGGGCAGACCGAACACTAGCCTGCTTCGATGCTTTAATTCTATTGGTCACTCGAAAATGCGTCACGGCGCACAGCGTTCAAAGTTGAACTTCTCGCAGAAGGCCGCCAAGTTATGCGCTGCGGCGAGCGGCGCCGCATTTGCGCCGTGCTTGCGCCGAGCCCGGGGACGCGCAAGCCATAGAAAATAATGGGTTTCAGAGCAAAGCGCAGCGTATGCCGCGTTCGGTCTGAAAGCCCCTTAAGACGACGATGCCATCGTCAATCGCAATGTTTCACATTAGACATCGTACGATGCCAAATTGGTCGACATCGCCCAACCCTACTATCTATCTATCTATCTATCTATCTATCTATCTATATATCAGGGCTGCACGATATTAGGAAAACATGCGATATGCGATAATGTTGTTGAGTGTTGCGATGGCGATATCACATGCGATAAGTTAGTAAAAACTTAGCCTTTATAGTGTTATTGTTTTTCTGCTTTGGATTTGCTGGTAACATCGACTCCAGGCACTGACTAGTCTATGTGGAAAAAAATTTAATGCAATATTTCCATTCCAACATGATTTTTTAAAGAATTTACGTAAACAGAGCATTTAATGCCTCCCATAAAACATTTGAACCATTGGAAAAAAATATATATTTTTTTAAATTTTTAAATCTTAAATAAATGTAAACATAATATAAATTATAGGAAGTTCTTAGCCAAAAAAACCCCAAAAGGGACAATCTATAACAGGAGCACAGAAGATGAAGAAACTGCCCAGTGATGTTTTTGCCCTCTTCTCTGTGGCACCGGGTGAAAAGTTTTGGAAAAACACCATTTACTGCAGTTCAGTCAATAAATGCGATATGTATATTTTTTCGCGATATGTATATTGCGCATGTTGATATCGCAATGATGGTAAATTTGCGATATATTGTGCAGCCCTACTATCTATCTATCTTTCTATCTATCTATATATCTGTGTGTGTGTGTGTGTGTGTGTGTGTGTGTGTGTGTGTGTGTATATATATATATATGTATATATATATATATGTAAGTATATATATATATGTGTAAGTATATATGTACACACACACACAGCTCTCTCTCCTAGTTAGGGCCAGATCTGGCACGACCATGAATCTTCGTGGCAGGGGAAGGTTTCTGTTTCAAGTCTGCTGAGAATAGCTCTCTGCCCCAGTTCCTCTCGACCCCCAAAAACCACATTTGCTCCATAGACAGCGATTCCGGAACCCATCCAGACGCGTGTGCTCATTGTCTCTCCCCGCAGTGCTCGGTCCTCGCTCTCTGCAGGGCTGAATGGAGATGAAATCTCTCCAAGACAAAGCACTTTCATATTAGTCTCTGCCACAAATCCACAGTCGGGTTTGGAAAACGCTCGCGCAGCCTGCTATTTTTACCATTATCCCACTCAACCCGTCATTAGGCTTCAGTAGTGAGATCAGGTTGATGCATTACCTCTGTTCTGACAACTTGTCAAATAACACAGTACACAATGACATTTCCATCACAAAGCAGGGGAGAGTGGGCCTGTTTCACCTTTTGTTTGCCATCAAGTGAGATTTCCAGCAGCAGCACAATACCGCCACGCGCTGAGCCTGTCCGCAAACGGTAGTTAAACGAACACCTGCCTCGTTTATTATGGATGCACTCGCTTCCTTTCTCCACCCCTCAACACGCCCTGTTGGTTAATTAGTCTGAGAGATGCCCGAGCTGGGCTTCAATTCATGGAGGAAATTTAAAGATGCACCAAAAGTGGGAATCTTGGGCCAACACCAATGTCTTGCACTGCAAAAACTCCTGATCTTACCAAGACCTGGAATCTTATTTCTAGCCATACAGTCTTCTTGATCTTGTTTTGAGAATAATATACTATATAAGAGCAGATTATTATGATTGTTTTAAGATATTTTTCAAGAAATCTTACCAAGTGTAAATATCTTACTGCACTGGCAGACAATTTCACTTGTTTCTAGGCTAAACAAATCTGCTCTAATATAGCATATTAATCTTAAAACAAGATCAAGAAGACATTTAGGCTAGAAATAAGATTGCATGTCTTGGTTAGATCAGGAATGTTTTTAGAATCAGAATCAGAAAAACCTCATTGCTCCTGGTGGAAACTGCTTATGTCCAGACTACACAGAGACACAGAGACACAAAGACAAGAACAAAATAAAATATAGTATAAAGTCATAAGTATAAAAGTCAAAAGTACAGCAGTACAACCTAAAAGGCCTGTGATTACTACATCAACTGTCATCTTTCATCTGTTCAATACAAATATTACAATAATGTTCCGACATGACATGAATTCATGATTATGGTGCATTCCTAGGAAAAAATACATTTCTAAATGAAATAAGTCTTTAGTGCTTGCATTGCTATACACCAACTGGACAGTGGATGGTGTATAATTAACAGTCATACAGACATCACTGCCAATGTTCTTCTGTTTGGCCTTGAAGCACATTTATGCAAATATTAAACATAAAATATCTTATAATGCCCAATTGTTCATTCGTAATTCAAAGACAGCACATGACACTGGATATTTTTAGTGACCAGCAGAACAATAAAGACCTGCAAAGTGTTTATATGAACACAAAACCATGAAAGATTATCATCCTTTAAATCAGTGGCCCCCGACCTTTTTGTGGACCGGTACAGATACAACTAAAAACAAAGAGCACAAAAATACGAAGAAGCTCCTCAAAGACGCTTGTTTTTTACTAATTTCTGCTAGTTTGTGGGCTAAATTTTTTATGTAGCGTATCATGTGACAGAGACGAGCGTGTTTTTATTGAAATAAAAGATCTTTCAGACTCTGACAATCAATAGAATATGTTTATGTCTTTCTGTGCAGCCCGGTCCCAAATGACTAATGGGCCGATATTGGTCCGCGGCCCAGTGGTTGGGGACCTCTGATTTAAACGGCTCATATTTAAGTAGAAGCACGACCAACCACACCAAAGAACATGTGCTACGACCAAGTTTTGACAGCACTCAACGCTATAACACCAACCCTACAAGACTGTCAACTCACACTAATGTGCAACATTACTGCTAAATTATACACTGTCATATTTGCATATATTTGATCTCTTTCATGCTCAAATTCACAAAATCTATTGCAAACTTTACCCACTGCCACACTTTATATTGCTACTGTGTTCCCTCACATATTTCTTACTGCCTCATGTTGAATGCTGTATTACATGTCACCTGTATGTATAATATTTAATATTTTGTAACTGTTGCAGTGTCTAATGTACTTATATATCGTATTGTAACCTAACTGTGTCTATTACTGATAGCCTGTAGTCTTCATTCTACTTGGTACACATTGCAATCTTTGAATCTTGAATCAAAGTGTATTTTGGGACTTTAGAATTTGATTATAACGATTGTTTGCCTGTAAACCAGATCAGGAAACAGACCTGCTGGTGCTTCGAACACCACTGCCTCTGCATTTATATTTAACTTATTCCTCCACCTTTTTCTGATGAAATCCCTCAACCTGATGTGTTTAATTATACACATGCTGATTGGCCAATAAACTCAAATTAGTTTGTCATTTATTTATGTTTTTGTTGCATTTTTTAAATCAGACATGCTATATTCTTCACTTCACTTTTTGGTGTTTCATTAAACAATATGATCACACGACAGGACCAGTTTATTCAGTGTTCTACAATAAAACATATAAATGAAACAAAATAAATAATAAAACAAAAGTGCACTAAGAGCATTGCGCAACTGCATGGTTTGCCACTTAAATACCGCTAAATAAATTGCACTAGACGTGTTTTTGTGGTCATTTCACTAAATAAAAATAGCAACACGCCGACAATGGGGGCAGAAACACCTCGTTTTAAAAAAAAGCCCCCTCCTACGAGAAGGGAACGTGTGCAATCATTTGTTATTTTGAAATGTGAGCGCATGGTGTGAAAACGAGTATGTGCTGGTGTAAAACCAGCAAAACCACTTGGCACAGCACTTTTCACCAGGGCGAAATAGGGCCCTATAAACTGATTTTGCAGTTTAAAAGTGACTGATAAGAGTTCATGTGCGACGTCTAAGCTCGTGCTCTAAAACAAAACTCTTAACTACACGATAAAAACGCCTCTTGGAGATGCTGGATGTGATTGCGGCGCTGCTAGTGTGAGTTTGGATCAGATAGTTCTGGTTGTCTCAGTGCCGACAAAGAAAAACTGATATGAAAAGCCATGGCCATGACCATCCACAGGCCTGTCATATGACATTTATTTATGGCCAGATCAGTTCAGCTCTGTCAAACTATCTTCCTCTAGACCCCCCCACCCCTTCCCCCATCTGTCTCTCTAGCATTTCTCCCTCACCTGCCTCCCTTCCACCCGTCTCTCGTCTCTGCCGTCTGATCTTCAGGATTATTCAGCACAACTGTCCGTCCTCCTGCTGAGCCAGTCTTTCAGTGCCATCAGTCTCGTGGTGCACTGATGTGTTCATTAGGCACAAAGACTCACTCACACACATGCACACGCATGCATACACACACACATTTTGGCTGAGTGGGGCAATGTGAGGGGGGGGGGTTACTATCTGGCTGCACCCCAGGGATAATCACATTATCCTTCCTTCTCTTCACGCATCTACAATCCCCTTCTAGTCTTGGTACAGTCCAGTGCGACGACTCTTCTTTCTCAGAGACCGTGGAGCTTTTGGCTATGGGTCAGAGCGGCTGGCCGGACCGGGCTTGGCAGGAGAGCCACACTTAATAGACCATTACCCTCACTGTCAACCCCAGGATATGTGACAAGTCTATGTGTGTGTGTGTGTGTGTGTGTGTGTGTGTGTGTGTGTGTGTGTGTGTGTGTGTTCCTTCCTCCTTCTCTTAGAACTACACTGGTGACAACTTTAGTCTTTTTATGTTTATCATGCCGTTTTCTTTCATGAGTGTTTTTTTGCTGTGGTTTCGCTGCTATTCTTGGTCAATCTTTTTATACCTTATTATTATATTCCAACATTTTCTCTCTCTTTCTTTCTCTCTCTCTGCACCCCCACCCCTCTGTCTCTCTACCTCTCTCTCTCTCTCTTTTTCTCCCTCTTTCTCTCTCTCCCTCCCTCTCTTTCTTTCTCTTCCTCTCCCTTTCTCTCTCTTGTTATCCCTCTATCTCTCTCTGTGTCACTGCCCCTCTTTATCCCTCTCTTCCGCTCCCTCTCTTCCTCTTTCGCTCTTTCTCTCTCTGTCCGTCTCTCTCTCTCCATCTCTCTCAGGGCAAGAGCAAACGAATAAATGATTGGAAGTGAAGGATGACTAATGATAATGCCCTAGTGATGGTGATATGATGAGATTAAATTAACTCAATCACAAGCGTTTAGGGTCACGCACATCGCTGAACACGAGGTGACACTGTCTATTTGAAAAATCAGGATATCAGGGCCCCCTCGTTAACATGGTCAATGATCCTGGGTTAATTCGTTTTCAGAGCGGCGCTGGGTGGATAATGATATCCCCTCTGCCTTCAGACAGGTTTATCAAAGCGTCCAGCTACATTATCACTGCCATAAATGTCAATACTGACAGCCTTTATCCAGCCTGTGTCTAAACAAAATTAACGAGATGGGCGGGGAGAGTGCTTTTTCAGTTAATTACAGTAAAAAATGACTCGGGCTGTTTGTGGCGATGTCAATAATAATGGAACACACGCTTAATGATGCAGGTATGGCTAATTTCCCCTCCCACGCTTCGGTGATTCATTTAGCAAATGCCTTTGTGGAGGGTTAGCAGTCGCCACCCTGAAGCCCATAAAACACAGCGGTCTTTATTCTCATACTCTATATCTGTGTATTACAGTTACAGCAACACTAACTCTAATACACACTGGTCTGTTCTCATATTCTATATCTGTGTATTACAGTTACAGCAACACTAACTAATACACACTGGTCTATTCTCATATTCTATATCTGTGTATTACAGTCACAGCAACACTAACTCTAATACACACTGGTCTGTTCTCATATTCTATATCTGTGTATTACAGTTACAGCAACACTAACTAATACACACTGGTCTATTCTCATATTCTATATCTGTGTATTACAGTTAGCTGACTTTATTTTTGTATTCCAAGTTTCTGTATTACAGTTAATGCTACACTAAATCTAATACACAGTGGTCTTTATTACTGAATGCTATATTTGTGTATTATAGTTGTGCAACACTAATACCCAGTGATCTTTATTCTTGTATTCTGTATTTGTGTATTACAGTTAGTGGAATGTTAATGCACAATTTTATATATAATATTCTCATATTCTATATGTCTATTACGTTTAGCGGCCTTTATTTTCTCATTCCAAGTTTGTGTATAACAGTTAGTGCAACACTAATAAACAGTGTTTTTTATGCTCGTATTCTATATTTGTGTATTACAGGTACAGTACAGTTGTACAGTAGCACAGTGTATTACTGCTTATTCCTTTAGCTAGAGATTTCTTACAAAATAGAAGCTCTGATTAAACATGGAGGCCAACGAAATGTAATGACAGTTGCTCGTATTATATAAACTATTACATATTTTGGAGTTACATAAAACCCGCACAGTTTGTTCATTCTCAAAATTTGGACGCAGTTCCGACGCCATTAATCCTTCTCCTCCTTCTCCTCCATGCATTTCAAAGCAAATAGCAGCTGAACCAGTCAAGAGACCAAAAGGGGTCAGAGAAACTTCGCGCTCCTGCGGGAAGACAGAAGAACCATCGCTGTCTTCTGAACACCTCTTACATCACACCAACACTGTTATTTAATCAATCAATAAGACTCGCACAAGGCGTGGAGCTGCCCTGAGCATTTACATAGGGCAGCGGAACGGCGTGGCGAACCAGCTTCCAGCTGGAAAATCTATTCGCCCCGCGCCGATCTGAGAACGAGCACAGCGGGGAACCGAATACAAGAACATTACTCACAATGAACTTATAATGCGTTCTAAATAGACACGAACACAGATGCCGAGAAGCGGCACGCTGATGGTTTCTATGGCAGCCTTATCAATCTACACACTAATAACAAATTCAGCTGCAATGTAAGACATTCTGCAAAAAATAACCTGTCTGAAACAACAGGTTTCTATGCATCCACCTTTCTCTAGTTTGATCAAATACATTAAAAATACCTCATTTATAGGACGCCAGCACCAAAAACTACGTTGCTAGGCTGCTCACTAAAATACGCAAACTTTTATTGCGTTCATACAGTCAATACAGTTTAACTTGAAAGTTAAATAGTCCCACGTCTTTAATTTGTGTAAGGTTTTGTCCTTTTCCCATAAACATCGGTGAGATTTCATGTTTCGTGTGCGAATGGATGGTGATTGCATTCAAACGTTTTTTTTTTATTTATCTCTCTCCTTAAGTATTCCTATTTTTCTTTCTCTGCCCCATTGTCATGACAAAAATGATGTATTGTCCTTAATTTTTGATATCCATAGTGATCAATAGTGTTCAGTATTGTGTTTAATCTTGTTGCTCATTGTTCCATGGTTGCCAGATCACACATCCTATTAATGCACCGGTTGGTGGATAGTGTGGGATAGATAAGCAGGTCCCCAGAAGGTTGTGGGTTCAAATGCCAGGACTGACTGGGTTTACATAGTTGTTTATTTGGGAAAGACGGAACAAGGATGGGGAGATTTTCCATGTAGGAACAATAAAAGTATGACGATATAATGCTTGCATTTTACCAAAGGGTCAAACTGACACCTGAATAATACACATATCTGGATAATTAATTGCAAACTCACCATCTGTACATCTGTACATAACGTGCTGCTAATAAGATATGCCATTACTTTCTTATACATCTTTATAGTGTGCAATATCTTTCTTATTATGTGCAGTAGTTTATTATGTGCAATAGTGCAATTTCATTACTTATGTCTCTATATCGTACAATAACAGAACGTATAGAGAACAACTCCTTCTAACTACTTCAGCAGGATTTATTTATTTAACTACAGTATTTAACTCTCTTGCTGACCACAGCAGTTTGTATCTGTAGCATAGGTATATAATAGAGTATTATTTTGACTTTATATTATACTATATTTTTTGTTCTTGACTCTATGTCTGTGCAGTTTCCTCTGTGCATAAGCAGTCTCCTCCGGTATGAATAAGGTTTTCTGATTCAGATTCTATTCTAAACCATCGTAATGCATTTAAAGTATTATACGACACCACACACTTTCAGACCCACTTCACAAATACAGATATACACCACCGGTCCAAACATTTTGCGATTTTCTACATTTGCATGTTGCTCACTTAAAATTTACTAAAACTACATTTAATAGTCTTTACTGACGAAGAGATTTACAGCATGTTCACCATTTGAGGAAATGTCTTATTTTCATTCATCACTGATGACCAACAAAACACCTAATATAATTCTAATTATAATGTGGATCACCAGACCACTGTTAGAGGTTTAACAAGCTGAAACAGTGAACAATAGCAGTGAACTATAGCAGTGAACAATAGCATTTAAAGTTAAAGGACAGTCTAGAATTTGACTCTGCATCACAAACAACCAGTTAATAGGAGTCAGACCAGCACTGTGACAGATTCTTAGAAAGGAAACGAGACATATTTGCATGTATAGTTGTTCACTTTCCAATGCTTAATGAGAACTGGTTTGTGAAATAGATGGATAAGAGGTGAAAAGCTGAGGTGTGCGAAAGCCTTTGACTGGTAGTGTAGATACAGACAGTGGCTTTGTGTGTTTCGCCCCCAGAGCACAGTGGATCAGAAGGAGGGGTTTGAAGCTGCGGATCTTGCATAGGCTTCACACTCCAGCGGGCTGCAAGGGCTCAGCTGGAGAAATCATTACACTGTCAGTGTGCGGAGTGCAGTTACAGCGGCGGCGCCGGAGTGATGTCACCCCTGAGAGCGCGGGCTGATTGTTCCGAGGAGCTGGAGAGCGCGGCTTGTGATTACGGCGAGGGTGGGCTCCAAAATAAATAAATAAATAAATGAAAGAAGCGCACTAAACCTCCACACCAGCACCACCTTCGCCTCTCCGTCCTCCACCTCCCTCTCCTCCTCCCTCATCCTCCTCTCCTCATGACGGATACGGATACGGCACAGATACGGAGGAGAGAGGACGAGGAGGCGAATAAACGAGTGCGTCCCAGAGGAAAGACGCGGGCCTCCATCAATCCGCCGTGTGAAGGCAGGAGAAGAAGCAAGCACCTTCTGTACTGCGCTGGATGCCGTCATGTTTATTCATGCTAGCAGCGCAGAGCTCCAGAGCGCTCTCACACACAGAGTCACTCTCAGCATGTAGGAGGGAACCAGGAAGATCACCATTATCCTAACGACCAGCTACAGAACCTTTCTCGTCGTCTGCATGAAGGGTTTCTGCATAGTCTAGCGTGTTTGAAACAAACTTGCATAAAGACAGGGTTGATAGTGCAGCCAGTCTTAGAGTGACAGACTTGACAGGGAGGACAAAAACGCCACAAGAAAGTGATAGAGATTTCCAGGATATGCAAACAATAAGTAGAACTTTAAGTATGTGGTGTTAGTACACAGTAGCTGTTGTTGTTTACTGTCTGCAATTGGTCTAAATCATCTTAAGATGCAATAGAGGTGTATAATACGGCAAAAATATACTTACTCAATAAATTATATGCACTTTGAAATTTTAAGATTTAATAAGTGAAAGAAGCGCCAGTGGTGCTGCTTTTCATTAAAAAAAACCCTGAATATGCTGCACTAAATCCACCCTCAAATACCCTTAAAGTCTGGCGCTTTCCTCTAATAATAAAGTAATTTCCCAATGCTGATGTTTTTGACATGCAAAGATTTTGCCGCTTTTTGATAATATGTTAAGATCGTGATCTAACAAAACGAAATCTTCATATAATTTCTCATAGTTTGTCTCTTTAACGACCTTTCTGAGCAAGAAAATGCACGAATAGAAATATAAGTCCTGTTTAACTGTTAACTAAATCTAAGTAAATGTAGCACTTCTTAATCCAACAATTAATTTAAAAAGCAATTACAGTGTTGGGAGGATTGTGCATCTTTAACAGGGTGATTTCAAAAATGGAAGCACAGAGAAATCTTGTCTCTACACACTGGTGTGTTCTACTCTGGCTCACACAAGCTGCAACTTCTTTGGCAGCAGATTTTAAAAAAGGTAATTGGGCCATTTCCATATTCTCAGAATGGAACCCTGGCAAGATACTTGCTTGGCAGAGCTAAAGAGGATTATGTATTATTATTTATGCTCTTGATGAAATGAAACATGCAATCGGTCAGTGCTCTTTAGCTGCTGAGGATATCAGAGGTTCCGAAAAGCACATTTTAATGTAATTTATCATTCTAATGATAACTATGATTGTATCTCTGTTACATGTTCTGCGACCTAAAAGTACTGACAATATAACATCATTTCATATTCAAAAAATTGCACCATCATGTTCAGAAAATAAATATGATTTTATTATATACTAAACCTGAAGAGTCCTGAATCCGAATGCTGTATTCCTGTAAATATAGGTCCTGCTACCCACTTGTTATTAAAATGTCCCTCTGATTAAGATTAACTAGTGAAATTCATTATCTTTTTTTTGGTCTCTTCCAAATATTGGCCCTTATTGGAAAAACACACATGAAACCAGTGCAGCCTATGGTCTAATCAGTGACAGTCCAGTACAGGCGTGATCAATAGTATTGGCACCCTTGCTTTCAGAATTAGAATCATAAAGCTTTATTGATCCCGGGGGAAATTGCTTATGCTACGACAGCAAAGACACACAGCAGCATAGAGACAAGAATGATATAAATATAATACAAAGAATGGAATGCAGTGCATGACATCTGGCAGTGAAATCTGGCATTCAGTCTATAGTCACTAACTCTCACCTACAGGGCGACATCTGGATCGGCACCTAGCAACCTTAATCCCATCATTCAGCCTAATGGTCTAAGGAACATTGTCTGGCACCCTACACACAAGGTAAACCCAGTCTAGACTGGTCTCATTCTGGTTCCCTGCTGGTGGAATGAGATCCCAGAGCAGACGAATCCTCTCAATCCTGAAGACTCTGTTCAGAGAGCATCTCCACTCCTGATGCTTTATCTATCATCTTGCACTACTCGTACATAAAGATTTTAGCTCTTAGGCCTGGTTCTTACACTGTCCTGTTTCCTCGAATTGCAAGTCATTTTGGGGCAGCTGGTATATA
>JBBJLR010000111.1:37058752-37077127 GCA_037577145.1 Brachypetersius gabonensis | reverse complement strand
TATTGTATATATATTAGTGCTGGGCATGTTAACGCATTCTTAATGCATTATTTAATCAAATATTCTATCAAATCATGCTACCCTGCCAAAATATGTTCCCTTTAAGTTTATACAGTTTATACTCAGTTTATAACTCTGATAATGATGAGAAATAGGCAAATAATATGCTCCCTTGATGTTTATACAGATGTAGCACAGATTTATGGGCATGACACTGAATCCCAAGACTGTGGAACTGCATATGCGCAGAAGGGCACGGGAGCACATCTTGATAGGCGGCATGTTTTGAGAGAACACCAATACATCCATGCTCTGGATTCTGAAGATACCTTTGGTTTTATATTTGATTTGATTACATCATTTTTTAGGTTGAAATTTACAGAAATATTTGAACTGTAACTGTGTATCTATGTTAAAGGGAACACGTTTAAAGCTCCTTATTTGTTTAAAATGTTTTTGCACTTTTGTTCATACAGCAGTACTTTTAAAATAAAAGTGCACAACACAGAACTTTTCAATTCATTACTGTTATTATATATTATCCTACCTGTCAGGGTTAGGACACGGAATAACTACATTTAGGATAATGGCTCTTACTAGCATATCGGTATACAGATATTAGCACATGCCAGCTAAATATGTATATATATATAGAAGGGATAGAACCACCAACTATATACATAAATATATGTGTGTGTGTGTGTGTGTGTACGTTTGTGTGTGTGTGTGTGTGTGTATGTGTGTGTGTGTGAGTGTATGTGTGCGTGCTCTTGATCCTGGAGGACTTGCCCTGCACATGTTGGTTCTTTCCCTGTATTAACACACCCACTTCAACTGAAGGCATTGTCTATGATTGACTTCGCTGGATCAGGTGGGATTAAAATGTGCAAATCAGAGGGTCGGGAGCAGGGCTAGGAGAAAAATTTCTATTGATTCTATTGATGATCTATTTTCTATATATTATTTTCTTGTTTCAAGACGAAAAAAGTTAACTAATCATACATTCATTTAAAAAATAAAGATATCAAAAACAACCTAAACGATCATATAAAGGATGAACTCAACTTTGAGCAACACATTGTAAAGAAAGACACACAGATGAGGAACTGGGCTGCATCTCAAACGGCTCCCTGCATGGTGCCCATTTCTGACAAGCCATTTACCCTTCTGGGGGAGCTGGTGGCATAGTGTTTAGTGAGTTGCCCCTGTAATCAGAAGCTTGTGGGTTTAAATACCAGGACTGCTAGTGGCACCACTGAGGTAGCCTTGAGCAAGGTACTGCCCCCACACACTACTCCCCAGGCACCGTGGCAGTGGCTGGCCACTGCTTCACTTGGTTAAATGGGTTAAATACAGAGAGAATTTCACAATGTTCACACTGTTTGCTGTGGTGTGGTGTGTTCACGTGTGACTATAAAGGCCACTTCACCTTACTAAAGGCTCCTGCACCCAAACAGCGTAAAATATGTCTAAAAAAGAGCCACTGGAGATTCAGTTGCATGCAGATCTCCGTAATGTACACGCTGTGGACTGTTTGTGTGTAGAAACTTGAAATTTATAACGTCCATAGCACCAATTTTTAATTCAAAGTGCACCCAGGCGGATTATTACCATCTTAGTAGCTGAAGAGACCGTAAAACACAGTATTGGACTGCCACTAATATCAGCAGGTATTCAAGGATACCATGTCAGTAGGGTATCGGAGATGAAAAAGTGATATGGTGCCAGTTCGAGTTGCAATCACTTGAGTTTATAATGAACACTTGATTATCTCGTGTATAGCTTCATCTTGCTCACACTGAGTTCCCTTATATTCTTTCTTTGTCCGTTTAATCAATTCTGTAAAAGAACCTCTCATTCGTTTTATATTGTATGCCAGAAAGACGTAAAAGAGGGAAGTAAAGCATCTAAAAGTCATCCTTTCTTATACTGGTAGATGCTAAATGTACTAAAAAGGCATTTCAGACCCAACACGTTTTTTATTTTTTCTTTTTGATTGTTGCCAGGCTGTTTAACGTCTGAGTCATTGCTCTGACGTACGAATTCCTTCACTTGAGTAGGAGTTTGGGCTGCTCTGCTCACCTCTGCTCATAACCCGCGTTCAACCAGAGTTTCAGCCTCAACGTAAGTCTTCTTCTATAAATGAAACTCTCCAGTCACACAGGAGCCACGACTCGGTGAACTGACCAGACCACTGGGACGGATTAAAACACTGACAATGATTAGATTAGATAAAATAAAATTCGATTAGATGGCAGATTACGCTAAGAAGCAGGGCTGCCTGAAAATTGCTATGATTCCATTCGGAACAGAATGGCTGTCCGTGTTGTTTCTCTACTGTTTGTGAGAAGTAGAGATTTCACCACATGACATCAGACCCCCTTGGATTCAGAAAGACACACCGAGTGGAACGTCTAACAAAACGGCTGTACGTTTCAGACTGGCGCCCCATGAGGAACAACAACAACAAAAAAAAACTTTGCTTGGAAATTGAGAGAGACGTTGTGTGTCTCTCTATCACAGTCTAACATATAGATCCACAGCAGGGCTTTTTTTTCTCTTCCCAATGAAACAGGCTGAGATCACAGCGTGCCGACTCCGATGGGAATCTTCCCGCAGTGGATGCGGCTCCACTAACAGAAAGCTTATTTACCCTATTAAGTCAGACCTTTCACTTTCTTCCAGTCTGAAAGGTTATTTATCCTATTTGTCATGCTCTTGTTTGTTTGTTATTGCCGCTGCTGCTGACGATCTGTGACCTATTTTCAAATTAACAGTCTTCAGAAGTGAGGCAAGCTCATCAGCAATATCAATTAGTGAATGCAGTTCAGCTGTGCCATGTGTCAGTTAGAGGCAGCTTGTGGGCTCGAGCTGTAAAAAGAAGAAAATGAAAAAAACTAAACCAAAAAAAAACCACAACGCAGACTGATAAATAATTCTGTCAGTTGTTGATGCTTGCGCCCGGAGTTTCGCAGGGCCTGAGAAAGCGACGTAACGACAGCGTGTACAGGGACACCTCCTGTGGGACGCGGCTCAGAAGGAAAGCAGCACAATGCTGATATCGGCTAAAGTATAAAAAGAATCTAGAATGTGAAGGACCTGACAAACAGCACTGGGGATGATGAGAAGGAGTCACTTATGCATGTTTACCTGACCAAAAATTGCTTGTTCTAGAGAATTTATGCTGTGCAATTGCAAGGCTCACAATTCTCTATCATTTAAAGATCCAGACTCAGTACAATATAAAAGTCAATTACTGTGAGAATCGGAGTCGTCTACATGCTCGGCTCACAAATGGTTTATTTTTTTTGCCTAATGCATAAGACAGGTGACCAAAAAACTTTTTTGTAGTCATCAGAAACCACAGCACACTTTTCTAAACCGGTGTTTCATGCTGATTTCACATCTGCTTTCGATTTTTTTCAGTCACATCTACTTTTTGAATTATGAGTAATATTAGATCTGCAATAGACTTGCATGTGGTTTTTATTAAACCACAGACACCAATCAAGAACTGTTTCAATATTTTCAGTGTGAAGTCAGACAGGCCACGCTGTGGCATAGATATAATCAGTGTCAGTCAGTTACTACTGTTTCTTCAAAAACACTCAGCATATGATTATTATTTGATCATTATACCAGATATCATGCGGTATAGAACTAGCTTCATCATAAACACTGTACCTGCAGGAACAACTACACACAGATCTGAAATCAGCATGAAAAACACTACAGAACCCACAGAAACTCTGACCTGTTGACCACTGTAGTGGATATTAAGAGTACAATAGAAGTGTGCATGAAAGGCAGTGGTGTTTACCTCCTTCAGGCAGCCCATAAAGTTGTTGCTAACGGGGGATCCGGGCAGATCTGCAGTGCTGGGACTGCCCCCGACATAGAAAAAGTCATCGGAGCCTAGCATGGTGTAGTCCTCTTGTGTATATCCAGTGGTGGTGAGAATTCCATCCACGGATATTGTAACCTAAACAACAAAGCACAGGGAAAGGACACGCTATACTCACACATAACTTGAAAGCTGATAAAGGGCTTTGGTCCCCCTCGCAAGGATTTGGATACTCTGTAGTTTTTGCATTAGTCTGTATTAAATGCTCAGGTTTTTTTTTTTGTTTGTTTGTTTTCTTGGTCATTATTGATTTAGTATGAATCCATTTTCATGTCTGTTTCAGGATAGAGTTGTTATTAAGCTTGTTTGGTCTTTAGATTATGTCCATTTTGGTGTTAGGTTCTAGTCTGCCACACCCACAGTACGGGGTCAGGTTAGTTCAGAGAGCGTGCGGCACGCAGGCCCGCACTCAGGTTGTTAGTCAGTAGTCAGTACCGGAACACAAAAGTAAATCAGCAGACACAAAAATGGTGTTAGTAGAAATGTGTGTGCTTTAAGAGTTAGTATTGCTTTAGGTACAGTGCATGTGACTAGTTGGTCATGTCTTCATGTTTCAGATATGATGTAAAACGAAGAACACGGCATGCCACGGAGGGGTTAGGGATGAAAGCACAGGCAAATTAAAAGGCCCACACATCTCACACAGGTCTGGCTGAATGGACGCATGCTTCATGATCTCTCCCTCCTCGCATGCAATACAATAGCGGAGAGGAAACAAAAAGAGAACAATTATTTTCTGGGATTAAATGGAGAGGAACAAAAAAAGCAGAGCGAGGGAGAGAGAGAGTGAGAGAGAGAAAGGGCCATACAAACAAGGGAGAGCAGCTAACGAGACCAATCACAGCAGAATGTGTGTGTATGTGTGTGTGTTCGTGTGCATGCAGGAGCTCGTTCACTGAGAAAGAAAACAAAATAAAGAATAAAGGGAAAAAAAAAGGCAGAGCGGCCACCCCGGTTAGTCTCGAATGGCCTGATACAGCAAGGGGTGATGTTAGTAGAGGGGTGGCCGCTTCCCACGCCATGCGGAGTGAAGGCCCTCAGCGCTGGCTGGGCCGACGGGACTCACGTGGAACCAGCCAGCCAGCCGAGACCGGCCTGTGAGCCACGTTATAATGCCAGAAAACTGAAAGTACAAAGAAAGAGAAAGCGCAAGGGGAGGGGGGTGACAACTTTCAGATGTGGACAGGACAGAAACAGCTGAGAAAATCATATGAATGAGAAGAGAAAGAAAAAAGGGGACTTGGGCAGGGAGAGGGAAGTAAGCGTAAAAGAGTACCAACCGCAGTTTCCCCCTTTTTTTGTTTAGTATTGATGTCTACGGTTCAAAAAAAGGAAAATAGACACACGGCAAACCCAAACTAAGAAACAATTAGAATGATATCTACCGAACAATGTAGTTTGTTTACCATAGCGTGTCCAATGCCTGAGTGCTTTGTGGAAAAGGGGGGAGAAAGGAAATTAAAAAATTGTGAACAGAACACCGTTCCTCAATCAAAAAAGATGGTCTCTTGCCAAGGTTAGTACATCAGCGTTGCACGTTAGTAAGAGGTAATCGGTTAGTAAATGACACATTCCATGGATGAGAGGTTAGTTTCTTTCCCCAAAAAGCATGTTAGTAACATTTAAAAAGGGCAAAGGAAGAGAAAGAGAAGAGAAGCAGACTAGAGATTTGCACCAAAGTGCCCCCAATCGGCAGTTCCACTGGAATTCAACCGGCCTTCGTCGCGGCTAACATTAGACAACACTGACTGACAGCCAACTAAGCTTTTATGGTCATCTTTTTTAACTCTGTACCTCTTGTAGGTCTACCAAGGCTTTACAATCTCCAACGGTGTGTTAGCTTTGACGATTTACCTCGAGACCTGCTGTAATAGGGTGAGGATTAATTGATTTCTAGTTTTTTCTATCCACTCATATCATACACAGATAAAGTGCATATGCCATTATCCCATTATCCATTGAAACAGTATGACCAACAACAATTTTGTTTCGGGTTAGAAGCACAATCTTGCCCCAATCTGCAAAACAAAAGCTTAACAGCAGATGAATACTACACATGTTGTAAATGTTAGATGTCTTTTGTGGTAATATTAGATGTTATATGTTATCATGTACAGCCCCATTGTGGTTTGATTGCTCGTTAGATTTAAATCTTCTTCTGCCAGAATAATACACCCTTAGTGGTCGTTGTGGCTTTAGGATTAAGTGTTTTAGTGGAAGTTAATGCACGGGATAAGGAGTTACACATCTTGGTTAAAGCAGCTATGGTTAGCACTGCAAGTGAGAGGTAACTTGCTGCTGGAGGTTTTAATGGTCATATAAATGTTATGGAGTAATCCGATCTCGACCACCGCCTTTCGTGTTAGCGGTTACCTGACGGAGATTCCTGGTAACTTTCACATCATGCCAGGCATTGTCATTAAATTTTCCATTGACGGGCTCCACCAGGGCCTCAAAGGCCCCAGAGCCCAGGTTGATGACCAGAGAGACCGCGCCGCTCTTCAGCGCCAGGTTGACGTAGTCGGCGGATTTGCCCGTGTGGAGCATCAGGCCATTGCGCTGCAGGGTCTTGAAGGAGAGAGTGATCTCGTCGCTGCTGCTTTGGATGGGGTTTGGAGACAGGTCGTAGCAAAAATACTCTGAGCCCTTGAAGGTCGCCACATACTCCTCTCTCACTGAAAAAACACAGGGGGAGGAAGGGAGAGGACATTACATCAACTGGCCTGTGAGTATTATTATCATTATCATTATTATTATTATAGCAATGCATTCAGATCCTGAACACACAGTATCCTACCCCACATTATCTATACAGTACTTTGATTTAGACACCTATGCAAATTCTTTGAAGCCATATTATATCAGCGGTGTGCTTTTCCCTGTCAGCAAAAACATGAGTGGACATTTGAAGAAACCCAAACAAACAGAACAGCAGTTAAAAAGTATCAAAATTTCTTTTTTATAAAGTAGCTGGTATTTTGTGAGCTGATTAGAAGAACTCAGGTTTGGTTCCAGATTTAATCCTCTAGTCATTATGAGGATTTATAAAACCCCATTAGCAGCACGTCTAATTTCATCTATTGAAGTAAAAAGAGCCCATCCAGGTGTTTGATGGAACCAGTAATAGGGAGCCTCTATAAGGAACGAGGTCCGGAAATGGTTAAGCGAACACTGCCATACATAGAACCACTATTTACTTTATGAACACTATTTGGATTTATTAGTGTAGTGTCATTTTTTCAGGTGTCTAAGCGTTGTGCACAGTACTGTATACATACATCTTATCAAATGATTCTACACATTTTTGAAAAAATGACCAAAGCAGTTCATCAGCAGTGCAACAGAGAGGCCACTTACTTTGTTGCCGGTTGGTTCCTTCGGTCCAAAGACTTTCTCGTTTGTAAATAAATAAGATTCATGCAAAAGTAACTTACCTTGAATGACTTGTGTGAATGAAAGACAGCCATCAGCAACACACATACTCACCCACAGTCGCTTTAGAAGAGCTATGATCCACGGTTATGGTGATCTTAAATGAGGAGAATACATTTACTATGGCATCCAGAGGCAAAGCAAGAGGGCAAACCAAAAAAACGGTTTGGGGCCCGTTGCCAAAGTGAGCCCCCCCTGGCAATGGACCTCAGGGTGGGAACCATACACCATCTCCATCAACCACAGCCCAACCGGTTAAGTTGTGAGGATCATACACTGTTTTTACATTGGTCTGGTAATTCAACATCGTGCACTGCATTATGTCTATGAAAATGAAGAAAAAGTCCAAAATAAAGGATAAGCTTCATAGTATCTCAGGCTAATGCTTTGGCCACAAGCTAATATGCTAACATTCTATAGCCACAATTCAATAATACACATATATTTATGCATTTGGTAGATTTTCTTTTCCTGGGTGACTTATTTTCCACGGTGAATTATTTTACTGGTAAAACCTGATGTTCTTGCCCAAGTGGGGTTCAGACCCTGGTCTGCTGCATGAGGGGAGCTGGAGGTGAGAATTTTATCCCATTTTCTAACTGAGATCTGACTGAGGTCTGTAAAGATGAAGATCATGTGCTCTTAAATCTATTTTTACATTGATCTTGTAAAAAATGGTAATTAAACGTAAACTTAACAACTACAAAAATTAAGAAAATTAAGAAAACAATGTTTTATAGAATCTCACTGTAGAATTACCAACCACTATATTACAATACGCTGTGGTGTTAATCAAAATATACGAAATGTTGTATTCTTTCATGCCTGCTCTCTACAGCAATCGGCAGTTCCTCTTCTATTAGGGTCCTAGGGGGGTTTCAGTCAGGGCCCCATAAAGGGATCTCTTAATTATTATACCAGTTTCTGAGATCCAGTACCATGACCTGATCACAATTCAGACACTGGTCACACACACACACACACACACACACACACACACACACACACACACACACACACACACAATTTGTAGTTTAAATATCTTGGCCTATTAAAGGTCAACTAGAGCCCTTTCTTTTAAAAATGAATTTGACAGCACAACCTTTATAGCATTAACATTAGATCTACATCTCCTCTATAGCCATACACCAGTAAATACAATTACTGAGATACAGTGAACTCGGCGCCTCCTTCATGTCGGGAATTTTAATGAGACAGGCCATCTCTTTTATGGGCAATTCACAACAAGATTGAACCAAATTACCATAAATCCAGGAATTTACAACACAATTAGGTCAGCGTAGAGGCTAATTTACAGCAGGATTATCTAGAATATTCTCAAGTGGGGAATACTGAGGGGTATCATCAACAGTGCAGGCTCTGCAGGCTCCACAGAGACAGAGGGCTGAAGGGCGGGGCTACTCCTGGCTTTCCTCCACCTCCTCTCCGTAAGCGCTGACTCAGCTGGAATGTGACACAGCACAGGAAGCTGCCCACAGTGACATACCAGCAGACCGGCACACGTGCATGCATGCATGTGTGTGTGTGTGCTCCCGTGCGCACACACTCAAACACCCTTCTACCTTCATAACATAATCACTATTATTATTATTTTTGCATCCTTTGAAATTTTGGAGAAAATGGGACCCAATGGACCAATAAGTGTGCTGTTCACCCTTCCCACCACAAGGGACACTTGTGAGCTAGATTCAGACTTGGCCAGCTTTTCTGGTTGCATATTTAAATACCTAATTTGGAACCATATGTAGTATTGTCTACTGAACGTCCGTTCTGCCTCGTCTCTGGATTATGAGGATTTTGTCCTGTTGTACTGTCTGGCCATGCTTTAGCCTTGGACACTCAAACACCCTCTACTTTTGGAACACAAGAACACAAGAACATTTTGCATCCTATTAAAATGGCATTTGGAGAAAATTAGACCAAATGGACAGTTTGAGAAAATGGACCAAATGGACCAGTGGGTATGATGTTCACCCTCCTCACCACAAGGGGCACTCATAAGCTTGTTTCTGGATTGCTTGGATTTTGACCTGTTGCTTGAATCTTTATCCTTGACTTGGATACTCAAGTTTTTATGTATTTTTGAACCTTGTCCTGTTATATTGGATTACCGTATCTTTGTACCTTGTCTTTTTTGCTCTGCCTGCCCCTGATTGGCCTCTTGCCTGTATTAGATTTACACTATTGGATTGTCTCTGTTTTGCACCACTTACTCTGAATTAAACCTCTTTTGAAATGATTCATTTTCCATTGATCCACAATTTCACTACAATAGGATTGTTCCACAATTATATCTGCTTAAATTATCCAGGTTTCCAATTAGTTGCTGAAGGAATACAATTTTGCAAAACCTTGCCTAGACCCCAAAGTGTCTCATCCAGCGATGACACCCCCTCAGTATTGAGCTTGTTTACATTTTGCTCCTTGATTTCTTTATTTTCCACAACAGTATTTCACCTGTCTGACTTCATTCAATATTTCTTTCTGCTAGGTTGTCTTCTCTTGTATGTTTTTGGACTAAAGTCCTTTCTCTGTGAGACATTTGCACATTCAACACTGAACAGATTATTACACCCAGATTATTATTTTGACCCAATAACCATAATTTCCTGGACTTTAGGTTTGTTGCCCTGTTTCAGTTCTCAATTATACACCTTTTGTTCTACTTTCAGATGCTCGTTCATCTCACAACCATATACAAAATAGGTGGATCAGTTCTATACAACGAAGCTAAATTCTCGACATGCGTCTGTAAATACGCTCCTAAGGTAAGGAATACATATTCAGGTTCGGGCCTATGGTGAAAAGGTTCTCATTTATGAAATATATTTAAGAATTATGCCAGTATTTCAGAGCCAGTGTCATTTCTATCTAGTAAACTGCCAAACAAACCCATTCCATGGATTTACATTTATGGGGGCTCTCTGATTTGTGGTGTCATTGTGATGGAAAGAGGGGGATAAATCAGAGTCTGGAAATATCTCAACAAAACTGAGCATGACAGAGGCTCATCAAAGGCTAAGAGCTACACACATCACAGAACACACTCGATTTGGACCGTCACTCACACACCAGCCTTGACACTCAGATACCTGTGTGGTAACCTCTAAATGCTTAGCCTGAACCGAGCCTGCATTGTGGTATGAGGCACATCTGGTCTTCTAATTAAACTCTCATTACCACAGCACCTAAGAACAGGCCTGATTTTGTCTTTCTGTCACTCGAACAGCAGTCTCTCCACTTTGGGCTCTAAGGCATTAGGTTTTATTGCCTACACTCCTTTCAGCAGAGTCCCACTAAGGACTCGTCCGAAGGCCACGGACGTTCGAAATGAACGCGCTCTGAACGCCATAGGCGTTTTTGTGGCGTTTTGCCACACTTGATCAACGTCAGCAAGGTGTTCGACTGGCGTTAGTCTGACGCGGTTTAATGCCAGCCTAACGCCCAATCTGTAGTTTCAGGTATTACTTCGATGCCAAGAAAACGTTGCATGCAGCGTTTATTTGATGCCATCCGAACGTGCAGCCAGCCAAACGGCGGTTGCTGAACGCCCGTGTGAACGCTTTGATTTGCTTCAATGAGCAGAAAAATGGGCGGCGTTCAATAGGCGCTCACCTGGCATCACGAACGCCAGAAAAACGCCTGGTTCAGACGTCCGTGTGAACGAGACCTTAGTCAGAATCAAACCTGAATTGTGGTGTGTGGCTGTGTTTGGGTCTGTAGCCTGCTTACAAAGCTAAACCTCCTCCTTTCCTGATAAGAGGCCTATCTTTGCAGTCTCATTGACTCTATTTACACTGTAGACATACAATAAGGTCAGGGAATGTAGTGGAGCTTATGCAGTAGTGGAGCTTTTTACAGTCTATTGTAACTGGTTTGCCTAATTTTTCACTGTTACCTGCTGCCTTATTCTGTCATGTTTTGTCATTATGGCCAGGCAAACACACATAAACACATAATCATACATTGCAAACGTTCTATCTATAGCATGAGTTGATATACCATTTATGCAATTTTAATTAAAATGTGTTCAAACTATGGCAAGTCTTATTTCCATCTATCATTGTTGTTTTCTTCAAGATGACAAAATACATTTAAACATGATGGAAACAACATAAATAAATTATCCTTTCTTTATGTAACACTAATTTTAATTATTCACATTCTGGCAAGTCTGGTGTTTACTTCTTCAAGATGTCAAAATACACTTAATATACAGATAGAAACACTACATCCACCTTCAGCAAGGATTTCTTTCTGTAATTATAATTTGAATTTTTTCAAAACAATTTTTTCAAATCTTTTCCATTTCTGCCGTTTCCATCTTTCCTTTGAACGGAAACATCCAGGTCCACCACAGACATGCAACATGATAATTCAGTTTGCCGTCACACCGCAGTGTCAAACGCTTCACTCCAACGCCACATGTGGCACAGCCATCGCGGGCGCTCTATCTGTGCTCCATCTGGATGTTCTCCAATGTGATTTCTTCACTATCCAATCTCTCATCTCTCCACTTTGCGCTTAAATCAGATTCCTCTCCACTCCACACACTCTCAGAGGAAATCCAATCTCCCGCTCACGTGACGCTCGTGGCAGCGCGCCCATTTACTCCGGGAACGGCCTCCTCATCAGACGGCTCTATTTCGCGGATGACATTTTGACAAGAAAAATGGAGTGCAAATAACCAAGAGTGCGCATCAGCTGAAGACAACATCAAACTGCATTTGTTACATAACACTAAACTCTCCATACACCCCACCAACCTCTCTCTGTCTCTCTCTCTCTCTCTCTCTCTCTGTCTCTCTCTCTCTCTCTCTCTCTCTCTCTCTCTGCTGGGACTGCATTCTGTCATATGGAGTCATGCTGAAGACTAGTGCTTTCATTTAAAAATGATTTCCGCCCCGGCGGCTGGATGGAGAACCGACAGAATGAATAGGAATGGGAGGTTTGCTTACTGAGCAAAGGGTGTGCAATTACCTGTTAATCAGATTCAATTAGGGCATGGAAACGCTGGGCTCTGCTTTTTCCAGCATCGCCCTCTGCTCCCTTTAGCGTTCCGATGCCAGAGGCGACAGTTTTCTCCCTCAGGACATGGAGCAGCATTGTGGACTCTCTCCCTACAGGGAGACAAGCTGTTCTACCTCTTTTGGGTGACTCTGTATTTAAGCTTTCTCAGTGCGCATCCAGCTGCTGGCACGATGTGAAATGAATGTAAGCTCTTCCCCCTCTCGTCACGAAACTGAAAAGCGAAAGATACGCAAGCTGTTCGAAAAACAGCCCCCTGGTAAGCTTGTGCGAAAAAAAAAAAAAGTAATTACGTGTTAAAAAAAAATAACCTTACCAATAGTGTCACCATTAATTGACTGAAATGTGGTGCATCTTACAAACACCACATGACAGAATTAGTCTCATTAGCATTGCTGCAGGGGGTTTGGGCAATTATTAATTACTATATTCTTTATTCTTTACATGCTTATCTACATATATTCATATGCACATGTACACTCGTCTGTTTAGATTGACACTAAAGAGCACAGAATAGTCTCTCAAAGTGACAGACGAGATGATTGATGTTGTTCTTTGACACTAAAACGTTATTTTAGAATATTCATCACGTATAAAAACACCTACTTTACCTACTTTTAGCTTAATGAGGTAAAGTGAAGACAATAAAGATTCCCAAATAGCCACTCATAATTATTAATGAAAAAAACATGAGCCTCATTACATTTAAAAGCTTAATTTATGCAAATGAATCTGCGATACTTGACTCTGACTGCCTTTTTTCAAGCATTTCCCCAAGGGGAACAAAAACAAGTGGTTTCAAATAGTATCTAGTCTTCTACCTGCACAAACAAAGATACGCAGATGATGCTCACGATGTTGCTATTATGACATTATTATAATCTGCATCAATAGATAAGCACTTATGGGCACAGAAGTGGTGCAGTGACTGCTGCACATGTTAACCCTTGATAACAAAAGCGTGTTTTATACTCGCTACTTCTCACTCGTATCGTACTGAAACATTCACCGCATGCTAATTCAGTTCCTTAGATGTTTTATCATCGCTCTTGTTTCTTGCAGAATGAAAATCCATCATTTATTTTTTTGCCATGTGTTTTTTGTCATTTCCTGAAAAAAAAAAACAGATATAGAATTTAAATTAAATGTCAGTGTAATTAATTGCAGACTTTCTTTGTGCAAAAAAACGGGGATTTTGTTTAAAATGATAAGAAACCGGGCTGCTTTAAAAATGAACATTATTTAACTTCAAATGCTAAGTAAACAGAACGTAAGGCACAGATTCAGAAGAAAGTTTTAAGTTACTTACTCTCACAGTCCCCAAAGAATTTCTTAGCGGAATGAATGAATTCAAGAAACACTGTATTGCTTTTGTTGCTGTTTTGCCTTGTTGTTATTTATAAAGCGGTAAACCTGTGATTTACAACTGCACTTAACTCTCTATGAGTGCAAATCTGCAGATCTGTTGGTATCATCTGCATCATTTGTGTTGCAGAGAGTCTGTGCAAACTCCCAAAGGGCACAATCACCTTCTCTAAGGCCCTATCATAAGAAGGCTGCAAGTTAGATCTCCGTTGGTCATGTGACATTTTCTAAATCGGTGAAGAACCAATTCATGTGCAGTATCTTACGTGCAATATCACTACTTATGTCAATATTACTTTTTATTACTTAATGTTACTACTGATTCTCTAATAACTGCAATAATTTAACTACCGTTTGAGTTTATCGCACAATCTGTGTCACTCAACTGTTACATATGCATAGAGTTTCTATCCACCATCTCTGTATACAGCAGAGTATTTTGTATTTAGTTTCTACAAATTTTAATTTAGATTTTATTTAGACATTGTATTTTATATTGTTATTGTCTCTGTGTGTCTTGCAATTATTACATAAGCAATTTCCTCTAGGATCAATAAAGCTTTCTGATTCTGCCACAGCCATCTGTAATCAGGGCATCAGTAGACCACTACAAACTGGGAGGAACTTCCATATAAGGAGTAGTTTTGCTGTATGATGACAATTTGTTGCGCATGGTTAAAAACCTCTTAGATTTTATTATTAGTTATTTAGTAATGAAATAATGAATAATGATCTCAAATAATGTAAGTAGTAGGTCTCAGTGTCTAATGCTGCTAACAGTTCACCCTCCAATGCTGTTGACTCTTTAGTAAGACAAGCATTTTGCTCTTTGTCACATCCTATACATCAGTGTTGAAGTGGCTGGTCCTTTTAGAGCCCGGTCCCTTATAGATGCCTATAGAAACGTGTAGCATGAGTCTGCTGTCAGTGTTCTCAGCCGGAGCGGTGGAGTGTGTTTGGTAGAGGCGGGGGGTGAGATAAACGGCTGATGGGCTGCAGGCTAGCCCGTAGCACAGTCTCCAGATAAATCTGGAGGGTGACTGCACGCCCCCCGGCTACACCACCGGACAAAAATCACTTACCAGCCCATTCAAGTAGCAGCCTCCTATTTCATCCCTGCTTGGGAAAGAAGCGCCACGCTTTCCGCCCCATACTATCCTTTTATTTCATGGAGGAGCCTAACAGGAGCTCGCCGGCCAGCTGTGGTACTGCACATTCAACCCCCCGAATCAAAGTCCAAATGGATGAATGGATGAATAAGTGGATAAAGGGAGAAATAAATAAAGACAGAGAGGCTCATGCTGTGTAAATCTCCATCTCAGAGCAAGAGCACAGAGGGAGACGTGGACACGCTTGAAGAGATGGGATTTCTTCTCCGAGAGGATTTCTCCACTTGTCAGTCACTTCATCACTAGCAGGTATAGATTTATAAAAGACATGTCCTGACCTACCAGAAGTCAAGACGGCGGCTCAAAGATCTTCCTTCAGATCTGACGCTTTGATATAACTCACGCTTTTTTTTAATATATGAATGTATGGCTTTACCTTTTGTTCTAGCACCGGCTTGCTCTCGGGCAAATATAGTCGAGACGTGAAAGGGCATAAAATATGACGTGTAGAAAAACAGGAATAAGTTAGTCATGGTTATATGCATCTGTGTTTCTCACTTTTCTCTCACCTACATAACACACCCACCCTTCTCCACCATTTATCACCGCCACTCCGCATCTCTGCGGTTTTTACACCTCCATCCCCGACACCTTCAGCCTAAAAATGTGGGCAAAATATTGTCGTCCATTCTAATCGATCACGAGCCACGTAGATCCCTCCAAAATTTGCACTCAGTCGGCATGAGTGTGTGTGTGTATATGTGTGTGTGTGTGCATATGTGTGTGTGTTAATTGTGTGCAGATAGTCACCTCGCCTCCACAGATTTAAATATAATCCTACTCCGACAGAAACTTTGCGGCACGGGGTTTATGGTTCATATTTAAATGAATGCATATAAGTGTGTGTGTGTGTCTGGTGTGTGTGTGTGTGTGTGTGTGTGTGTGTGTGTGTGTGTGTGTGTGTGTGTGTGTGTGTGTGTGTGTGTGTGGTAATGGGAGGATGGCTGTAGAAGGTTCATGGAGAACGCTGCACCAGCTCTGCTGCTTATTTGTTGCTGGAGATGAGAGCACAGTGGTTAATGAGAGTTGCTCTGGACTTGCAGCAGAGTCCCAATCTAACAACGATAAAAAAAAATTAAAAAAAACCCCAACAACACAACAACAGGAGTGACAACAACAGCAGATAATAGCACTGCAATTATCCAAGCTAAACATATACCAGAGGCTATGGACCACTGACAGCAACAACAACGCCATTAAACGGAGCCCAGACTGCTGAGCTGGTTATGCTGACACTAAGCTTATACAACTGCTAACGAGGCCCTCATGTATTTAAAGTGAGACTTAAAGCATTATCTGCAGTTGTAAATGAGAAAGAAGTGAGAAAAACGGGCAGAGGTCCAACTGTCGCAAGGACATTCGCAGCAGGTCGTGTAGAATTATAAATGAGACATCCTGCACACCTTTCCAGGGCATCAATCCTCATGACCTCTGCACCTTAGGTTAGTCTACACAAGCTACACAACAGATGATTTTTTTCATGAAAGAATCCAACATGTAATACCCTAAGAGTGTTGGTGCGAATTGAGTATTGTTTACTGAAAATAAAATGACCTGGCTGTAGAATAAAATTGAGTTTGAATGCTTTTATAACAAGTAGTGTGTGATACATGAACAATACTGGCACACTATGATGTTAAAACATTGTGATATTGCTTTATTGCTGCTTTACAGTTTAGATTATATTAAGATTATGAAAAGGCCTGTCAGGATTACTTAAAACTTTTCAACAAATCAGCTGATTTTGATTTGAATGCTAAACAAGCTGTTCATAGGTCATTTTAAGAGACATTTTGCATTCAAATTGCTTTCATGAGCATCACTGAAAGAGAGGAAACCGGCACAGCATGATCTTATGAATGCACTTGTGTTTATAGTACAAACATCATGCATATGAGGTCAAATACACCAAATTAACTAAAATATCACCTGCCACTGTGCTATATTTGGGAATAATAAATAATTTTATGAATACACCATCATTACTTCAAATTTTCCTACAACAATCACATTATAAAGTGTGTTAGATTTACGAACTGCCCACGTTTAAGATGTGAAGATTTCGCTTTTTGCAGTCAGGCCTCACGTACGACTGGGCCCTGATCTGTATTGTTTGATCTTCATTAGTCACTTAAATGATCATTTCTCACTTTAAAAAGTAGAACGCTTTGAACAAGAGACATTGAAGAATGCTAAAAGAACAAACACGGTCTGGCTCATTAATTCTGGGAACATGACTAGGGCATTATGAAGAATTCTAATTAATATCACAGTGTATGGCAGGTATTGTTGCCATTGCAGAATGAATATCATTAGGACTTTCTTCATTATTCATACCCAACACTGACAAAAGGCAAACATGCGACAAAAAAAAAAAAATCCTGCAAACCACAATTCTGCCGTTATATGTGAGAAACTTTTAAAGAGCTTTTTCACACATGTATCAATCGCAGCTGTGCTGTCTGCTCCTAGTACTTTAAGTACACGGCTCCACATTATAGTGCCGTAAAAGGGGAAATAAAGGAAAATGCCTATAGAGCTGACGGAAACTGACATGTGTTCAGTGGGAAGAGAACATGTCAGAAATACTAAAAAGAGGAACTAAGATAAGCTGCCTTCTGCCTGGATTCAGGCCATGCATACAGATGCAGATGTAGTTAAAAGACACCAATTTGATTGCAAACCAAGCACCAATGGCTCTTTTAGCTTCTCTGATACACCAGTGAGACCCACAAATAGCCGAGTGTATGTAGCATCTCTGAAACATCCAATACGAACAAACAATTTGGGGTGTATAGAACTACTAAGTTAAATGGAGATTGCATTGATTTTTCCTCTGTGTAGAAACTTACAGCTCTGATTTCTTTATGATGGTGGCGATAGGAACCAGGCGTCACAATATCTAAAACACAAATATAGTCAAATATACCAAAAAACACTTGTGAACCTAAAACTGTCTTCTGAATTTTACATATAATATTGATCATGGTAAAATAGTGTTAAATCTGAAAAAAGAAAGTAACGTACACACCCCTCCGCCAAAAAGTCAAAGAATGTTTTACAAATCTATCATAAAACATTCCGGGCGATAGGCAGAGTATTTGCAAACATTACTCTGTGTAATGACTTTCTATGAGGTAGTTTGGAGTATTTAATCACTAATCAACTCTGGTTTCTATCATCATTGCTGTGAAAAATTCTCAAGAAGTTTCTCTAGAAAGCAGCATGTTCTCCTTAAGCTGCTTCCTATCTGGATTCTGGGCAAGGGAATGAATATGTCTAGTTAAAAGACACCAGAGTTGATTGAAAGCCTATATTGGTTCATTTTATCTTGTAGTGTCTTTGATACGTCCACTATGGTGGTCTACAAATAACTGTGAATGTATGTGTGTGTGTGTGTGTGTGTGTGTGTGTGTGTGTGTGTGTGTGTGTGTGTGTGTGTGTGTGTGTGTGTGT
>JBBJLR010000111.1:37001551-37014647 GCA_037577145.1 Brachypetersius gabonensis | reverse complement strand
CACACACACACACACACACACACACACACACACACACACACACACACACACACACACACACACACACACACAAGCAGGACCTACTATATCAGGCCTTTGCTGTGAGCACTGTCAGCACTGACACGAGTGTAAAGGGCAAAAAAACACAGCAGCAGCATCTGGCATTAGGCAAAAAGTGGAAGGTTCAAGGTGAACACCAGTTAGAGAAGAGAGGGAGCGAGGGAGGGAGGGAGAGAGAGAAAGAGAGAGAGAGGAAGAGCGAGAGAGCAAGAGTGTTACATACTGCCGATGGCATTTCATCATCGCATTCAGCTCTACAACCCTCAGATGGATAAATATAGAAGTGAGCTGACTGTGTGTTTGCTTCCATTTATCAGAGAAACTGCACATCCTTGGGAGGCCGCAAATTCCCCCGGCAAAGCACACACCTTCCCCTCTGCTTCAAGAATAGTCCCTTTATTTCTCTATTTTTTTTAATTCCACTGCCTCAAATGGCAATATTTACCCCTAACGCTCTGCACCTCTGTGGGCCGTCTGCCCCTCACGCTCTGATTAACAGCTCTAATCTAATCCAGCTCTTGACATGGGGTACAAATAAATAACAGCACAAAGCAAAATCCCCACTTCAGATTTTTAAATATCATTTTTGTTGTTGTTTTTTTTCTACCAGGGAAAATTGCCAGGATCTTAAGCCAGAGAGCTCATTTAAAACACAACGTCGTGTTTCCATTTCCAGCCAAAACTCAGCACTCTGGTTTTATGTTTGCTATTCTTTTATGTTTGCATCTGTCTCCGCCTGTGATTTATGACCTAATGATCTCCGGCCCAGTTTCTCCAGAACAGAACGAGCACAAATTATCCCTGTCCGAGGCGTCTCAGCGCATAGCCTAGCTGATTTAGTGCCCCTCCTCTCCCAGCTAGACGAATGATCAGACCCGAAGACACTGTGGCAGTCAGCCCATCCCCTGCTTGATATTAAAGAGGTGATTGGCTATACATTCTGAGTGGGACAGCTTATCCGAGAGGTCTTGCCTTACACTCGACCAGTAGCAGTTTGAATTGGTTCGGGAAAAGCACTAAAAGCCACGTGTTTTATTAGGGCTTTGTTACTGTGTATGTGTGTGTTTCATGCATGTTGGGCTGTAAAGCCGAGTCTAACTCTAACTCCCAGTGTTCGGGTACCAATCTATAGTTAGTTTTCTGTTAAATGCCTTCGCTATAAGAGACAGGTGGACTTGCGGGTTGTGGTTAAATGCTTCTGACTGAACTCATTCTTTGACTTAAGTGATTAATTAGGGCAGCAAGCAGTGAGCAGACCAGGCTGATAAACAGCCCTGAAGCACCGCAAGCAGGCCAGACCTCCTGCAGAACAACTCGCAAACACCTCCATCCAAGTCCCTGCTTAGTGCTGGAGCAAAGGCTTAATTGCCAGGGCAGGGATTTAACGACAAGAGGCCTCCATTTTAATAAGGGGTTAACAGCAGCCAATCTGTGTCCAGAAATCAATTATATCTAAATATGCATTAGGCGTCGCAGGCCTCATTTAAATTTGAGGAGCTTAAGAGAATGTCAGCTCTTAAAATATGGGTGCATATTCTTAGAACTGACATATAGAGTGGTGACTATTACATTATGACAGAATAATTAGCGAACCACTTATGTAGTGAGGAACATAAGCAAATGAGAGGCACATACATTCTTTTACAATGGCAATACAGGCAATATAATAATCAGACTAAATAGCGAGCCAGTCATTACATTCATGATAATATGATTTAATGGAGTCAACGTAATTGGATGAGGGTAAAAGAATATGCTTCACTACATATAGATATATGTGTGTGTGTGCGTGTGCGTGTGTGTGTGTGTGTGTGCGCTTCAATGAGTGCAGAGTGAGCCAGGTCTTCTGTGTCTGCTTGAATAAATATGGGTATGAAGGTCAAGAGACACAAATGACCTCATAAATGTCAAACGGAGAGAACACATCATCTCACAGTGTCTACTATTAAACAATTACTCTGCTCCCTTTGGGACAGCAGGCTGGAGATTAATGAACACCCAAGCACCCCCAGGGGGACAGATAGGAGCTGACCGCTACACATTTGGCAGGTCAGGAGGAATGGAAGAATGGCAGAGTTCAACCTCCCAAAGGGAAGATTCCCATCCACTTTGCAAGACAAATGTCAGCATCGTCAAAGGCAGCTAAAGGAGTGATTTCAGTCTTTCACCGTTCCCGCGCAGCACTAAATAAATAAGGAATCGTGAGTCCCTCAATAAACGCTGCATGAATTAACACCGTGCGGAACACAGATCCGCCCATTTCCCACTCCGTCGAAATACCCGTCAATTCAGCTCCCTAACACACTCTGTAATTTTCATCTCATGCCCCTAGAGGGTAACCAACCACAAGGTTCTGGATTTTCTTCCCTTTCCTTCTTTATTCAGCCTGGATTTAAAGTTCACATAAGGCACCTCGACAAACAGAGCTGAACGCATAAGCTTTATGACTCACGAGTTACATTTTTCCACCACAATCCACTGACCGTAAAGACGAAAATGCTTAGCAGCCCCGCTCATGCATATTTACAGATTTCAATGCACAAGCTGTCAGCGCTCATCACTTCAGAGGTTATTAAAAAGATCTCATATAGATTGTATTTGCGGCCGCGTGTGCATGCGTGCCACTCGGGTTCGGTTTCGAATTTAATCCTTTTAAAGGTCAAAGCCACGGCGGTAATTTATCTCGAACGGTATTATAATACAGATACTTTTTGTGCATTTATTCATCGACTTTGCGTGCCGAAACAATAATAAATCACTCCAGCATACTTTTTTATTGTTCAAAAAAGATAAATAAAGTGGGGAAAAATAATTGCTTGACAATTTTGCCTGATAACAAACGATACCGGGTGAAGATGAGCGTCAAGATAAGTCAGGGGAATGAGATACTGCCTGCTGGAGTCCAGAGAGATTTATGCTGATATAGAAAAACCAAGGTCGGACTTACTTGTGTTGAAATTGAAACAGACACGCAAGCTGAGCTGAGGTGTCGATGCTGGCCCATCCAACTCCCCCACCACTGCACCCTCCCCCTCCTCCCAACACCCCCCTCTGCCGGGCTGAACGGCTATTCTGCCTCCGATACACTCCTCCATCACCACAGCCACTATCCTCCATCGACTGCAGCACATCGATTCAACTTCTATTCTCCATCTGTCGCACCTGTGGAGCTGCTGTGTCCGTTTTTCTATTGATCCGGGTTGCCAATGATTTCCCTTTAAATGTTTTTTTTTCTTTCACTGAGGGCTGCACTGACTTTTAATTCGAAACAAAGAGCTCAGAACCACCAGCTCAGTTCTCCATCCTTTCAGGAACCAGACAAGCACAGATGGATCTTATTTGAGACTACAATCGCACTTAAGAGCCTGTATGAGAGACAAAGGGAATCTGTTAGCCACGGGCTGCAGGGAGCCTCCGAGCTCCCGACAGCATTCTAGCGCAAGCAATAGTGTTGAACAAATTAGATGATCACAGGAAGAAGCTGCAAGCTATAAACTCAGCACAAGTGACACGGTTCAACCAGTTACACCATCACAGGTGTGATACCCTAAATCTCCTCCTGAAGCAAATACCAGCCTTCAGCTCACTACTGCTATTCATGTGAGGAGGAGACATGCAGAGCGGTGGCCAAGGATAGAACCCACCTGCCAACGCTAGTAATGACATTCTGGCAGTCACACCACAACACTGCATCCGAGCACACTCGAGCCTGGAGGGGGTTTCAAGATAGCCTGACCTGATGGCAAAAATACTGCCAGCAAAGAATCTCACTCCAGCCAATTAGGCCTTTCATTTTCAACGGCCTGCGTAGAACAATGCGAGAACGGCACTAGCTGTAAGGCAGTGAAAAGAAACTGTCTATTCTCTAGTTATAATTAGGTGGGGGTTTCTTCACAAAGGCTGCTCAACAATATGATGTTGACTTCTCTGCAGTGTCTACATTATGACACTGTGAGCGATGGATACGGCATGTTTTGAAGAGAAATCTTCTAAGAAGAATTTAGTCTTCCTGAAAATTAATTGCATAAATTACACTTTTAGTTTAATACCATCCCGAATGAGGTAGAAGCCTTGTTTTAAAATAACACACATCTAATAGATTCAAAGTTAGAAAATCCCACAATGCACATTAGGATATGTAATAAGAGTTTATGCCACTGGCAATGTGGTTTATTTTTCTTTGCAAAACTTTACATATATTTATTACATATATGTCTGCGAACTAGGGCATTAGCGAATCCAGTCGAGTAGTTGTTTTTCGAAGTTCAGTCAATTGGTCGTTTGATGACGTCATCACACACGCAGCGGAGAAACACAAACGTCTTCTCTGCTGCATGTCTTTCGTCTTGTTGTGGTCTCGTGTTTAGATTCCCCTCGTGCCAACGGTACCGCCCCTTCTATGAAGGGACTATAATAATTGGTTAAACCAAGGAATCCACGCCAGTGTAAGCCAATCAGAGGCAGAAATTGCATTGTGTACACAAGCGAGGGCAGAGAGAGAGATAAAAACACACGGATAGTGTGTTAATGCCCAACTATGAACATTATGTAAATGTAAATCTAAAAACATATGTACATCTTTGTATATATGTATACAGATAGATAGATAGATAGATGGATGGATAGATGGATGAATGGATGAATGGATGATAGAAGTAGGCATAGACTGATCCACCAAAGGACGTCATTCCATAACATACTATATATTCCTCTTTCAGAACATCAGGGCTCCTGCAGACTGGCAGGATGAGTCTGATTAAAATCCGGAAATCAAATAATAAATGCACACTTTTAAATGGTCTATTATGAACAGATACCTGCCATGGAAACAGCGCCATACATTCGCACTGGAAAATTCTCAAAAAGAGGCTGTTGATGTCAGCGCTCAATTCAAATCCGTTTATAAGTGGCCTATAATACATTTAGAATTGGTCTGGCATAATGGCATTCGAGACCAAAGTGTCCCATGGTGGCCAGTCTGACCTATCAGGAAATCATTACATCTCCTCAAATGAGAACCCCAATCCAAAAACCTCGGAATGACATCTGCTGATTACTTTTTAATTTGATTATGGGAATTTAATGAGAAAATCATTTCATTAACAATGATCAGCCTTACAAAAAGGCTGACAGTGAAGTCATTTCTGCCCTGCTGCCGCGTGGCTCTTCCAAGACCTTCGCTGGACACCCAGGCGTGTGCGGCTGATGGGGTCACCCATGGCAATGAACCCGACCAAATGAAAACTGTCCTGGATTAAACATTGCTCTAACCGAGGAAACATTGGAAAACAATCACTGCCACAAGCTATCCATTATTCTGCCAAATGCTCCAGTCTTAAATGGTGCGAAGTACTAAAGCATTTGAGAATCCATTACTCCAGTTCTATGTATCAAGTCTGTTTTCGATGCCAGAAGGGTTTTGCAGGAGAGAACACTCAAAGAGCGGCTCAGTAATGGTCAAGACGCACTGACCTCTAAACCACGTAAATGCTTGCTAATCTGCTCGCGGCACCAGCGCCAGCTGAGAGGAAGAGCATCAGGCAAAACAGACAAAGAGCTGCCTTTGAAAGCACTTGACACTGATGTCATACTTTCCCGTTTGGCTCTCTTTATATATATTCAAGTGAAATGTGATCTGGATTGATTCGAACTGGAACTTCGTGGCCGATTGAAATAGGCAACCGATTTGAGATAAGGTCTGACGCAGGACTGGCTTCTTGGAGATACGGAGTCTGAGGTTCCAGAAGCAATAATAAGAGTGGCACAATACACTCCAGTTTCCTTTCCCCCTCCAAAAAAATTAATTTCTTCTTTTTTTGGCTCACTCAGAAAGCCTGCTTAAGCTAAGCAAGAAGAAAATGGAAATTTGGCAGCAGGCTTTTAACATTACCCCTCTACTTCTGGAACGTCTTTGAACTTTGCTGTGAATGAGCAGTGAATAATGAGGGCAGGGCGAGGTGATAGACATGTGATGGATGAGCAGCTGTGAGGAGACTGCAGAAAACGCAGCTAATAGTGTGGTTAAAAAAATGGGTTCAGTCCCCATTTTCCCAAACTACAGCCATGGATAATAAAAAGAGACACTTTTCCTTTTTGTGTGTGTGTGTGTGTGTGTGTGTGTGTGTTGTGAGTCCAGTAGTGTGTGTAGAGTAGCTTTTCTATGGTCTGTATTCCAGCACCTTTACTCCTGATTCAGTTTTTGATGGATAAAACACACACACACTCTGCTCTTAACACCAATGTTTTAATTGCTGCAGGTGTAAAATAATGGAATAGTGTAGTTTAACATTTTCAAGGTACAATATATTATTTATATGTATTATTTTTAATATATTTTAAATCAAGTGTTGGTCAATAGTGTATAAAACAAACGTGACATTATACACACTCCCACACATTACAAAAGCAATAACCAGAAAAAAAAGATGTAGTGTCTTTTTCCATGGCTGTATATGTAAAGGTTCAAATTACTGGTGTGACAAAGGCCGATGCTTAAAGCTGTCAGTGAGTGGCAGCAGTGTCTGTGAATATTTTACTTTTCAAACCAACATAACAGGCCATCAACAGTTTTGCATTTGTTTATATTCTGGTGCGCTTTGAACAGCTAAAGCTCGTCCTCATTCGCACTCGCAGTCCTCAAACTCTCTCAGACGCTCATCCCGTCTACGCAATGTGGCGCATGATAGAGCACATGTGAATGAATCTGCCACTGGAAAGTAAGCAAAGACTCGGTGTTGCAGTAATTTAAGGGTCCGTTTCCCCTCAGATCGCCTCTGTAATTACATTAACAAGGCATCCGTGGTGCAACGGCAGACATAATGGGATTTTAAATACGTATTGATCAACACGTCTAACCAGGCTTTCTTCTCCTCTCTTCCATAGGAAGGTCCGTTGGGGTTGGCGGCAGCGCCTGGGGAGGAGTAAAGAGTCTCCAGTCCACAGATTTAGGATCCTCGATAATGAAATTCATCACAACCTCATTAAAAATATAAAGCAACAACACGTCTGGAGAGGCCTCTCATTTGAAGGGCTCACTTATATTGTACATATATTCTTTTGAGGGGCAACGGATATTAAACTAGGTATTAAATTCAGGCTTTTCCAACTCAAGATTTGCCTCAATCCTAACTGTAATCCAAACCCTAACTCCAACTCCAACCCAAGCACTGTGGATAATCAACACCCAGATACATTATCTTTTCCACTTACAGCCTCAGTATCAAAATGTACAGTCAAAATCCAGTTTTCCATCATCAACCACTTTTCCATGTAACATTCTGACACTGGAGATCTACCACCTGTACAGCTGAGCTCCAGTTTTAATGGGATCAGACATATAATAGGCAGTTGAATGCTACTCAGATGAGCAGTTTCTTATTGAGTTTAAATCATTTTTATATGCAGTAGTCTTACTACGTGCAATACCATCTTATTGCGTTCTAAATCACTATCATTATGTTCAATTTCTTTTTACTATGTGCAATAGTCTTGCCATGTGTAACATCACAATATACTGATCTTTATTATGTGCAACAATGGACTCAGTATGGAGAACAACAACAATATTTTTTGTTTAACTAGTAAATTACTGATGCAAAGTTATTCATCTCTAGCATTATCTGTGTAGATCATGGGGTATTTTGTACTCTACGTGAGTTTTTATTTCAGACTTTCTATTATCTATTTTTATTCTGTTATTTGTTTATTTGTTTCTGTGTAACTGTGCAACGATAACATAAGCAACTTCCTTCGGAATCAAGTTTTCTGATTCTGATTCTAATTCTGTTTCTGAAGTGCAATCCTGAAAATATGCTAGAAATCCAAAACCTCCATCCTGGTTATGCTACACTTAGACTTAAAAATCCTCTGCTTTGCCTGTGAGTATTTCTTCACAGTGCCTTGAGCGACATTTCAGGTTCGCAGGCAGTTCATCTGCAATGGCAGCAATTAGAGCCGTCGACCCTCTGCATGCCACCCCTATTACAGCACGTCTTTTATCCTCTCTGGAGCGACTTCGCACGAGAACGATGGAAATACAGGTGCGGCAGGAAGACAAGCGCAATCTCGGAGAAGCAGGCTTCATATTTGTGTTAAAATATGCCCTTGTCTTCCCTTCAAATGTGGCATAAAAATAAAGATTCAAAGTTCAAGGTGAGGACACTTAACCCCCTAAAATCTGCTTTCAGTAAATAAAAACGGTCTAAAACAGTTCAAAATGGTGTATGTTCTCCTTTGCTGCTCTTTCTCTCTTGAGATTGCTCTTTTTCTGTTTCTAAGAAATGAAATTTGTTTATGTTTGTTCTTTATGGGCATTTTTGTGACTATTAGTGGTGTTTAATATTATTACATGTTTTTAAATTACAGTAACATTTGGTTCTATGTGGGCACAGGAACACCAAAGCTCAGCATGACATCTGACACCTCAAGCATCAACACAAATTCAGGGGAACTTCCATATAAGGAGCAGTTTTGCTGTTTTTTTTGCGCTTTGGGCAAGGATCCGTGTTCTAAGGGTTAAGCGGATTGGTCCACTGCAGTGGGCCTAGGCCAGTGACTATGAGGGCACGGTGAGGAAGGACACTGAGGAAAACAGGCCGGGGACCCCCCGCAGGTCTGCAAGATCAAGCCCCTCAGCCACACAGAACCAGCTCGGAAGTGCAGGAGCTGTAAATCATACTTACAGAGTGAGCTCCAAAACTGTCCTCCCTCAAATCTGCTCCAACCCACTGCGTCACAAAACCGGGCAGCCAAGGGTTTTTGCGTGTTTTGTGCCAAATGAAACAGCAGTCTGAGAGTGTAGGGGCCTTTGAACATTTTTACGGAATGTTTCTGTAAATCCAAATCTTTTGGGACTCATTGTCAAAACAGGCTTAAGCCAGCCAAAACTTTCATTATGAATGCTAAGAGGACAAGCATGTGAAATCGGAGGGATTCAGGAGCAGACGTGAGCATTTCCAATTTCGCCGCTTAAGAACTTTATCTCAACTTCAAATACTCCATTCAGAGAAAAAGAATGGCTAGTACTGAACCTCCTTTTCATGTCTTCTGTTATCAGACATACATTTATGTACTAATTAAAATGAAAGGGAAAAAAAGTTTAGGCTGACATTTAGACAGAAACACGCTGTACTCGCAGATTGTTTCATTTAGCAGATTCTTGGCACGGAAAGCAAAGCTGCTCAAAGCCATTGTTACTGCAGGGACAAAATCTCCAAAAATGTAATTTAAAGTAGAACATCCTTTACTTTTAAGATCAGTTCATGTCAAAATATTTTATTCCAGGTAATTACTTCAATTTACTTGTTCAATGAAGGTAAAGTCAACTTTACAAATTTTGTAAAGTTCCCTGACAGCAGGAAAAATACAGTGTAAATTTTTCCTTATATTTCACTAAAGGTTTGGTTGTGAGCTTGAAGGTTGCACCATTAAATATTGAGCCCAGGATACACGGGATATGCTGATGGAGTCTCTGATTACATTACGTGTTCACTTGTACTCAATTACTTTCACATTATTGGTAAATCTGTGCTGTAATTTTTGGAATTGAATTACATGGGCTTTCATTGAGTACATGATAGAACATCAAACAGATGCGACTCGAAGAATAAACAGTTTAAACTGCATTATTTCTCCTTTAACTGCAGCCCTAGTCATTTACACAAAAACTCTCTCTCTCTCTCGAAAACACACACACTCAAAAATGTACACACACACACACACACACACATATATATCCACAGAGAAACAAACAACGAAATGCAAAATTCATTTGATGATGCCTGCATGACCCAGCCAGCACGGTCAGTCCCAACACGCACCATTTCATTCAATTTTACAGACAGATGAGAACCAATCTCCTATGGAAAATGAATGAGCAAAACCACAAATGCCTCCAAAAATGCATTCAGACGCTTTAAGAGAAGCCTTATTTTTAGACCCATGGGCAGTAGCACACTGAGGACGGACCGGTGGCCAGAAAATGAAGTTTAAAAGACCACGACCCCCTTCACTGGCCAGCCGGATAAAAGAAGCAGCAGCCAAGTCCAGAAAAAAGACATAAAACGCACCTACCTGTTCCATCTAGCCAGGCCTTTGACTCGCTTTCACATCCATATACATGACATGTTGGAATTTAGCCATGTGTAAGCATAAATGTGTGTGTGTGTGTGTGTGTGTGTGTGTGTGTGTGGGTGTGTGTGTGGGTGGGTGTGTGTGTGTGTGTGTGCGTGTTGAGCCCTGGTGTGCAGTAATAGGCAGTGAGCTCCAGCATGCAGTGGCTGTGAGGAGAACACACACAGTGAGTGGCTGCAAGCTGGAACAGGGCAGCTGCTGGAGACTTACCTCAGCAGGATCTCTTCAAAACAGCAGGTCATTGACACACAGCAACATTAACACTAACACTAAATGAAACGGAACGGAAATCTATCTGGAAGGCGAGGTAAAGCTGGAAGTGCTATAAATGCAAACAAATGTCACTAGAGAATGGTATGATGCCCTTACCTGTTCAGAAAAGACGATCTGATAACACAATCATTAATGCTAATGCTTATCTGAATGTGGTCAAATGGCCTTACTGAAGTAGTTTTATTCATTTAGAGATGATGTACATATATATAACACTATATATATATATATATATATATATATATGTATGTATATAAACAGTATGTCATAGTGTGTAACTGTGTTTGGACATTACGATGGTCTTGCATGGCGATTGTCTATTGTACAAATGCCCACTGGATGTGTGAGGTGTTCTGTACTGATGCCTCTGTTAGCATTTACTGTTCTGTTTTACACACAAAAACAAGAGGGCAGATCTCACCCTACTCTGAGCTGATTGTCTCCCTAATTTGCATTTGATTGCGCATTCAGCCATAAAGGTTTCCACCGCAGTACACACCTACCTTCCAGCCCAGCGGGCGCACTTTCAGCGCATCACACATCATACAGTAAATCAGCGTGACCACGGATACCCAGAAGCACGTTTTTTTAAAAAGAAATAAATAAATAAAAGTAGTTGATGCATGTGTAAAGCCACACAGACAGGAAAAATACACAAACAGCTTACAGCAGGAGCTAGTTATACTGTGTGAACATCATAAAAATGGGAAACGGATGGGAAAAAAAGGACATCATGTACCTTTACTTTTACCTATGACATTGATATAATGGTTCCGTGAAGAGAAATTCCAGAAAGATACGGGAGGAAAAGGGGGGGGGGGGTACAAAGGAGAGGAAAGAGGCAACAGTAAGAGTCATGAACTTATGTAAGATCCAGAGAAAGGAAATGAACGGTTAAGATCTGAACTATCTCCATGCATTAGGAGCACAGTTAGAGGAGGCAGGCAGGGAGTGGGGGGGTGGGGGTGGTGGAAGCTTCCTGTTGAGGAACATGCCAAGACACGGCGGCGCACGAGATGGACGGAAATCATGAATATTGAACAGAGGCCTTAGTGCTTTCCTGCTTCGCATCCTGAGAATACGGACTAGCACATTTACAAAAGGAACGAACAAACCCCTGAGAGACGTCCTTCAATCTCCAGCCCATCCAATGGGTTCAAAGCACATTCATGTATGTGTTTATTTATTTATTTATTTGTGCGTTTTTCCTCCGTATGGAAATTAGGTTGGCAAGCAACAATGGAATAGCAATCAGCTGTGGATGACTGACACGAGAAACAAACAAACAAACAAACAAAAACATAGCATGATGGATCGAAGCACAGTTGAGGGTTTCGAAGAGGAAGCAGAGAAACATGAACAGAAGTAAACAGAACAACAAACAAACAAAGAAAGAAATGGAAAAAGACCAAACCATCCATTGACTCAGCGCCAAGCCGGAAAGAAAGCAGCCCAGAGTAAATCCCTACCAGCGGTGATGGGGATGTGAGGAGGATTCAGCGCGAGGAGCGAGAGAGAGAGAGAGAGAGAGAGAGGCAGAGGAAGGATGGAGGAAAGGAGGGAGGGGGGCGGGTGGAGGGCGATGGAGGCAAAAAAGGGTGAGAAAGGAATAAAACCCATACCTTGGTCGCCCATCATCAGGTGCGCAAGACCTTAAGGGAAGACAAGAGCACAGTCAGCACAAAGAACGGGATCATGGGAAGGTTTCTGTCACATTGACACTCAGGCATCTTCTGAATATACAGGATGCCTGTGGTGTGAGGCGGGGAGGGGGGGTGTTACACTTGGGGAGGAAAGAGAGAGAGAGAGAGAGAGAGAGAGAGAGAGGGAAGAAAGTGAGGAGAAGAGAGGGTGTGTGTGCATGTGAGGGGAAGGGAAAGAGTTTAAAAGCATTTCTTCAACCCAGTGGTTGCGATGCTTTGTCTGTCACACTTATCTGTCATGCTCGAAAGAGACAAATCTGTCAAGAAATCAATCTGTTGTTGTCAAAGATCAAACATGTCCTCCGTCTGGTCAACTTTCCCCAGGAGTAATTTGGACAAAAATAGCACGATAATCATGACCGGACACCAGAAAACATTCATGAAAATGCAAATGGGACCTAAACGTACCTACTGAGCGGTACCAGCACTGTTCTGTTCATCACGTGCATTTCAGTATGAGAAAAAGAAAGAACTAGTATTTAGTATTTATATCTAGAAGAATGGAATTGAAGAAAAAGAACCAGCAGGACCCGTTCCATCTTTAGCAAGATCACCTGCAAGCTGGTTTTAGCTCTGCCTTTTGCCTGCATACATAGAAGATACAATACCTCGAAAGGAATGAATTACTGTGGAGCGCGTATTTCACCTGCCTGCTCCCTAACCTGCATATTTGAATCATCAGTAGGGAATATAAAATCTGATTTGTCCACGGTACTTACCCTCTGTCCCTGAAGCACACAACGCAATTTTAGGAAAATTGACAGCATTTTGCTACCTCGGAATTTCTGTGTGAGGATTTTCAGTCACATGCTTTAGCATGTGAGCGTGTGCGTCGACGCGTGAATGTGTGAGTGAGTGAGAGGGAGCAAGAGACTGATGGAGAGAGAGAATGAGAAAGAGAAGGGGAGAGAGAGAGATAGGCTATATAT
>JBBJLR010000111.1:36968566-36987941 GCA_037577145.1 Brachypetersius gabonensis | reverse complement strand
CCCCCCCCCCCCCCCCCCCCCCCCCCCCCCCCCCCCCCCCCCCCTCCAGACCTTCGGCAAAATTCAAATGAGTAATTTTAATCTAGATTCATCTACATTAGTTCCAAGATTACAGTGAGATTAATCTAGATGTAAAAAATTAATCTATACCCACCCCTAATATACATACTGTACATATATATATACTGTATATATATATATATACTGTATATAGTCACAGGCAAGTCATTAAAACTTTTCCCATTTTTAATGTATAAAAATAGGCTGGCCAGGACAGATAACATCTAAAGACTGAAAGAAGCTTTTAAACAATGTTTAATTACTATGTCAGGTTTTTATGGTGTATTTTTGTTCATGGAAGCATGTGCAGCAGTTTTATCAGCACATATATGGTTAGTATGACCCTCACAGACTATTCAATGCTGCTTTCTTATTCTGTAACCTACCTCTGTCTTCTAACTCAAAAAGTGTGTCCACATCTCCCTCTGGAATGGCGGGTTCTGCTTTAGTGACTCGTCCCTTCACATGTCAAAACATGCTTTTTGTTACAGGCCCTCTAACGGTACCTGTGAAAGCTGAGGTGTTTTTGTGCTTTGGGTCCAAGTTCCTTAGGTCGACGGATGAGTTGGCACATGAGAATCTGAGGAAGGCGATGGGTGGCACAGTGGCACTGAGTTCTCTCCCCTCTGTGCTTCAGACTTACACTTAGAAAAACACTGTGTGGATTTTGAATTGCTCTATGAATTGCTGAGATCCACACATTAACGTTCAGTCAGAGCCACCAGAATAAATGGAGCCTGACCCTTTCCCTTGAACCTTTTTTATTATTATGAAAGAAATTTTGTACAATTTCTATTACCCATGCAAAAAAGTAACAGCCACTTAAAACCGTACCTTCATCAGTAGTAACTTTATGACTGGAAATCAGTCTTTTACATCACTGTGGAGTAGGTCTGTAATGGTCTTCTTCACTTCAAACAAACTGAATTGCTTTTCTAACATAATGCTCAATTAAGGAAGTGCCATAGCATCTGGGTGAGGTTCAGGACTTTGACAAAGTCACTCTAAAACCTTAATTATGCTAATTAAGAGGGGTTTTTTTAATCCATTCAGATCATAAATTGATGACAAGACATTATTCTGAAGGATTTTCTTCTAGAGAGCAAAACTCACGATTCAGTTTATTTGCCCTGAAGTAGCATCACACCACCACCACCATGTTTGACTGGTTTGTTCTTCTGTGAAACGCTACATTATCTTTATGCCAGATGTAATGAAGCCTCTGTCTTACAAATAGGTTTAACTTTCAACTAATCAGTCCACAGAACAAAGGCCTAGGGGTAATCAGGCTCTTTTTTGGCAAATGAGAGACAAAGCTTTCTCTTGGTTAGCAGTGGGTTTGCCTTGCAGCTCTCTCCTGGATATTGTTTTGCTCAGTCTCTTTCTAATGGTGGAATGATGAATGCTGACCTTTTCTGAGGTGAGCGAAACCTGCCGTTCCTTAGATGTTCGTCTGAGTTGTTTTGTGACTCCCTGGATGAGTCATTGCTGTGCTCTTGGCAGGCCGGCAACTTCTGAAAAGTATCAGCTATGTTTTCTACACCTGGAGATAATGGCTCTCACTGGAGTCCCAGAGCCTTAGAAATGACTTTGTAACCCATAGACTGACATTCATAACTTCAATAATCAAAATTAAGGGGGCAATCACATTTTCACATGCTGCCAGTTGGCAGTGGATAATTTTTTTCTTTCAATAAATAAATGTTTTGAAGATTTAAAATAATTTGGTATGATGAATAATATAAGAAAAAACAGAAGAGATTAGGGGACAACTACTTTTTTCCCCATATTTTTTAAAAGTTTTGACCACTATAAACTTCATCAGGTTCATATAACTATAGAGTTCCACCTAAAGTATACTTACACAAAAAAACAATCAGAGCATTTACATTTACAGCCTTTGTAGGATGCTCTTCTGGGTCTTTTGTAGTCCACAAGAAAACATGTCTCTAACACAAGCAAGCCTCAACTTAAAATTAAGAGTGGCTGGTAAATTAAAGGCATTTTTCCATTGTTAAACAGGAACCGGTCCGCACAGAACTTGCAGTACGTACAATGTATCTCTGGCCAGTTTCTGACTAATTTCTCTCCACACAGTTTATGGCCAATCGTCCCAAAACCCCCGTCCATGGAGTCGAACCGGCGGAAAATATTTCTGTCAGAGGCACTTTGGTTATTGTTGTCTTTCTTTTTTTTATATAATTTTTTATTTTTCTCAGCTTTTTAGCTATGTGTTAAAAACCAAAAATCCAGCTAACACCTTCACAATGGAAAACTCTTCAGCCCAAACAGACAGTTGTGCTTGCACTTCATCCACTTTCCAATTGTTAGTTTGTGTCTCTATTGTTGTTGTTGTTGTTGTTATTTTTTGCCAGACAGTAAAACACAACAATACACAATGACAATAAGTCCATCAATTGTCATAACAACATTTTAACCAATCAGAGAGCAGTGATGCAGTTAGCTTGGCTGCAGCCCACTTTTGGCCCTGCCGTTGAGCAGCTCGGGTATGGCTTAGCTTCATTTGGATCCTTGTGCCAGTGGAAAAGTGCTGTAAGACTCTATCAGAGATGGACCAGGGTCCAATCAGATCTCACATACAGAAAACTGTGGTGGTTAAGTTACTTCTGACATGACCATGATATTCTCCTCAGTGTTTAGTTAAAAGGAGGTTCCTCAGTCTTCATATGAAGACAGCAAAGACATACGTCAAAAGAGTTAATGTTGACACATCATCAGTTTGAAAGTCACACAAGCCCCTCGGTTCTGGGGGTGCAAAGAAGCAGACAGAGCAGAGTTTATCCACAGAGAAAGATTAGAGTGAGTCAGTTTCAATCACTGCAACTCTGACGTCCAGAAAGTCCATTTACTATAGTTCATATCAAGACAAGAAATATTCTGTGATTCAGAACCTGAAGGTCCATCATCAGTGTATAATTATATGCTTTTGGATAGGGGCTTTGTACGGTTGATGTTACCCATTAATTCTGATGAGCTTAATTTGACTTCTTGTTCATTGTGTTTCTGGTCTCCATTATTTCATCAGTATAAGCATTTCCCTGTAATTACAGGACACCCAAATATGGCAATCACTATTTCACACAAGGAAGTTTTAAGACAGCAATTAATAAGTGAATTTAACGGCTCTGTTTATGTATCGCAAGAGGACGTTCGGTTGATGCCTAGTTTATATGTCAGATGTTCCGCTGAAACTGTGCTGTGTTAAAAAAAACACCACTATATTGTCACAGATGTGCAGCTCAGCCAAGTTTGATCTCTCCCTGTTATACTGATGAAGGCTTGCAGTGTGTTTACTTGCGGACTCTGCAAGGTACTTGAGAGAGAATCTATGAAAGACTGATAATTATGAACACAAGCAGAACCATTCAAATGATGACTACTTAGACATACCCACAGAGAGCCCCCTCCAATTCCCTGCTGTTCTAGTGTCTCTGAAAGCATGTTCCATTCCAAAACACTGCCTCACGCTTCCCATTCAAAATCCTGATAATAATTTCTGAGGGATTTGTGTCTTACTTGTGTTGTGTGCATTGGCTCTGATTGCATATTACAGTTGGGTTTGCTCTGAAAGAACACAGCCATTGTAATAAAGGTAGCATACACAGCTCTGGAAAAAAATAAGAGAGCACTGCAAAAATGTCCGGTTTCTCAAGTTTGATCTTTTATAGCTGCAAGTATTGAACTGAACAGCTTTGACTTCGTTTTTAAGAACTGCTGACAATATTTCTCCTCATTTCCAAATAAAACATATTGTTCTTGAAATCATAATTTTTAAGGAATTAACAAAACATCAGAATAAGAGTAATGATGCAGCGTTTACAGAACCTGAATAATTTAAATGAGACAAATCTCTCATTCTCTCTAAAACAATTACCTTTGGTGAACTTCTAGTAGTGTTTTACCATCCAGCTGGTCTCAGCGTGAGAGGAGAGAGTCGATTACAGCAGTGTTTTTATACTTTTCCTCATTAAATAAGATGTGATTCAGCTGATCACTAATCAGTCCCGCATAAAGCAGAATGAAGTGTTTGTGTAGGAATTTAACAGACACTGGACTGGAATGGGTTCACACTCATAGAGAATCTGATTTAAAAATAAACTACAGTGCTGTCTTATTTTCCCGAGCTGTATCTCTGTATAAAAAGTACCCCAATACCTGACCTCTGGTTTCTATTGGTGCTTTTCCACTGCCACAAGGAACAACCATATTTCCACAACTAACATGGTGAGCTGTACCTAGCTGTATCTGAGCTGCTTGACAGCAGGGCTGAAAACAACAATGCTTTCTGATTGGTCAAAATGTTGTCTTGGAAAACAGATTTGGAAAGAGGCCAAAAAAATTTTGTTTTATTTACTGTCTACCCTATTTGAGTTTGTAACGCTGTGAAAAATGCAGTAGTGTATCAGGACATCACTAGCAGGTTAGTTCGATTAGGCATTAGTCATGGCTAAACAGCAGTAAGATAGAAAATTGAAAACTCAAAAAAGACACAATAACAAAAATGGCTAATGGCTAAAAATTCCCCTGGTTCGACTCCATGGACACGGTTTTAAAACAACTGGACATAAACTGTAAAGAGAGAATTGCACTGCTAACATGTCAGGTCCTGCAGACCTGTGGAAAAGTGCCTTATTTTTAATATTAAACAACAGATTTACTTTAAACAGAGCAAATATCATGGTGAGCAAAACTTTGTAGGGAGAAAAAAATCCAGCAATCGACTGAACGCTTGTAAAATCGAACTACTTTAGGCATCTTTGTACATCAAATTCCTTTTCACTATTGAGAGGCTTTTATGTGACTCATCCCTTCTCATGTGAAAACACACTATCAGTAACAAGCCTCACATCTGCAGAAGCCTCCATTCTTTCGCCGCACAACAACTGCCTTTTCTCCTTAAAGCAATGGCAATTCTGCACAGGTCACTTATTTTCTATCGACCTTTAGACAGTAGTTATTGAAATGGCCCATACTTTTATCTCGCAATTGTTCGAGGCTCCATCTTTTTAATAATGCTCGTGCTATTACACCTCTCACGTCTAATAACCTGTTTCAGACTCAGAGGCTCTAAACCAGGACTTTGACTGGAAAGGGGCGGGGGGTGGGGGTTAGAGGCTTAACACTATTACAGGATATATTGGTACAAGACTTTCATCATGCTTCAGGAACCAAAGCCAGCAATTGCTCTTGAATTGAGCCTTTAGGAACCAGCAATAAAACAAATTGAAAAATAAAAAGCCTGGACAGTCTTGTAATAGGAAAATCCGGCCACATTTGAACCGCTGCCTGGCGGAACATGACCACGGTTCCTCTAGGGAGGAGCCGTGTGTGGTACAGTGCATTAGAGCTTGATTGTTATGTAGACCTTTGTCTTCTTTTTATCAGATAAGCAGGATTGAAATCTCCCCTGTTATTTCCGATTGTGTACTCTGCATGTATTCAGGGGGAAGGACACATTTACATTCTCGCAAAATTGCCTTCAAATATGCTGAAAGAGGTGAGCGGGGCCTTATCTGCCGCTGGCATTGTTTACTTCCGCAGAGGGGTGGCAGGCTGACGGGTGCGCTAATCAGATTGGCAGAGATCTCCCTGCCACTGCAACAGGGAAAACTGAGTCTTCCTTTCATCTGCAGGACCGGCCATCATCCTGCAGACGCACCACTCAGCAGATACTCTTGAAGATCTGAAGATTCTGGACAGATTACAAGGGTCTAAATAATGTTTATGGCATCTGTGGTGGATGACAAAAGACTAAAGAAGTGGAAAGTGAGCCCACTCAACAACCGTCAAAGTCAAACTGGCTCTGATTTATGACGATCTGAGGACTAGAACGCTTTTGGGAGCCCTTTTTTTGAGGAACTGCCTTGAGAAGTTTACCCCAAGGCAAAAATATACAAGGACTCCCAAATATACAAGGACTCCCAGTTTCCATTTAATGCTGGATATGTTACATTTAATACAGCGTCTTGAGGTCCAAACACAAATGCACATTTATTTTGATTTACAAGTCAAAACGTGTTTTTAAGAGAAATTCCATAAAATAACTGATTTTGGCTCCCTAAAGAGACTCTCAAAGATGTTTTTGTTTGTTTTTCCTCAAAGAAACATATTTGTAAAGAGAACTGATTTAAAATTTAAAGAGCCTCCATATACAGTAACTGTTCTCTACCAGTTTTACATATAGCAGATTTCTCCTTCAATCACACATTCAAGCTATGCAATAATGTAGCACATCTTTTTAAGACCACGAAAAAAGTGTTAGGAGGAAATGTGAACATATAGAAGAAGGAACTGATTATGTTTAGGGGTAACTTCGAAGAAGTCCTCGAGGCTCACATGCTCTGCTGTTCCTACACTTTTGGAAGAAATTATGCAACACAAAAATTCAGTTTCTCAGCTTATCTTTTATAGCTGCAAGTATTGAACTGAATAGCTTTGACTTCGTTTTTAAGAACTGCTGACAATATTTCTCCTCATTTCCAAATAAAAATATTGTTAAAGCATCATTTTAAAGGAAATGACAAAACATCAGAAAAAGAGAAATGATGCAGGCTTGCCAGACCTCACAGACGCAGCGTTTACAGAACCTGAATAATTCGAAGAAAACAAATCTCTCATTCTTTCTTAAACAAAATGGCAATAATGACCTTTGAGGAGTTTCTAGCAGTGTTTTACAGTCCAACTGGTCTCATTGTGAGAGGAGGGTGTTGATTACAGCAGTGTTTTTATACTTTTCCCCATTAAATAAGATGTGAGTCAGTTGATCACTAATCAGAATGGATGTCACTCATAGAGATGCTGATTTAAAAATACATTGCAGTGATTTCTCATTTTGTTCTGGATCTCTATGATGGGACTCAATCTTGTCTCAGCACTTTTGATGAATTGTTCAGTGGTTCAGTGGAACCACTGAATGAATCTCATTCAGTGGTTCCTAATCCTGGTTCCCCTGCTATGCACATTTTAGTGTTTTGCTCCCAACACACCTGATTTAACAAATCAGCTAATTAACCAGCCTTTTCTGGGCCGGCATGTGAAAGAGCACGGAAAACATTAAAATGTGCAGAGCAGGGGGTCTCCAGAGCCAAGGCTGGAAACCGCTGGTCTCAGTATTCTGAAATTTTATTATGGATGATGGCGTTCTCGGATATTATTTCCTATGCTTCGTTTAAAATAATAATAGTGATAATATTAATGATGACAACAGGGTGGTGGTGGCCTAGATGGTAGGATACTTGCCTCTGGACCAAGAGTTCATTGGTTCAAATCCTACCTTCAGCACACCACCACTGGGTTCCTGAGCAAGACCCTTAACCCCAAGTTGCTCCAGGAAGACTGCCCCCTGTAGATATAAAATGGAAGTCGCTTTGGATAAAAGCGTCTGATAAATGCCGTAAATGTAAATGTAAAAAACTTTGACAGTGGGGTGAGATTTCTCTTGTTTTTTTGCATTATATAACCAAGGTTATGCCTCCGAACTGTGTGTAGGTTTGTCGTGTACATCACACTGTACATGCTAACCGAACACAGCAGCGGGCTTTAACTTCACAGCAAAAGGACTTTGTTATTGAGAAGGAATGCATCTCTTTCCCCCCATTTTCTCTAATGTAACTAGAGCGAGTCGAACAAAAGTTCTTGTGCTGCTCTGAATCCATTTCCATTCCAGTTGTGCCTTAAAACCCATTTTTAGACACAAGTGGAACAGGGCTGTGGAACAGAGTGTGTTCTGTTAATATACTGTACGCTGCGAGCTGCGCTCAAGGACAGCGGAGTGGATTGATTCTGCGCTTGGTCTGGGCCGCTTACCCTGTTGAAGGCCTGGACGTAGAGTACGGGTCCCTTCAGGGGGCTGTGTGTGTGTAACGGGGAAAGTTAAGGGGAATACATGGGTGTGTGTGTTAGACAGAGATGGGCAGGTTGGCGGCGGGGTGTTTAGCAAGCGGAGTGTGTCCGGTGTGCTGTGTGTTGTGTGCTGGGCTGGTGCGTGTTCCCTGCGAGGATAAAAAGGGAGGGTTTTGTCAGCGGTGAAGGCCATGGAGGAGCGCTGCTGTCAGTGATTAATGGCTGGCAGGGTTTACTGTTCTCTGGGTTATAGATTTCCTGTCTCGCTCTCTCTGCGGTGGCTGCCTCTCATTAAACACCGCAATCAAAGGAGCCCCTCTTCTCGGCCGGAGAAGAGGAGGAGAAAGAGGTGAACGCTCACATACGTGGGGCGGAGGTGCGGGAGGAGTGGAAGAGATGGACCGGGCGAGTGAAATGACCGTTAGAGAGGAGAAGAGAGTGAGTTAACAAATGTCATACATCAAACCCAACCAATATCTATACACCATGATCCATGTGTTTGGAGATGGAGGGATGGAGCCCAGAGCATGAGAGGATGACTGTATTTTAGCAAGGAGCCACAGACATGAGGAAGTGACCCTCCATCCTCCATCCTGGCGTGTCCATATGGTGTTTTGACTGAGCAATCATGCCCAAATATAATGAAGTCATCAGAGTCTGAAGAAAGAAAAAAAAAAACAAGCCATGGAGGGAGGAAATGACTCATAACACATTTGAGTGACAGATAGTGTCCTGCGACAGCCAAAGGCCCACACTTCATAGACTTGTCAACATTAGACAGCAAATGAAAGATGCTTCTTCTCCACACACTGGATGAATGTGATGGAAACAAGATCCATTTTCAAGCTACTGAATGTTCAAGGTCAGACGTTTGTTGACCTAAGCTGCTATTATCCCATACTGTACTGTATATTTACTTACTTATTTATTTATTAAGGGTCCATATCACGAAAAACCAAAATGTACTCCCTTTTTTGGTAGTTTGATAGTGTACATAAACACAGGTCATAGATGAATATATGGAAACTAAGCTGCAAAAACAAAAGTTTTGGTTCTGTTAGGCCACAATTCAGTCCTCAGTAGAATAGATACAACAATTCACTGCTTCTGAATCAGGTACAACACAGAGTAGCCTACCAGGAGAGTGCTCATTTACATATATCAGTTTTGATGCAAAAGGATAACCAAAGAAAAAAAACAAAACCAAAGTTTACTTGCTTTTTTTGAGGCAAGAATTTGATACTGTATGTAAACACAAGCCGTCCATGCAATAATGGAAAGTAACCTGCAAAAACACTGCACTGTTTAGGTGATGTCACAAAAATCACATTTTTTCTACATACCTGGTGCAAAAGGTTAAAGAGAGGATGGAAAATAATGAAAGAGAAATCAATCCCGACAGCATCTGATACATAAACCCATTCAAATGTCAGAAATAAACCTCCAGGGGTAAAAGAAATCTGTAAATGTTTCAATGAATTTCAGACACTCAGCTCCACATTTCATCAGTGTTGGGAGTAACACGGTGCAAAGCAATATGTTCCAGTTAAGTTTTATAAGCTAAAGGACATTTATATCCAGGGGTTAACTTGGGATTTGTTGTGTGTGTGGGGGGGGGAGTACAGAATCTGATTGGTATCATGACAAACTGTAAATAAAATATAACAAGGTGAGACAATTCTCTGCTCTGAGCACTGAAATGCTAATCAAAGTCATTATCCCCCGCTGGGTCGCCGACCCCCAGCATGCCCGGAATGTACAAGACACGCGCCTCCATGATTGGCAATAGATGTGCAGTTCCCCCAATCAAGGCTTTTGTCCTGAGACCCTGTTCCCGCCCAAGAGATCCCTCACTGGTCAAATTAGCCTACTTGGAATCTGAGCCACAGTGGAATCTGAGTAGCTTTGATATTCTGCTCAAACCACAGACGAGATTTCAATACATACAAGCATGCTTGGCATTTTAACTCAAAGTACAGATTGCCATTTAGCTTAATCTAACAGTTAACAAGACACCAAAAATCCATAAAATTATTTTTGTAAAACATAAAACACCGTGTGAACAGTGTAAAATTCTTCCTTGGTTTTTAATCCATTTAACTCATCTAACTCATCTGACCTATTTAACTAATCGAACCCATTTAACCCATTTAATCCATTTAACTCACTTAACTAATCGAACCCATTTAACCCATTTCATCCATTTAACTCACTTAACTAATCTTACCCATTTAACTCATTTAACCCATTTAACCCATTTAACTCCTTTATTCCATTACAGGAACACATCACCCGGGGAGTAGTGTGTGAGGACGGTATTTGGCTCAAAGAGACCTCAGTGGTGCTATTGGCAGTCCTCGGATTCAAACCCACAGCCTTGCACAGTCCGCCCCTGTATACATTTTCATGAATTTAAAATGAAATGTTGGCCTCCTGAACCACAGCTGACGGCCTGCATTGCCAGAAGGCGCAGAGCATTTGGGTGGCGTAGGACTTTTAGAAGAATGAAACAAAAACAGGAGAACAGGAGGGCAGCAGCCAATAACTGGAAATTTAACTGAATTTACATTCATATATTATTTGTGTTATTAGTAAATTATATATTTTAATAATTTAGCACTAAATTTTTTGTAAAAAAAGAAACATATTGCCACGAAAAGTGCAAAAACGACTCCTGATCCTTGTAAAACTGGGGGATTACTGTATTGCAACGTGTATTAAAAGCATTTTCATAGTATTTTCTGAAGAGTGTTGTTTTGTCTTTATGCCGAAGTTCATTTTATTCATTTATTTTTTTCTTTGTGTCTCTGTGCAGTTGTAGCATAAGCAGTTTCCTCCAGGATCAATAGAGTGTTCTGATTCTGATTTATTTTGATTCTGTTATTAAACATGTCAGCTTGTGACCTGGTTTTCTTCTATCACTTCACCATCTGTGCCATCTGACTGACTAACAAGTGACTGAGTTTAAGAATAACCCATTAAGAGAAAAGGGTGAAACCTTATGAAGATTCGGATTATCACAGGTTCTTGCATCACCTCACGTATGTTCTCTGCAGCTTTAAGGAAAACGTGTTTTAGTCAAAGCTTAAATTATTAAGAATAGATTAAAAATAGACACATTGTTGAAGATGTGCAAGGCTGAGAATCCCTTGATAACATAAAAGAGTTTGGCCTATTTGCTAGGGCTGATCCTCGGACGGCCTCCGCCCAGTTTAACCACTGAATTTGCCCTGATTTTGCATCACAGATCACTGGAGCCAAAAATATTTGCATGCAAAACATTTGGTTAACTTTGAGATGCAAATTTGTGCACTAATGCCCCAATTATATTTACCTCTGAATGGACCAGGGCTTCCTAAGGATCCAGTACAAAAGGAATTCTTATTTTAGCAGTGTCTAAGCAGAGCCTTTTAAAGATTTCATCTCTGGTGGCAACAAATAAACCCATAAAAGCAATATCACATTATATGCAGTCAGTGGGGAGATTGTATTAGATGGTACATCTGTGCTGTCATGCTCACTGGATTCTTAAAACTACTATTGTTATGCATGTGGGTGGAAGGCGGTCACATTAAGATGACTCAAGACGCAGTTAGCTCGAGTGTTTACTGATAGTCTTCGCAAAACAAAGGTAAGCAGAAGGCCCAGCACTTACAGATGCCTTAGGATAAGTGACGGAAGATTTATGGCTCTCTTTTGGTACAGGAGTTTTACAGTGGGCTGTGGATAGACACTCTTTCTCGGGCACAGAACGAGAGTAAAGTCTTGGTCCATGTGTTGCGCTGCGGGCGCTAGTTATATGAACTGTGCACTACAGTGTAATATAACTGGGTAATGAACTGGCTCGCCCAATGAATGCACACGTAACATGAATACATTACCGAATACGAGGGAGGGAGTCAAAGAGGGAGTCTACACCACAGTGTATTTGTGTTTTTACTGTTTGGTTTTACTGTACGGTTGGTGAGCTGGCCAGCTGGCTAACCGCTAGGTAAGCTGCTTAGCATAGTCACAATAGTTTTTTTTACCACGGATGCATGAAAGTGTTTTGAGTTGGGCTTGTTACAACTGCAAGCATATTGTCATTTTAAAACAATTTAATATACAGACATTTATTTCAAGTATTTTTAGAGTGTTTCTTTTGTGCCATTCAGTTGCTTATAGCTAATAATATGGAAAAATTGGAGATACATGGTTTTCTTGGACAGTAACCACATACATAATGTACAATGTCACTTAATATGATGACAGGCAAGAATACACTCACATATCTGACACAAAAAACACTAATACTTTCCTTACCAATACTTACCACTTCAGCATTTGCCTCTTCTGATAAGTCTGCATGTCCTTCAATTCAACAGGTCCTCCTGCATCAACGGGTTAATACATTGGCTAAAGAAAATAACATGGAGATCATCCTGGGCTCCACTGTCAAGTACATAAATTATTTCAGATAATAATTCTGCTTTCAGACCTCATATAATACCTAAAATGTTAAAAAACAAGAACATTGATAACTAAACAATGCTTAATCTACCACATTATCTTTTCATAATACATGCCCGCTGCTACAACAACACGTTTGTGCAGGCAGAGGGTGGGAACTGTCTGCACCATACCCTGAAATATGTGGCTCCATTGGGAGGCCTCTTTAATGCACAGCAGGAATTAGCAGGAGACCTCAAACGAGTAAAAAGAGCGATGAAGTGTCCACTTCAAAAGAAACTTTGAATTGTCTCGAGAGGATTTAGACCATTTCTGTAGGACAATCTCTTTGAAGGAGAAATCAAACTTGCTCATCTGTGTGGATGTGAAACAGCACAATAACTGACGCATAATAATGACATGACACATGACTGTCCTCTCATGTCCTTCTGCAGGCCAGTGGTCCAGCATGGACCTTTAGATATTTCAGGTCCTTTAGACATTTCAGCTGTTAAACGGTTGATGTATATCCATGAACTGGGGCCCTTTAGAGCTGTTAAGCACATATTGTGCACACCAAGTGAAAAAGAAGCTTCAAATAAAGCAAGGCCAGAAAGTAGGAATTTTATTTATTCATATACAGTATTGTACAGTATTTATACCCACCTCTCCTACTGACAACATTTTGTGTGCATAACATTGTGTATTTAGTACCATTTCTGGAGAATTTACTTTTGACTTTTATTTGATTTTGATATTGATATTGTTCTTGCCTTTATGTCTCAATATAGTTTTCTGTGTCATGTATGACATTGATAGTTCAGATCGGCAAGAACTATATCTTGGCAAGGAAAATGTTCTTGGAGGTGAATAAGTTCCTCAATAAAGGTTCATCTAGTTATATCCCTCAAGACGTACGCACAGTAAATAAGAGTGAATAGTAACACTCAAGGCACTAATATTTATATTAACAAAGTCATCCAGCAATTATATATTTGATGATGTTTTGGGCCAGGGTTTTGCATTTTCTTTGCATGTTTTTTTATAATTTACATGAACAAGAACATGATGCAATGAGAGATGACACTATACAAATATAAATCCATACATATGTAAATATCCTTTTGTAAGTATATGTGTTTCAATGTCTTTTTTATGTAACTTTGTTTATATGCTTTTTCTGTAAAGTGACCTTGAGAGATCTCTTATAATTAAAAGGCTTTTTTATTTAATCTAACCACTCATTAGTTAGTTAAAGTCTAACTTGTTCTTCCACAACAGAGAAAACATCCTTTTGTGGTTGTTGTGGTTTTTTAGATCTACAGTCACAAAAACATCATTAAACTCAACAGGATGGTTGGACCATAAAGTTCAGATGCTTTAATCTCATGAAGATGTTTTAGGGTCACAGAGTTTGTATGTTTTTGTTTTGGGAAGAGTTAGTGATGTTTTGGAGCTGAAAAAAAATGTCTTAACTGTTTTTTTGATGTTTTACAGTGAATAGTTTCGTAAACGTACACAGTTGTGTAAGTAAATGTTTTTGAGCTGTTGGATTGGTTTCATGACACTGAACTTGTATTCTGTTGTTTTTGCAGGTGACTGTAGATGATCGGGCGGTGATCAGTATACTGGTGGTGCTGAATGCTGAGTGGCTGGAACTCCTTTATCTAGGCTCCCTGTATCTTTAGACACTTTGCAGCCTGTCACAGTAAAACATTTGTTCTCATTTTTTTCTTTTAATCTAATTAGTATGACAAAGATAAGACAAGCATAAAATACCAATTTTGGACTAACAAGGCATTTCAAAGCAAAATAAGAATAAGAAATTAGCACAGTTATTTTGCACAGCACTGCTCAGAGCAAAGGTAGGAATGGTAACACTCCTTTTTAAAGACTCTCACCAGCATTGGTTTCTTTCTAAATCACATACTGACAGAACTGTCCTTTGGAAACTGGTCTGCGTTTGGGAATTTTAGAGTAGATATTAGATTTTAATGAGGAGATTACTTTTTATGGGTAGTAATAAATACAGTAATCCCATTATAGTTTGAGAGAAGTAATTAGAAAAGGATTACTTATTTGAGTAACTCTCCCAGCACTGCATTTCATTCAGCCAGTGTACATTATAAATGCAAGATTATTTCCCTCCTTTTTAAACCTCTTTTGTTCTTTTTCTAGGAACTCTCTCACTATCAGCATTAATCTACTTTTGGAAATATTCAACCTTTAGCAAGAGAACAAGTTGCAGCACTGACACACTGTGCCTACTGACAGCTCTATCAGGAACTTACCACTCTGCAGTTCATCATTTTCTAAAACCCTTTCCGTTGTTCGTCCTCGTTCCATTATGACCTCGGCACTCGGTAATTTACTTTGTCATTATATAAAAATAATTGCAGCACTCTTCGTATCATAATGATGTGAATGTACTACTGTGCCGCAAAGCTTTCTATAGAACACGCTGGCACGAAATAAAAGATGCTCCTTAATTAAAAGATGTGAGCGGGACCACGTATCATAGCGGCAATAAACTAGAAAAAAGTTGGAAGTACAGCCAAGGGTGGCACTTGCAAGTCAAACAAAATAACATCCTTGACATTTTAACGAAGCCGTTCAGATGACAGGGAATTTATACATCACTGAGCACAGATGAATTCAGTGAATTCCCATGTTGCCGCGATGTCTGGCAGATTTAATTGCTAATAAAAAAGTGAGCAGTAAATAAAACATCGTAGCTGAACAAGAAAGGATCATTATAAGGCATATCTAGTGCATTTAAAGTCTCTCCTTTTCTGAAATGCACTTCAAGCTGTAATAGCAGCCAAGGCCGTATTCTTGTCCTGAGGGCAATCGTCCGCCACTCTTTTAACATGTAGCCAGAAACCGTAAAGACCTGTCTGCTTTCCGTCAATGGTTCAAGTCAGGCCAGCAGACCACTTTAGTGCACCATGAATCCTTAACAACACATTGCTTACAGCTCTGATATAGCTTAATCTGGTTTCTGCCCCTTGTTCCCTCAAGCATGGTGCAAATGGCATGGGTTGGCTTTGAAAAGAAGCCAGATTACTTTCCTTAATATGACATGCGGGATGCCTGTCTATTATCTGAATAGCCGTCTGTCTCTATTTTTTTCCCTTCGTAAGTGAAACCCTGACGTCTCAAAGCGCCACTTCAGTCTGTCTAAACAATGGCTGGAGGATAAAAATGGCTTTTGTTGTATCATCCATGTGTAAAACTACATTTTAAGGACCAGAGGATATCCTTTGGCTAATACGAGATTAATAATCCTCTTTCCAAGTGGCTATTATCCATCGTCCTTACTGTCCGTAACAGGATGGTTTTAAAAAGGAGAGGCAAGTCAATGTTTGGCCATGGGCTGTGAGTCAACATGCGTAGGCAATTCTGAATGAAAGTCAAAGTCAATCCAGGGTCTTAAGGGGGAAGATAAGCTGAAAGTTAAATAAATAAAACACACACACACAAATGAAAAAAAGACAAATATAAGTTGTAGAACTGTACAACCCTACGGCTATTCCGTAGCTAGGCATATGATGTCTGTTACTTATGTGGAGTGGTGAAGCTGTTTTCTTTGTAGTCTCCTCATTTTTTTCGCACATTTATCCCTGTCTTTTCTGGGTGTGCATTGATTATTGAGCACGCCTGGCGGCTCTGGAGCAGCTCCGCTATCTCTTCAAGCAGCACAGTCTCAGGGACACATTGTTCACTCACTCCGGTCTCCCCCACATTCCCACATTCTCCTGTCACGGCCCTCCAAAATCCAGCAAAGACGAAAGGACGGGTCCCCTTTCCATGCTCCGCCCACAAATTAGGTTTTTCAGAGCAACTGTTGTCAGCTTGGACAAACTTTATGGAATATTGGCAAAAATCCCTTTAAACATGATAAAAAAAATTGCAGCGCAATTTGTTTGAAGTTGCTACAACTCCATCACTGCGCTGCCTTATGCTCCGCCCAAAGGTTCCCAACTCTGGTCTAAACCCTTAGAATGTGAGCATTAGGGATCTGCAGCGTAACAAATGGTAAACTGCTCCCTATATGGAAGTTCCCCCAGTTTGTGTTAGTGTTCGAGGTGTCAGACATCATGCTGAGCATTGTTTGGTGTTCTAATGTCATGCAGAACCAAAGTTATTGTAATTTAAAAGTATGTAATAATAATAATAACAACTACTGGGGTTTTGATCATAAAGATTTCTTAGATTTCTTTTACACCATTTAGATTTTCTGAAATCAGAGTTTACTGATACACTGAGTTCTGAGGATAAACACCGGTTCTAGACCGTTTTACATTGTTTATATTTGTCAGATTTTATCAATATGCTCTAAGTTCTAAGGGTTAATTAGCTGATTTGTTGAATGAGGTGAACAGGAAAAACACAAAAATGTGGACGGAAACTGATTTTCTGATTTTTTTTATTCAAATAAAATTCATGCCGACATTCATAGTAACACAGCTGTCTGACCTCGCGGCAATTACGACAAAAGAATATCCTTGTATTCTGAACGTGGATGGATCTGTTCCCAAAATTCACTCGGCATCTGTTTTGAAGGCTATGGCACAAACTGTACTGTATAATGTTTTCTGTATAGTGTTTGCAGTGTCCCATTTCAAAATAATGTAATTCGACTGGACTTTCAGAGATGTTACAAATGGAAACATGATTGCATTTTTGTGGGGAATAAAAGAAGGCTGTGCAGCGGAGTTGGGTTTCACAGATGGATTAGCATTGAGGAGCCAGGCTGTTGGCACCGGCGAGGATGAATGGGCTTTCATTCAGGCAGGTAAATCAGCCACACAGACAAAGAGGCTGTGCATGCCACTGCTTTTGTGCCTCCCCTATTTGGACCCATGTAACTCTCATTATGAGCTCACACCACCCAGCCCTCTGTTTTTCTAATGAGAGTGAATGCCTTGTAAAGCACAGGGACATAAAGACTTCAGCAGTGAGTAATATTTCTATGACCAATTCACACAATGAGCTATGCTTGGCACTGGTTTCTGTCACTTTCATGAGTGGTTAGATTAAAAAATACAAGCTTTTTTGGTCATGACGCAACCGGCTTGATCTCTACAGATAGCCATTAAGCATGTGTGTCAGCCCTTGTCACATGGTAGAGCTGCTGTGAACAGTGACCGCGTCTCTCTGTCTTATCTCCGGGTGAACACTAACCATGACATGCATCAAAGCATGCATGATTTAACTGTCCATACACGATGAACATAAAAAACAAGAACATGCATGGCAGGATAATTGCACTGTTCCAGCAACATAAACAGGCATATTTCATGTATTTGTGCATTACAGCAGCAATTCTTTATCTAAGCTTAGCCTTAAAGGAACAGGTTAGCAAAAAAAAAAAATCCAGTTTGACGAATTCACACTTGATCGGTGCCCAGATTTTGCTTGTAGAGTTTAGAGCTGGATCAATAAGGGAAACGCACAGCATTCGGCTACACTGTGAAGTTCTTTTTTAATTTTTATAGCTTGCGGTAAGTCATACTGTGCTTTAAACCACATCCACAAGTCTTAACAAGTGCAGTTGAAATGGGTTGAGAGACGTTCTGGGAATATATTTACCTAAAACAAAGATTGTCTTGACTGGTCAGCATAAACTTGAATAAATCTAGTTCCCTTCCAACTTGTGTATATTTGTGGTTGCTGTTGGATTTTTGTGGTAGTACAATATACATTTAGCATCAAATGTGAGTAAGTGAATTAGTATCCCATATGACAAAGAAATACATAAAACTTCTAAAAGTCTTATACCAAAACGTTACTGCCAGAGACATATCTTAGGTGGCACAGACCATAAAAGTGGCCCATTTCTCATTTTCCTCTTGTATATAAAATATAGCACACATCTACATATATCTGCTTATATGTTGCAATACTGTACGTTTCATGTTGTCTGCATTAAAATGCATTTTACATGCAGTTTGACTTCCCTATAAACTACACATGAGGTTCTAATACAGCGTATTTAAACATTGTACATTTGATGTAGATCATTTCCATATGAGATGCCCCCAGTTGTTTTTATTGCTGCTATAGATGTTGTTAAATATGAAGAACAGTTTGAAATAACTTTACTTATGATATACAGCACAAACAACATGACTGAGTATGTGCAATGCAGAACTTACAACACTGGCTTAGACATTCATATGAACTTACTCCACTCATTGGCTTATTTTTCCTAATAGCTTTTGTGTCTCCTAAAAATAAAAGTGCCTGAAGGCTTCCTTGGAGTGATGCATTAAAAGAAACACTTTGACTCCCTGAAGAATCTTTCAAAGCTTGAAATTCATGACTGTGAAGTACCTTTGCGAAGTTTAGAGAATACAAAGTAAAGGTTTTAATGAAACGAAAGGTTTTTTCCTAGAGTGTTTACATCAGGTGGAGGTTCATTAAGCTTTTCAAAGGGTTCTTCACACTCACATCTCATTTACAAGAACTCTTCTTTAAAGTCCTCACTCCAGAGAACCCTTTTGGCGCCTTTGTCGCATTACAAACGAAATAAATCCCAGAACAATAGAGATATTTTCCCAGCGCAGTTTCTACCATAAGACTTCAGTTCTCTCATTCAAAACACACAGCGTTCCATACTGCAATCCATTCATCCTAATATTTGACAATGTTTAAATGTAAAATGTCTCGGAAGCATTTTATTTTCGAGCCAGTCAACCACATGAATGGCTTAATGTTCTCAGACACACCAGTCAGCAGCTCGGTGCTTGAAGGAAACCAGGAAAAGAACAAAGCTGTATCTTAAACGGTTGTCAAATTACAATCATTTGAATTATGGTAGCACAGCACCATTTTCCAACTGAAAATCGCATTTAAAGTTGTTAGTTAGTTTTTTGTCTTTTTTTTTTTTTATCTTTAACAATCCATAGCATTCAAAGAGATGCACCAAGTATTCAACAACTAAATTTTACTACAGGCATTTAGATACTTAGAAAAATACATTAAATTAGACTGAAGACACATCACTAGAGCCAAAGAA
>JBBJLR010000111.1:36933344-36945392 GCA_037577145.1 Brachypetersius gabonensis | reverse complement strand
CTACCCACATGTTTAGACAGAGCACAGCTTACTAATACTAAATAAACTGAGATAACTGTTGAAAATTGGGGGGGGGGCGTTAAAACACTAAAATACGAGGACAAGACACGGAGTAGTCATGCTACATGCTGCAGCAACTTCTTCTTCTTCTTTTTATGGCTTTTGACAACTTTTCAGTGTATTACCACCACTACTGGGCTGTATATGTTTTTGATATCAGACATTGCCATGTAGAGGATGGCAAAATGTATGGACCCTACCTTAAGACATTTAATAACCCCTGAACTGTATCTTTGAATTCGACTGTATGACTGCACTTGCTTAAAACAAAATGCCAGCTTTCAGTTCTTTTACAAAAAACTTTAACAATAAAATTAAATTAAATAAAAAATTATATTATATATTACATTTTTTATTAAGAGTATAATGATAACCAGCTCCGGAAAAAAAGAAGAGACTGCAAAAGTGTATTTAAGAATTGCTGACAATATTTCTCCTCATTTCCAAATAAATATATTGTTCTTTAAAACAGAATTTTAAAGGAAATGACAAAACATCAGAATAAGAAAAATGATTTTTTCAAAATTTGAATGGTGATGGTGGTGGCCTAGAGGGTAGGATATTTGCCTCTAGACCAATCTAGACCAAGAGGTCATGGGTTTAAATCCTACCTTCAGCACACCATCACTGAGTTCCTGAGCAAGACCCTTAACCCTAAGTTGCTCCAGGGAGACTGTCCCATGTACTCAGGGAATGCAAGTCGCTTTGGATAAATGCGGTAAAAGTAATAATTCGAAGAAAACAAATCTCTCATTCACTCTTAAACAAAATGGCAATAATGAACTTCTAGTAGTGTTTCACCATCCAACTGGTCTCAGTGTGAGAGGAGAGAGTCGATTACAGCAGTGTTTTATACTTTTCCTCATTAAAAAAGATGTGATTCAGCTGATCCCTAATCAGTCCCTCGCAAAGCAGAGTGAGGTGTTTGTGTAGGAATTTCACAGACACTGGACTGGAAGGATTGTCCCTCATTGAGATACAGATTTTAAAATAAACTGCAGTGGTCTATTTTTTTCTGGAGCAGTATACAGTATGTTATTTGACTATGGCCAATCTGTACACTACTCGGAGGTGTTTGTAAATGTTGACTGAGAGTAAAGTGTACCAAAAAGAGTTCTTTAGATTGGTGCTAGAAAAGAACCATCTTTTTCCCTAAAGAACCCTTCAGTAGACGATTCGTAAAAGAGTTCTGAAAACAATCCAGAAATAGTCGGTACCAATTAAAGTTTTTTTGTACTTAAAATTTTGTACTGTAAGAACTGCACTGTGTGCCCAAGCCAAGAGCCATTTAGGGCTTTTTTATTTTAGTGTGATGGAGAGTCTGGACTATGAGGGTGTAAGAGTGGGATCAGGGGTGGTTTTCCTGAGGCAGACTCGCATCCTGCAGCAGCCCTGCGTGAACACAGCAGCTGGGGAAGGTGTTTGTCATGGTGCACTGGGCTTTGAACAAGCAGAGCCATCTGGAGTTACTCTACTCCACTCACTATCACCAGGCTGCATAGGGGCCAAAAAAACCAAGAGTGTAATAGTTCCGGAGATACTGAGAGCCTTCCTCCACGTTCAGAGAAACCACATGAGGAGGATTAGGTGGATTTATCGCTAAAGATTGGGGTGCGTATTGAGTGGGTTTTATTTTTAGTGCGGGATACGAGGGAATATCGTTTAAGGAGCTCCGCTTAGGATTAAACAAGTATGGACTTTTGCTTGCGGAGTCTGTCACTGTTGATAATAGCTACACTTCTCGTGAGCAGTTGTTTGAGTTAGGATGATCTTCCTCTTCCCATTCGCTCTGCGCTTGTGGCATTTGCAAAACAAAACACTCCACCACATCAACAGGTCTCACCGATAATGACACTTATTTAAATGTTAGCAACCATTTGACCTATCCTGCTACGATTTGGCTCAGTCATAACAACTGTTTTGAGGATGAAAAAGCTAAAACACTGCTAAAAAAACATTAAGCCTCCTGGGAAATCTAACAGCTCAGTTTTTGTCAAACACCTAATTGAATGTCAAATGGTATTTAAGGTATGTTTGAGTGGATAATGTCAATTATATCGGTCTGCTACTATTATAACAGTAGGTTTGTTCCTTTTTTCATGAAATTCAGGCAGTGTTTCTATGGAAAACAGTGTTGAGGGTGAGGTAGTACAGTTACACACACACAATTTACATACAATCGATTACAATTACACAGGGACTGGATTAATTGACTCATCTGTCTTTTAAAGAATGATGGTAATTACATGAGATGCATTAAAAAATCAACATGTTATTCATGTCTGTCCTGTGTAATCTGCATCAGCTGACCATGTGATTGGGATTGTGAATACAAGTAGTGCATTGCAGGGAAACTTTCAACTGTGAATTTTATCTGCGAAATTTTGTGGGTCTGAAACTTCTGAAAATAAAAACCTTCTATGCCAAAGAAAGACTTTCATCCTCACCCAAAGAGTCTGTACTGCCACAGCTTGGTCCATTTTACACATCAGAATTTTGAGTGACATTTTTCAGAGGTGCAGATACCCACAAGCCTTTTATTTCATGTTTACTGTGATATTTATATCAAAATAAAGCAAAGAGACTATTGTGTTGTCTCTACAGATGATGAAGATTTGTAGAGGGTTTAGAGGGAAATGTACGTTTCAGAAAGGTATCATGCAAACTCATTGCCGTGGTGCTGCAAATCTGTACCATGTGTAAAGTCTGAGAGAAAACTCAATCATCAGCTCTACTTAGAAAGTAATATCCAACCATTAATAAAGTAGTTATTTAATCAATTGTATTTGTTTGATTCATTAACTGCATTTATCAGACGCTTTTATCCAAAGTGACTTCTATTCCCTGTCTACAGGGGGCAGTGTCTCTGGAGCAACTAAGGGTCTTGCTCAGGAACCCCTCTTGGTCCACAGGCAAGTGTCCTACCCACTAGGCCACGACCACTCCCTACAGTTCCAAGTAATGAGTTTGCATAATTACTGTAGAAGTACATTTATTTCTAATTACTTTGAAAATGCTCAAATAAATGCTCACTGCAATCAGTAAAGTATTTCCAGTACAAAGAAGTAATTGATCATTTGTACTTGATTACCTATATTAAACCGGACTAATTTCAATATAGGGAATATGAAACTGTTCCAGCTACTTAGCACAACATCTCTGAAGCTCAAAGCAGTTGCAACGAAATAATTTGTATTCTTTCCATTCGCGGAAGCGAACAATAATTTGGTGAAATAAGAACACGAGTGTCATTTGTGTCTCACATCTTCAGTGTGAGACACTTGGAAAGCAGAGCAACCTCAAAGCCATGAAATCTCGCCTTACATAGGAGAGAAAGGCGCTTTGACACATGAGATTATTACATGGAAAGATCGCACTATTGCACGCACAACGGTTTACAAACATAATGAAACTGTGAGCATCCATGGAGCGACAGAGCCTGAGAGCGGCGAAGACGGAGTAGTGATGAAAACAGCCTTTGAAATCTGTTCGCACTTGCATGTGAACACATATGCATGCAGGTGCTCTGATTCATTGCACAGAGAGCGACGGATGGCAGGCGGATCGGCGTGATTATGCTAAAAGGTCCTTCACTCGCCAAACCCACGCTCATCTCCATCTTGAGTGGACATGTAATTGATTTCTGCTGGCCTTGTCACTGTTGTTCAAGAAGTGATAAATGTTAAATCAGGTGCCCTGTGGTATGTGCACTCTTGAGCATGTCAACTCCGCCATATTTCTCTGCTCTGTGTGAGGAAGCTCAAGCCATGAGATTTAATGGCTTCTCCATCTTTGTCCTAGTAAATTACACTCAAGCAGCCGCAGAAGTGCTTACTCCCTTCCCCCAAAGCTTTCACTCCCACCATAACGCCCACTCTTCCACACACACACCCTGATATTTTACAGCCATGACTAATAAATTGAACCCCAGAGGGAGAAAGATATTGCTTCAAAAAAGGTGTGACTGACAGTTCTTTATAGCTGAAAATAATGTGAGGTTAAAACAGGCAAATTACAAACAAACAAACGCCGCGAAAAGAGAGAGTCGCTCCTACATTTCTAAATTCCTCTCACAAACACAGACCTCTTTGCAGGCCAAGCTGTCACTTCTCCACAGAAGCAGCCATGCATGTACACAGGTTAGACTGTTGCTGTCTAGAATCATACACAGAATACACTCCTATGCTGAGTTTACAAGGAAAAATAAAACTAAAACTAAAAAATACAGTTTTGCTGGCTGTCACCCAAATTGTCATTGTATTTCTTGGATTGTGTATCAGTTTCTGTTCATACATGAACCCTCCCAGTAATATTAGATCTCATGTGAGTAAATTGTTTGGTTAGTGTAGTGGATAACATCACTGCCTTCCCAGCAGGAAAGTGGGGTTGGATCTCTACCCTGGACGACACAAAACGCTTCACTAAGAAGAGTCCTTGGACACACTATACTGCACCAGTAAGAGTCCTTGGACACACTATACTGCACCAGTAAGAGTCCTTGGACACACTATACTGCACCAGTAAGAGTCTTTGGACACATTATACTGCACCAGTAAGAGTCCTTGGGCAAGACCCCTAATGCCACGTTCTCTTACATCTGTGATACACAAACATTAAAAGTCACTTTAGATAAAAGTCTTCTCCAAATTATGTAAACGTTAACTTTACCAATACTTTCATGTTCACATCTAAACCTTCCCTGTTTAAAGGGGACACATTATGCAAAACTCACATAAAAGGTCAATGGGCTACAAAACATGTTCATGAAGTTCTTTGCACAAAAAACATAAAAAGATTCACCAGCTTTATTATTGACAGTTTCAGGTCCTTTCCTAATGAGCCTTTTCTCTGTCACTTTAATGCAAATAAGCTGTTGCTGGCCACGCCCACCCATCCCATGTTCCACCCACCTCTTACGCTGCTCCTAACGAAATGAACAAGCTAATTCATACTCAGGATGGAAACACAAAAGTCATTATTTGAAAGTACTTACATCTTCCTCACCTGCTGACTCGTCACGGACAGAAGGTACAGATCCTCCACTTTTTATGGTGAAACTAAACAGTTCTTCGGTGCAACATGAACAACATGATTTTCTTTGGTGCAACATGAACATGTTTTGTAGCCCATAGACCTATTATAACTAAAGTGAGTCTAGCATAATATGTCCCCTTTAATTACTGCAACATCCTCAAATAAAAGTTCATTTCTAAAAGGAACTATACATTTTCTGCTGTTGCAGCTAGTAAGCATAGTGATATCTGAAGTTACCATTTAATAATAATTATACATTATTATTAGTTTAGCATCTTTCATTTTAGTGACTGCAAAATTCACTAAAAAGTGCTTTACCAAGAAGATAAGTACAACATTTGAGAGAAAAATAACTAAGGTCTACATAAAATAATGCCACAATCACAAAATATAAGAGAAAAGGAAGCATTCTTAAATCGGTTCCTGGTGGCATTTTAATGAGTTTGCAAGACTGCAATAAGAAAATCAAATCAAATCAAACTATATTTAAAAACAGTTTCAAGGTAAAGAAAAATGTAACACAGTTAATATCTCCATTCAGTAAAAAGGCCCTTTGGATCCTGTGATACATATGTAAGCAATTACAGTTAATAGCTAACCATCTATTTTTTTTCTTTTCTTTTCTTTTCTGCCTAAAACACCTTAATCTTTAGAATTCTGAAGAACATTCCAGTGCCTCGCCAAGGCCAAAGTTTACTTTCTAATAAAAATGTAAAGCCAGTTTTAGAAAAGACATTAGAAATTTAAACACTCAAACCATATGCTTTTTTATTTGAATCTGGATTTAAAAACATGCTTGCATTCCTGGCACTCTCTGGAATGCTATTTCACAGATTAGCAGCTACACATGAAAAGGAGCTAATTCCTCCTGAGCCATAAGTGATCCAGAGTAAACCTTCCTCAGCTGTGTGAAGAGGTCTGGATGGGCTTTAACACGTTATCAGTTCAGTAAGATATGCCGCTGCGTGCCTAATGTCGTGAGAGACCTTGCAGTCAATGCCACGTTTAATGTAAACTGAATAATAAAAGTCTCTACATCAGTGACGTTTCCTTACTGGCAGTTCTGTCAGGAGAGGTTCATTTATGTAAGACAAAACGTGATAATAGTTGCAGCCTTTTCACCTCAAGGCATTAATTACTATTTAAATGCTGAATCTACTCTGTCAAGTAACATTAATCCCCTCTAGACAAATTCAGCTGTCAGTCTTAGGTGAAAATGCTCTTCATACAAGAACAAAAGCACTGATCCATGAGGAAACGGCAACGGATGGAGGACAAACACAAATGGCCCCTTTCTAAGAATAATAATTGATTATTTGACTTAATTCAATACATTGATGCATGGACCTAATGGGCAAACCTTGCGAACAGAGATAATGTCTTCTAACACATTCAATAGTGCGTGTTTCTTTGACAAAATGTAGCCAACAAACAGGTTAATGATGTGTGACCTGTTGGAAAGGTTATATTGATTTCAAAATAATTGCCTACCTTTGAAATGACTAGCTACAAAAAAGTCTTTGCACTGAGCTTAAGGATTCTGGGCCCAGAGATAAGTAAGTTCTCAATTAACTTCTCCCCAAATTGAATTCAATCAGAAATTGTACAGATGAGAAAACAGAAATACAGCATGTTAGAACAAAATTCTGTTTCCTATAGGGGTCAATGTGTTGAAATTCTTAAAAGTAAACCAATATGGTCCTCTCACATTTTATTAAATTAAATTAACAATTAAACAGCATTTATACACAGCCAGCTATATGACCTTAGGGTCAAAATAGAAATCGAATGGTGCAAAAATACTGTTTTAAAATAATTCTTTACTTTTACACTAAAGTAATATACCCTATAGGTGGTATTGTTTTATATTGCCCCCTTTTAAAGGGATTTCTGTAAGGGTTCTTTAGGTAAATGAAGTGCTAGCATATAGAGCAAAGGCAACAATTTGAATGTGAAAATGGCTGTTTACATGATATGGACAAAAGTTTTGGGATGCTTGACTATTACAGCAACAGGGACTTCCATAGACTTTAATATGAAGTCAGTTCCCCTTTGCAGCTTTAACAGCTTCCACTCTTCTTGGAAGGTTTTCCGCAAGATTAGAGTTTCTGTGGGAATATATGTCCATTTGTTCTGTAGAGCATGTATGAGGTCTTTATATTTGTTGTTGTTTGTGTTTATATTTGTGTTTGTTATATTATGTACAGCAGCACTTTGGTCAGTCAAGTGGTTGTTTTTATAAGTGCTTTATAAATAATTTGGTATTGGCCAGTCAAGTTCTTCCACACTGAACTCCTCCAGCCATGTCTTTATGTAGCTTACTTTGTGCCCTGGGACACAGTCATGCTGGAATAAAAAAGGTTCTTCCCCAAACTCGGTCCACAGCGATGGAAGCATGCCGTTGTCCAGTGTCTTGGTCTACTGAAGCATTAAGATTATCCTGCACTGGAAGTAAAGGGCCCAAACCCAGAAAAACAGATGTGTCCCAATACTTCTGTCCATATAGTGTATCGGGTGTATGTGATTCTTTAAAGAACTTTTAATAAAGCTTCTATAGAGCACCAAAAGGTGTTCTACTGTTCTTTTAAGTCAAATAACCCAGGTTATTTTAGGTAGTACATAGAACCATTATTGCTGAGAGAGTCCCAGGTCTGTTCTTGGAGTGCTACGAAACTGAATAATTTAGTTTTTAAAACATGGCTTTAATATGTACATGTCACAGAAGGCCTTGGTGAGCTGGACAACGTCTGTTCATTTATGTCTGGAACGGAACTCGTCAGGACAGCCGATCTCTAAGGGTAGGGTTGGGCAGCCATGCATAATGGTCTCTAAATAATGCATTTACACAACACTTAACACAGATAACTACTAATAGTCTAAGTTCTAATTCATGAAACATGTTCTATGAAGGCACTGTGTGCTTTCCAGACAGTACAAGGATCAACCCAGCATTAATTACCATAATATCAAAATGGCATGAATATTCATTAACAATGAAACTGTAGGAGCTCATACCTATAGAAAAAATAAAGGGAGAGAGGAACCAGTGGGAAGGGAACGCACCTATCGCACATAGTACAACAGTAGAACAGATAAATAATTAACTTGCCACTAAATGGTAGAAACAGCAGGCAGAATAGAACAATGTGGGAATGGCAGGAACAAATAGTGAAAGTAGATGCAGTGGTATCAACCAGTACCAGGATGTGTGGAAACATCCCAGTACAGTGCAGAATAATGAATTATGATACAGCACCATAGAAAACAGTACAGATTAATGTAGTGCAGTATATAATTAAATGTATACAATATGCTATTATACAAAATAATCAATGTTCACATTCAGTACAACAGATACTTTCCTTAAACTATATCTTGATCCAGAACCTAATGTTACAGTGAGTGTGTCCAAAATTGCGCATTTGCACACTTTTAGTGCACGATTTTAAGGCATAGTGCGTTTTAGCTAAAACTCAGTGCTCTGAAAGTACCCGGTGCACTGAAAACTGCCAGAGAACGCCATGCAGAACAATGGATACTATGCGCATTAATCAGATGCTATTTTGACGTAGTGGTGTTTTTGAGTTAAATAATAGCAGCCAACAGTTAAATGCAAGCCCAAGTGGAGGCAACAGGTCTGTATAAACAAAAGTAACGTTAATAAAGTTAATTTACTGATGTACACTGCCGCATAACCGGCAGATATTTCAGTGGCTAGAGAATCATAAGCAAAAGTCCGTCACTTTCGTTGCATAACATGAGTGTTCCATTTAGGACAGCACTGATCCACGGCAGTGTGCGCTACAGAAGGAAGTGCTCAGTGCTCTCTACGCACTACACTTATATACGTAAGTGTGCGATTTCGGACACATCAGTTGTGAGTCGGGTTGGTCCATAGTGATCCTATTCCACTACAGTTCTACTGCACATTATAGCAAGAACCACTTAACTAAGTAAAAAATAAACAACAGTCCATCATTTCCCTATTACAGAACAGATTCTGGTTTGTTTATTTCTTTTTTGTTTACTGCATAAATCCATGTGTTCCTTCATCATTTTGTTTGTTTTCAATATTAATCTACAATGCAGAAAATAATTTTTTAAAAAAAGAAAGAAAAATAATTGAATCAGAAGATGTGTCCAAACTTTTGACTGGTAGTGTAACTTCATAGCCCCCTAAGGGCAGAGGCCTCTTTAAATAGGCTCACTCTGCAAACCTTGTTCAGGATCAGTTTGAGGAACCTGACAGAGGATGAGATGAGGATGTTGACATGGCCTCCGAATACCCCAGATCTCAATCCAGCCGAGCATCTTAGGAATGCGGAACAAATCTCACTATATACTAGATTTAAGGATCTATATATATATATTTATTTGGCGCACACTGAAATTTTCTAGATTTGCATGTTTCTCACTCAATCATTTTTAAAACATACACTCAATATATTTTGCTTACAAATAAATTTGTTGTATGTTCACCATTGGAGTTCCTTTAATAGTTCCTTTATCACTACTGACCTACAAACATCTACCTAATATAACTATAATGTGGATCACCAGAGAGTGTTAGATATTTAAGGAGCTATTAAGAGCTGAAACAGTAACGAGTTCATTTAAAGTTAAAGGACAGTCTAGAATTTGACTCTGTATCACCAACAACCAGTTAATAGGAGTCAGACCTGCACTGTTACACATTCTCTCATCTTAGAATGGAAACTGACTTTATTTCACACATTTTCATTTAGAGTTATTCCAACAACTATGTGATGTATATATATACAGTATATGTATAAAAAAAATTAAACAGCACAGTTAAAATTAAACAGCACCTATCCTTGATTCACAGAGCTCTCAGTCACATTACTTGCTTTTGCTAATCATTTATGAGGGTTTTAGAGAAGCTTCTATGCTTGCCAACATTCAAACATTAAAAAGCAGAGATAATCACAACAACCGTGCAGCTCCTCGCCCTGCGCTCTGCGCCGCCAGGTTACTTTACCTCAGCTTTATTCTAATGCAGCCTTAGTGGCCCGGCCTTCGCAGGAGCGTCTCCCCCAGGCTGGGCGTGATGTCGAGTCTGTGTGACAGGGGCTGCTCAGCACGGTTTTGTCTGCTGAATGTATTTCACAGTGATTCACACGCAGCTGTATTCAGAGGTAAAGAGGGAATTCAGACATTCCGCTTTCATATTCAAACAAATCGTTACCGTTTTTGCCTCTCGTTTTTTTTTCTCTTCTGCACGCAAAATGCAAATAGCACACACTCACACACTCCGAAAGTGAGCGAGCTCTTTGGAATTCGATGTGCATAATAGTTATAATAATTATCTCCTTTTTGCCCTTCTAGAGCATCAGAAGAGTTGTGCATGAATACGTGTGTGTGAACATTCAGGAGTGTGTGTTTGTGAGTGGTGTGTGGATGTGCGTGTGTGTGTGTGTGTGTGTGTGTGTGTGTGTGTGTGTGTGTGTGTGTGTGTGTGTGTGTGCAGTGGGGGGCATGATCAAAGGATTATTTTGCGTATTTCACTGCAGAGAGAAGCTAATCAGCCGACAGAAACAGACAGTCAAACAAGGCAGAGAGTGTGTGGTGCACGTCTCCAACTGAACGTGTGTGCGGCTGCATGAGGAATACAAATGAGGAGACGGCATCGTTTAAATCCATACCAGTTAACCGCTCGCACATTCTCCTCCGCACCGCCGAGATAGACGGCATGGTGCACAAATGGCAAAAGCGAAACACTTTCAATTGGAATACTGAGGGTAATTAATTACACATTCAAATGCTTCACATCTATCATCCCCATTGGATTCCTACTGCAATTCGTGTGCTTAGCGATCATTAGTTAAACATCTGCAGATGCAGGGGAACTATGGTTTTATGGGGCTTGTTAGTTTAGCTCATTGATTACAAACACAGTGTGTGAGTAATATCTTTTGAAAGACGCGAGACAGGAGCAGGAAGATCCCTCAGTGTGCCGAGCAATCAGGAAAAAAAAGAGAAAAAAGAAAAGACTGCAAATTACCTTTGAAGTGTATGCATCCGCCGTTTTTCTCAGGCAATACCTTTTATTCAAATCAGACCAGCAAATTTTCTCCAGGGTTTTGATCGTAATAAGGTAATGTTTTATGAGAACAGTCCTAGCCACCAGCAAAGAACTTGTTTGTTATTTTTTTATTTATTTATTTTTTCTCCAAAACAGCAACAAATGAGCACGGCCTGCCGTAATTGGCCGCGCCCGCATGATGTTAAGATGACTGGAAGCAGGGGAATGCTGGTAAAAGCAGAGAGCACAGCTGGTTATGAACTCGAGCGGAGCACTAAATTCAAGTAACAGCTCTCTTTCTTAATGCAGCCCTGTGTCACCCACATCCATTTCCCCTGTCCGATTTTTCCTCATGCCCTTAATCTCTGCTGTGCTGTGTGTTCGATAAGGGAAGTGGCTCGGTGTGAAGAGACTGGCTCTGCTAAAAGGAAAGGTTAATAAAGGGGCCATGCCTGCCCATCCATTCGGTGTCAGAGTCCTGCATCTGTGAGGAATGCCCAGCTCAGAGGTTTTAACGTTTTAACACACAGTGAGAAAGAGAATGAGAGAGAGAGAGGAGAATGAGAGAGAGAGAGAGAGCGAGAGAAAGAGAGAGAGGAGAAAGACAGTGAGCGAGAGAGAGAGAGCGAGAGAGAGAGAGAGAGAGAGAGAGAGGAAAAAGACAGTGAGGGATTGAGAGAGAGGAGAAAGAAAGAAAGACAGAGAGAGAGAGAGAGAGAGAGAGAGAAAGAAAGAAAGAAAGAAAGAAAGAGAGAGAGAGGAGAAAGACAGTGAGGGATTGAGAGAGAGGAGAGAGACAGAGAGACAAAGAGACAAGGAGAGAGAGAGAGAGAGAGACAGACAAAGAGAGAGAGAGAGAGAGAGAGAGAGAGAGAGAGAGAGAGAGAGAGAGAGAGAGAGAGAGAGAGAGA
>JBBJLR010000111.1:36917974-36933222 GCA_037577145.1 Brachypetersius gabonensis | reverse complement strand
GAGAGAGAAAGAGAGAGAGAGAGAGAGAGAGAGAGAGAGAGAGAGAGAGAGAGAGAGAGAGAGAGAGAGAGAGAAACTACATTACTACTGCAAAGGAAGTCTCTTATAAGACATCTCTGAAGCCATGATGTCTTTATGGGCCAGGATTTCAGTTCATCAATGCTTGTATAATATACCAGCTGGAGAGGTGTATGAAAAATTCATGGTCGGGTGAAAAAAAAAAACCATTAGCCGCGTTACATATGGCTCACCATGTCTTCTTACAGTGGCCTCGCAAAACTCAGACACCAAAAAAAATAAGGGCTCAAATGGGGTCAGAAAAATAGTCTCAGCATAATGAAAATAGGGGCCCAGTCTATTCAAACAGAACCGCATTTATATTGAGAGACGTCTCATTGATTAACTGTCTGGGTTGGCTTTTAGACCAAGGTGAGGTATAAGAGGTTAAGGTTGAGATCAAGGTTGGGTTTAGGATTAGGATTGAGGTTAAGGTTAAGATCAGTGTTAGGTTTAGGATTTGGGTTGAGGTTAAGGTTAATATCAGTGTTAGGTTTAAGATTTGGGTTAAGATTAAGGTTAAGATCAGTGGTAGGTTTAGGATTAGGGTTGAGGTTAAGGTTAAGATCAGAGTTAGGTTTAAGATTAGGGTTGAGGATAAGGTTAAGATCAATGTTAGGTTTAGGATTAGGGTTGAGTTTAAGGTTAGGATCAGTGTTAGGTTTAGGATTTAGGTTTAGGTTAAGGTTAAGATCAGTGTTAGGTTTAGGATTAGGGTTGAGGTTATGGGTAAGATGAGTGTTAGGAAAGTTCGCTAGAAATTAAGTTAAATGGAAGTGAAAGAAAAGGTAAGGATGCCGAGAGCGACTACAGGGGGTTAAATGTCCATTAAAAATAGCAACCAGGCATAAAAACATGCCTGAAGATAGCTGAAACGAAATTGGTTGATCTTAAACAAAGTCAAAAACAGTGAAGTGAGATTATATTACTGCCTTTTTAACTGTTTGATATTTTAAATGAAAAATTGATTACGTTTTCCAAGAGGTGATCGGTAGCGGATCAAAGTGAATAAACAAGAGAATAGATAGTAGCACTGGCACGCACATGCATATACACCCATGCTTATAGACGCACGCGCACACACACACACACACACATATACACACACACACTCACTAAAAGCATGGCAGCTCATCAGTTAGAAGCACACCTTGCCGCAGGTTGGAAGCCCAGAGGTCTTTATTACAGAGTGTGCTCATCATTACCATAACAACAGCATTACTGGCATAATCCTCTCCAGGCACAGACATGAAGAGCTTTTCATAATCTCCCCGGGTTTGACATATCTACTAGTGCTTCTCCAAACTTCAAGTTTCCCCTCTTCTAATGAACCTGCCTCTTTTAGAGCAAAAATTAATTGGCTGAATCCATTTTCCCCCTCTCTCTATTATTGAGGAGTGTTTATTAGTAATTAAAGCATTCCAGAAGGCATGATAATGTGCCATGCAGGGTGGGGGGGGGGATTTGCGGCTCACTCGGAGAGCGTTAAGACTGCGGAAAAGACGGCATGACGGAGGCAACAGGCCAGTGCTAACGTCACACTGGCACGCTCTCGCCGACCGCAGGATCACGATCTGCACATGGACCCACGCCTAACCTCACCCCGCCCGATATTTCCGTCTAATAAACAAGAGCCTTGCTCCAAGTGTCTGTCTTAATTAGGCATGGAATCGGCTTCCTAAGCTCTTTCAGCGGCAGCCCTCGCACAGGCCCATGGGGAAGATCAACAAATGAGAAAGTAATGAAAGCACGAACTCGCCTCCTCTGCCTCTCCCTCTCCCTCTGTCTCTCTCAGCCCAGGGACAAAAGCACAGGGGCCCTGAAAACACCCGCACCGAGCCGCACCATGAGCCAGGACGCAACCGTGCGGAGTATTTACTTCACAAGGCTTAATTAGGTCCGAACTCAGCCAGCCAGCGCCGCAGAACCAGCGCAGAGGGAGCAGGACCCACGTCTCTGCGACTCCATTATGGACCAAAGAACGAAACCAAGAGACAAAGCAGTGAGAGGCAGGACATCTACAAGAAGCCACAACGATGAGAAGGACATCATGAAAGCAATAGTTTACAAACATCAATTTTACGCAAAATTGCCCCCCTTATTTCTAATGTAGCTGATCAGGGAAGGCAGGTGCCAGAAACGCTTGCTTCTTTAGTTTCGCCCCGGAGCTACAGTGCTAATGCAGTTAAGTAGTAGGGGCTTGTGACCACAGATTAGCATCGCACCAACTGCACGCCTAACTCATCACACGTTCGCCTCAAACTATATCAAACAGACTTGCTTATCATGACACTGCTACATGTGAAAATAGGGGAAAGTACAGACACATGTAAGGTTTTAAGATATCTACTGCTAATGTTTTATTTATCAGTTTTTATATTTCATGTTTATATATGTTAATATTTTATCACTACGTATGTCACCATTTATGTCTCCAGTCAGCGCTTATGCAGTATCAAAAGCAGTGTCACTATTTATCTCAACATTGCGTGCAATAACAGACTGGGTATAGAGAACAACTCCCAACCAGCATTTGTGCTCATTATTAAAAACACTTCATAATATTTATTTATCTATAGGATTTATATCCACCTCTTTTACTGACCTCAGCATGTAGCATAATGTATTTAGAGTTTTTTCTGGAGAGTTTCATTTTGACTTTATAATATATTACATTTTATACTGTTCTTTGTATCTCTGTGTCTGTGCACTCATAGGATAATCAATTTTATCTGTAGTCAATAGCATTTTCTGATCCTGAATCTAATATTTACCGTCACAATGGCCACCAAAGACCAAACAAAGGGGGGGAATCTGACGTCTCCGATTTAAAGCAGCTTGTATAATGATTCTAATGAGAGCTTGCAAGGCCAAGGCAGTGCGGCCCTTCTCTGGTTAGATAGAAGATAAAATATCCTGCAGAAACCTGAATTTAGTCTTTATACTCGGAAACATACACAGAAACAGATTGAACATACAGCTGGAGTGCGACTACAGGTGCTGATCAGAGGAGGTAAATGACAGGAGGCTCAATCGAGAAGCGTCAGGACCACGGGCCGGCCGAAGAGGAGGAAGTTACTGGAAAAGTCCTCTGTGCTCTGAAGATAACTTAAGGGCACAGCCTACACAGCAGCACCCTCCTCTCTTCAGCCCCCGCCAGCCCGAACTGAGGTAACATTCCATTAATCACATTTAGTTAGATCACTTCCCCAGAGCATCCCCAACTTACAAGCCACAGAGCGCAGGAGCAAAGGTGCAGATCCGCACGAAACCAGCGAGAGAGTAATTATGCTTTAATGATAGCATTTATTCAAAATGGATGATTACTATAACCATCACATTGAACTGAAGCAGATGAAAATAGCACATCAAAGAGCATGCATCTTTTTTCGCTACTAGCGTATTAGCAAATGTGTTTTCTTCGGTATGATTTAATTTATTGTTATCTTTCGGAGAGTAAATTGTGGTTACATGCAACGAGGCATCCTGAGAATTGAGAGATATACATATCAGTGCAAACTGCAAGATGAAAGTGAAAACAGGGGGCAGAGGGGAGGCTGTTCTCCACCCCCCACCCCCACCGTCCCAGCGCCCCCCCAACCACTCTGTGCTCACACAGCGGATCAGGTGTTTGGCTTCCTCTGGAGGTGCAGATCCATATGGTGCAAAATCTCTCATGTATACACGTGCTCTCTCACACATACACACACGCTTGTTTTTATACCTCATCAGGACACGCAGTGCTGGCTATGCACCTTAACCAGTGAATACATCACAGAAAACCTTGCATCCTTTATTTTTGTCTTGTTTTTATTTACATTACATTTACATGCAAACATCAAAAAAGAATTCTGTATAGACCTGTTACTTTATCATATTTTCTTTGTTCTATTTGCAATAACATATATATATATATACCCACATAATGTCAATGGGCAATGTCCTCGTGTCCTACATTTATGTGGATGTTACTTTGACTTGTACCATCCACCTAAACACTGTTGCAGATCAAGTTCACCCCTTCATGACATCAGTATTAACTAATGGTGGTCATTTCTTTCAGCAGGATAATGTAAAGGTAAAGGGGCATTTGGCTGATGCTGTTATCGAGAGCAACTTAGTTACAGGGACAGTCCCCCTGGAGACACTGAGGGTTAAGTGTCTTGCTCAAGGACGCAATGGTAGAATGTGGGGGTTTCAAACCTGCAGTTTTTCTGGTCATCGGGTTCAGGTAAGTGTCTTATCCACCTGAAATGTATTCAGGAGTGGTTTGACCAAGAGTACCATAGATCTCAGTTCAAACAAACATCTATGGGATTTGTTAAACAAACTACTCCAATCCATGGAGGTCCCACCTTACAGGTCTTAAAGGATCTACTGCGAACATATTGATGGAAGACACCACAGAAAACATTCAGAGGACTTGTGGAGTACAAGCACTGAGGTGTCAGAGCTCTTTTGGCTCTTTTGAGAACCTAGACAACATGTGGCAGATGGTTTTATGGTCATCGGTCCACACACTTGATGGCGTATGAAAAATTTACACACATTCACATAAACAACCCCCTCAGACATAAGTGGGTGTACAGGAATGGGGAAAAGAGAATGAATAAAATCTTCAAATGTTAACCCAGACCAGAAAAACGTATGAATCAGGAAACGCCCACACACAACGTCTCACAAACATGTTCGGCAAACAAGCTCAGTGGACACGACCCACCGTTTGGATTGCTTCTAGTCAGAACGAGGTTCATACAGAAATGTCAGCGGATCTCACTTGCCCCAAATAGTGCAGAGTGCAGAGATAATACACACCTCCCCCCTCTTTCCCTCCATCTGAACTGCTGCTACTTTCCCTCAGCTTCAAACGGCAGCGAGGCCCCTGAGGAGGTTACGTGTGGCCCCTGCATGTGTGCTCGGCTGAAGCCTTCTGTGCCCTGCTGGCCTGTCTGGCCCCGCCGGCACAGGGCTCTGCGTTGTGCTGTCTCAGGAATGCAGCATCAGGAGTGACACCCAAGCACACCAACACACCAATTACCTAACGGCATGCTACAGCCCCGACCTCAGCCGCAGCAGCAGGATGGAAGGGTTGTTTTTCTCGCCTCATTTTTTTCCCCTGTGACACCACATGACTCCCTCCCTCTCTCTCTTTTTTCACACTGTCTTCGCTCTTTTTGCCCAGCATCGCTCTGGGTTCTTAAAGCATAACTCCTTATATGTCCCACCTCATTAGTCTGGTTGGTAAAAAGAAAAAAAGATAGAAAGAAAAAAAACGGTGGACAAAACAAGAACAAACCAGAGGGAGCACAGCAGTGCATCTGAACTCAAGACGCCGAGTTTACAATGCGCCTGGAAATGAATTTCTATGCAGTATATTCAATTTGAATAATCAAATGGTTTGCTGGCATTGCCGGTTCTGGGTCCTCATCAAGGAGCCCAGGCCAGACGAGTCAATCTTATCCTTTATTTTTTCCTTTTGATTCCAATTTTCCTGTTACTTATGCGCTGCAATCGTGGCCGGCTGTGAAGGGCTGAAAGGGACTTAATTGGGCTAGCATTGCTACCCGTGCAAATTACCGTGCCAGAAAATTAGCGCAGGCAGCTATTGGCTTTGGAGATAATTCATCAGAAGATGAAATGCTTAATGCAAAGAGCGCAATTTGTAAAGATAAACGTGCATTTCCCTCTCCACGCACTTTCACTCAGACCTAATAGAGCTGACAGGGCAAGAAAGGAAGAAAGAAAGAGGGAAAGAAAGAGCAAAGAAGGGAGAGGAGATAAAGGCTCTTTTTTCCACCTACTGCCGACTTGCTTCGTATGCACGGTTTCGCTCTCGGTAGCAGAGTGCAGCAGAGTGCCAGGCTTTTGCTTGGCACAGACCTCGACTGCAGTGACAAAGTTAACATGCCAACAGCAACGGCTAAATTAGCCAGAGACGTTCAGTACAATACTACAGCACAGAGAGAGCTGAGAATAGAAAGATGCTCAAAATATCTTAGAAGGAGACAAAAATATACTTTTGAATGTAGAGGGTTGAAGAGGAGTTTTGAGAATACATATATATATAAATATATATGTATTTTTTTATTGCATCACGGCCATACAATAATGGTATTTTGTGACAGGGAAACACTCTGGGACATCAGAAACAACATTTCACACGCAGTTTCTGGACCATTTAAACCCAACCTGCTGTGGCCGGCAGAGATTCTCCAGAGCCCGGACAACAAAGGATATCTCCCAGTGGCCCCACAACAACGAACAAAGAAACGATACCCGCGGTGGAGTCCAAAACAGACTGAAGAAGTGAGCACATCGAGCACAGTGCCCAGCATTCTGCTCCCTGACACCCAGTCACTGGAATATAAACTGGATGACCAGAGAGTGAGAATGGCTTTCCAACGGGACGTGAGGGACTGCAAGATCTTCACTGAGACATGGCTGCACCCCCCTCCTACTGGACCAAGTGGCGACAATGTCCGAATTTTTCTCCGTGTTTTGCATTGATGGAACATCAGAGGCTAACAAAACCAAAGGTGAGAGAATCTGCTTCATGGGGAAAACTAAGTGGTGTGAGGTAAAGAGCAGTTCTCTCTTGCTCCCACCAGCCTCATTTGGAATATCTAACCATCAAGTGCCGTCCATTTTATCTGCCTCGGGAGTTATTACCACAGTGGTCTACATTCCACCTCATGCGGACACAGGTACAGCACTTTCTGAACTACACAATGTGCTTGATGCGACACAATATAAACTTTAACAAAGTGAACCTCAGACAAATCATTCTGAACTTTATTCAACACGTCACATGACCAACCAGGAGCACAAACACATTGGATCAATGCTACACGCCATAGAAGAAAGGCAATAAACCATTTTTGCATCCGGCTTTCGGACAAACATTGGACTGCTGAATCAGAAGCCACACTACAAGAAGCAGTCGATGATGAGACAGGTTCTGGTCATGCACAGATGAAATCAATGAGTTTCCAGAAATAGTGGTTAGCTTTGTTAGCATGCTTGCTGATGACATTGTTCCCACAGCAACAATGAAGGCTTTTCCCAACCAGAAACCATGGATTGATAGAAAGATCCAGAAGGCAGTGAACACCCACACCGGCACTTACAACTCTCGACTCAGCGCTGGCGACATGAGCACTTGCAAAGAAGCGTCATGCTGTGTCCGGCGTGAGGTCAAGGAAACCAAATGCCATTAACGGAAGTGAGACGAGACACACTTCCAATTAAGAAACACATGCCGAATGTGGAGTGGACAGCACACCATTACAGACTTTAAAAGTAAGAACTCACCGGTGAACTAAATGTGCTCTTCGCAAACTTTGAAGATAGCTGTACGGATGCTAGCTACACAGCTTACAAAGGCAGTAGGCAGCTGACAGACCACAGTGATGTCATCAACATCACGGAGCGCGATGTGTGCAGGGCGCTACTGCGGATAAACGCACAGTAAGCGCCAGGACCGGACGGCATCAACAAGTCCCAACCTGCATTAAGAGATCCACCACCGTCCCAGTTCTGAAGACCAGCAAGCCCTCATGCCTAAATGATTATCGACCAGTTGCACTCACATTGGTGGTTATGAAGGTTTTTGAGAGACTCCTCAAAGATAACATCACATCCTCCATCTCCAGCTTCACTGACCCACTAGGTGAGCTTATGGGATCTATTTGAGATTGCTGTTCATTGACTACAGTTCAGCTTTCAATACAATAGTCCCCCCGTTTACTACAGTTCACCAAGGAACTGGGTCTGAACAATCGTCTGGGTGCTCAACTTCCTCACAGGCAGATTCCAGGTGGTGAGAGTTGGTGTCTGCATCTCCAACATCATCACCCTGAGACAGCTGAGGAAATGTGGAGTCTCCCATGATCCTAAAGACTGTTTACTCTGGTGCTGTAGAAAGTGTCTTGACACAGAACATCACCTCCTGGGTTGGGAACAGCTGTGTCAGGACATTAAGAGACTACATAGAGTGGTGCAGGCTGCAGAACTCTGCAGCAGATCAGCTCTGCCATCTCTCCAGCACACCAGGAGATGCAAGACCAGAGCAAGCAGAATCGCTAGAGACTCATCCCACCCCAGAAACTGTCTGTTTCACCTGCTCAAATCAGGCAAACGGTCAGAACAGAGAGACTCAGGAGGAGCTTCTATCCTCAGGCTGTAAGACTTCTCCACCAGGACATGCCACCACAGCTAGTAAACTGTACAAAACTCCTCAGACAATTAAAATATATATTGTATGTTCTATTTTCCATATATATATCTATACCCATCTGTTTATGTGCCCTACACATCAAAATAAGGCACCCTGCACTTTATCATGCATTTAAATATCATTGCACATGTACAGTATACATTCAGGTGTCTAATTTGCACAATTATGTCTATTTTGCACAATATGTCTATTTGCACAATATGTTTATTTCTGATACGGTAATTCCACCTCTCATCTGCCTCACCTATGCACAGTTTTTCGTTTCTCTTTCTAAATAATTTTTTTATTACACTAAATATGTTTATCTTATTTTATTTCGTATTATTATCTTCTTCTTCATATCTCTCTTTATGTAATCTTAATACTAGGTAATCTATTTAGGTATGATTTGGGGTACATTTCACTGCATGTTGTATAACAGTGTATGTGACAAATAAAGAATCTTGAATCTTGAATATACCTTAATATACCTTAAATATCTTTAATTGAAGTACTGTACAAATGTCTTGAGCAACCTCTTATTTCTTTATATGTTGCTTTGAATCATGTTGTTGGTGCAAAAATTTTTGGTGCATGTCAAATTGTCTGATCTTTGGTGTATTGATGAGATTAAATTAAAGAACTGTGTACCAATGTCCATGGGCGTCCGAACCATTAGAGCAGTGGGGGACACCCCCCCCCCCCACCCCTAGCCTCGGTGATTGGAGAATCCACTTCCAAGTCCCCAGACTCTGATTCCATGATGGGAGGCGTGTTGGTGGGATTGAGGAGGTCTTCAAAGTATTCCTTCCATCGCCCCACAACCTCGCGAGTTGAAGTCAGCAGTGCCCCGTTGCCACCATATACAGTGTTGACACTGCACTGCTTCTCCTTCCTGAGATGCTGGATGGTGGAAAAGAATTTCCTCGAAGCCGTCCGGAAGTCATTCTCCATGGCCTCTCCAAACTCCTCCCACACCCGAGTATTTGCCTTAGTGACCACCGCAACTGTGTTCTGCTTGGCCTGCCAGTACCTGTCAGCTTCCTCCGGACTCCCACAGGCCAAAAAGGCCTGATAGGACTCCTTCTTAAGCTTGACGGCATCCCTTACCGGCGGTGTCCACCAGCGGGTACGGGGATTACCGCCACGACAGACACCAACCACCTTATGGCTACAGCTCAGGTCACCTGCCTGGACAATGGAGGTGCAGAATATGGCCCATTCAGACTCAATATCCCTCACCTCCCCCGAGATGTGGTTGAAGTTCTGCTGGAGGTGTGAAACACCTTCTGACTGGGGACTCTGCCAGCCTCACAATACATTTGGGCCTGCCAGGTCTGACCGGTTTCTTACCCCACCAGCGGAGCCAAATCAACACCAGGTGGTGATCAGTTGACAGCTGCGATCTAAGGTGTCCTGGTGCCAGGTGCACATATGGACACCCTTATGCTTGAACATGGTGTTCGTTATGGACAAACCATGACGAGCACAGAAGTCCAATAACAGAACACCACTCGGGTGCAGATCAGGGGAGCTGTTCCTTCCACGCCCCACCACGTATCACTGTCATTGCCCACATGAGCATTGAAGTCCCCCAGCAGAACAAGTGAGTCCCCAGAAGGAGTGATCTCCAGCACATCTTCCAAGGACTCTAAAAAGGGTGGGTACTCTGAACTGGTGTTCGGCACATAAGCAAAAACAACAGTCAGGACGCATTCCCCCACCCTAAGGCGAAGGGAAGCTACGCTCTTGTCTACTGGGGTAAGCCCCAATGTACAGGCACCAAGCTGGGGAGCAATAAGTATGCCCACACCTGCTTGATGCCTCTCACCATGGGCAACTCCAGAGTGGAAGAAAGTCCAACCCCTTTCGAGGAGACTGGTTCCAGAGCCCAGACCATGCGTCGAGGTGAGTCCAACTGTATCTAGTCAGAACCGACTAGAGGTTCCGACTAAATAAACACAAACCCATCAGCAAAAACATTAGGTGTGGCCAAATTAACTGTTTGAAACATTATTAAAAAGAAAGAACACACCGGTGAGCTCAGCAACAACAAAAGACTCGGAAGACCAGGGAAAACAACTACGGTGGATGACCGAAGAATTCTTTCCCTGGTGAAGAAAAACCACAGTTTGCCAGATCAAGAACGCTCTCCAGGAGGAAGGTATATGTGTGTCAAAGTCTACAATCAAGAGAAGACCTCACCAGAGTGAATATAGAGGGTTCACCACAAGATCCTCAAAAACAGGAAGGCCAGATTACAGTTTGCCAAAGAATATCTAAAATAGCCTTTACAGTTCTCGAACAACATCCCATGGACAGATGAGACACAGATCAACTTGTACCAGAGTGATGGGAAGAGTATGGAGAAGGAAAAGAATTGCTCATTATCCAAAACATACCACCTCATCAGTGAAGCATGGTGGTGGTAGTGTCATGGCATGGGAACATGTATTTACTGATGATGTGACTGCTGTCAAATGCAGCAGGATGAATTGTGTTTCGGGCAATATTATAATAGAACTGAATTTAAAAAATAGAAAATGTAACATTAACCCAAGAACACATCAAAACAATAAAATTCTGTATTATTCTTCCCCAACTAACAAAGTTATGTTCTGAGAACGTTTTCCAAACGTTCTGTTTTAGTAGTGGGAACGTGATTGGAAAATTTCTATAAATGTGGGAATGTCCACGTTGTTTAACGTTGCTGGAACGTTATCTTAAGATTTGCATAACGTTCCTACAACATTCCTTCAACCTCAATTTCATCATTAATACAATGTTCAAAGAACGTTGATTTGTAACGTTCTAAAAACGTGGAAATGTCCAGTTTTTTTATGTTAGCACAACGTTCTCTTAAGGTTAGCTTAATGTTCCTACAACGTTCTTTCCACTTCAATTTCATTATTATTACAACGTTCAAAGAACGTTGATTTGTAACATTCCAAAAACGTTAAAATGCCCACATTCTTTAATATTTATTCATGGTTAGAATAATGTCCCTGAACCATTCTTGCAGCTTTATTTTTTATTAACACAAGTTACAACATTCCAATAACAGTGTGAATTACAAAAAGTAATTATATAATCTACACACGTAAAAGAAAAATATTAATAATATGGTAAAAACTTGAAAAGAAAACAACGACAACAGATATTCTCATTAACATTTAAGCTTGTACTAGGAACTCATTGTATTTATAAATTAAGCTTAATCAGTGAGAATATCAGTGCGTGGTGGTGCCAGACTAGAAGGTCCAGTTTCTCTGTAAAATGAACAGATTGACTTATGTTACTAATGGTGATATATTATTTCATAAGCATTTAACAGTGCAGGTGCTCCCTAAAAGTTAACCTTTAAGTTATTTATGCTACGTATTATAAATTTGTACGATAAGTAAATCAAACATGATTCAACGGAAGCTTACAAATGTTATACAATGAAAATTTTCATAACACACAGTAAAGGATTACATCTGAAAATGAAACCTGAACTAACTAACTGAAATATTTAGGTAACAAAAACACATTTAGTACTCCCATCCCAAAATGTTTGTATCCCATACAAAAAACAAACAAAAATGTTTAGGGTTAAGAAAACAAGCCTTATTCACCCTTGAATGTGTTATTCACCCATTAATCACGATGAGGAGCGTACTTCAGGATTTCTGCAATGTATTCTTCAAACACCTTGACTTGTACCTTCGGGTGAATCCTTTGACAAGCCTCTAAACAGAAGTTTACAACATCTTAGTAAAGTACTTCAGTAAAACTGTTTGGAGACCAATATGTCGTTTAAATATAAGACAAAAAATATTCATACCATGACATTTTTAAAGAACCATTGTACCCATTTACACCTTACTTTAACATTTGCTAAATACAGGTGTAAACAATGTCTCAAATTACAATCATGTAAGATGTCACTGACTACATTGCACTTCTGTGTGCAAAATAATATGCGTCTTAAATGCTTAAGACTTAAATGCTTAATACTTAAATGTAGGGATACATAAAAGAGGAATCAACTCTGTATGCCACACTGTCTGAATCAGGTCTATGTTTTTGCGCACTTCAAGTGTGTGCGAGAACAGCGTGTAACGAATTGAGTTCTGTTTCATTTTCCCTTGTAGTGGTTTTAAATACCTTGAACTTATAAATTGGCAAATTAATCTGCGAGTCACATGCCAAAGGTGGGGTCTTGACCTGGGGTGTGTTTCCCGAAAGCAACTATGGTTGAAAGTTTTGTCGTTACCAATAGACTTCAATGGAACTAACGACCATAGTTACCTAACAATGTTTTTGGGAAACACACCCCTGGTCCATATGTATCGTGGATCAATTACGATCCTTTTAAAATAATACATTACAAATATAGTAAAATTTGGTATATTTCAGTTAATAATTATAATTTTGTTAGTTTTTTCCCCAAGATCTTAATTTTAGCAATAATTTTGCGGTGAAATGGCAAATTATGCAGGATCACGAAAAATTTGACATGTAGCTGATTTTGCATTGGATTCAGCAATCACGGAATCGCAAAAAACTGGAGGGTCTGATTAACAACTTATAATTAATGTTAAATTACTTCAAAATAGAGATATAACCCTCTAGCTACTGAGTAATATAATGCAGTGACTCAGTAGCAAAGCTATTTTGTTACAAAATTTTGCGGGGAAGCATTGATAAGTTTTAGTGCTCCAGATTGTTTGTGTGTGTGCGCAGTGTGATCCCTACTCTCTGTGTGTTTATGTGCCTTGGCAGATCTGGTCACTGAAAATTAATCTTAAAATGCAGCGACAGTGTTACAAAACGTAATACTTACGAATGATCACACTGCAAATGTCAAGGTCTTTAATTTTTTTCCCCCTTCATGCTGTACTGACCAAAAGTCTGTGTACTCCAACTGTCAGCAGTACCCTTCGGATGGTGTCTCCAGGGGTTCTGCATCCAAGGAGGCTCAAGTAATGGACCTGTAAAAATAAATTAATAAATTAATTACATTTAAAAAATTATTACTTTGGGACAGATAGCTACTTCCATTCCTAATCCATCACTGTGAACACCTGCATTTTAAAAAGAAAGCTTAAGATTAGTAAGAAAACTTGAACTTGTTTTCAAGTTTTCCTGGAAAACAAGGTGCACTAGGTTAAGTCACATCAGTGTATAAGTTGCATTTTGTTATTAAACTACTAGTCAGAAAAAAGCAAAATGCCAAAACATACAAATAAATATTTATAATGTTTGCAAATGTGTATTTTAATTCTACTAATTTTATGGTATTCAGAACAGAAAAAGAATGAAAAATGAAAACATAAAATAAAAAGAAGTCAACAGCATACCATGTCAGACTCCATCTGCACTCCTGTTTCCCTGTAGATGAGAATAAAGAGAAATTATAATCATCCAGTACAGTTTTGAATGCTCTATGTGTCAATGCCATTCCACTTAATAGATAGATGACGGGATAAATACAATAAAGAAAAAAATAAATAATTATAAGTCATTCGAAAACCTACCAGTACCACTCAAATTAGAACACCTTATCAAAAGATTACCACCGTGAATCGGGCTAATGTAAGGAGATAGTTGGTGTCAGTGACGTAAAACAAACACCGAACCGGTCCCTTAACTCTGCTGGTGTCGTAGTGAGAACCCGTGACGCCACAAGCGGTGGGTGGAGTCTTGCACGTAATCGTTGTCTATGTCGATCTCTTTCAACGGCAATAACACACTGAATAAGCTGCATTTGGATAATGGAATAAATTCTCAAAGTTTGGAGAATAACCAGCAAGTGACAGTGAAGGAAGTGCTGTCTCGCGGGTCGACCCCTCCCCCACAGGAGGAAACGCATTTCGTGTCTTTTGCGCAGTCATTTCAACAGTTGAGAATTTCAAATCAACCTAATATTATTACACTGGCTGAATTAGTAAAAAAAGAAGAAAGCTAACACCGCTTACCCCCTTGTAAGTTATTCTAAATATATGGAGATTATATGTTCCAAAAGTCCTTACATGCTTATTAATATGCCCCCCGAATATGTTACCAAAACACAAGTTAAATTTAGTGCTTTTAATTCAATTTAATACATTGCCCTTAAAATGTAAAGGTAAGCTTGAAATAGGTCCACGCGGGAAACGGTGAAGCAGAAATTCTGGACTGCAACTGCCAGAGTGTATTAGTTTAACATTAGCTGGCACCACTTCTAAGCTAACCTTCCCTCAGATTTTAAATTTAAGGCACTTAGCAGACATACACTTGCTTTTTTTGGTATCTGGGATCAAAGATATTTTCAATTTTTTTTTTTTTAAATGCATTTTTCTAGATTTTTTTTTTGTTTTTATTCTGTCACTCACTGTTCAAATAAACCTACCATTAAAATTATAGACTGATATTTTTTTTGTTGTCAGTGCGCAAACGTACAAAATCAGCAGGGGATCAAATAATTATTTGAATTTTCTTTTTGCTTTTGCAGATGTTATTTTTTTTGCTTATCCCTTCTCACACCCTTTTTGTGATAATATATTACATCTGTACACTTTAAATTATATTTCTAATTATAACTTTCTGTCAGGTCCCAAGCAAGATTTTTATCAACTTATTTTAATGAGAAACTTAACAAATGAATGTTTCTCTCAACATGAGAGTGAAGAATGAGAATGTTCATAATTCAAGTATAACATGAGGATGTTAAATGTTGTTTCATGATAACATTATGAAAACAATCAGAAATAATAAAAATATAAGAACATTCTGACAATGCTGTTCTATCAATATTATAAGATATACAAATAACATCCTAAAGATGTTGGAAGAACGTTATTCTAAGAACGTTTTCTATCAACATTTTAAGAACATTCATCAAGTACAAATAATGTTCTAAAGACGTTTCAAGAACATTGTTCTAAGAACGTTTTCTACCAACATTATAAGAACATTCATCAAGTACAAAACACGTCCTCTTGACGTTCCA
>JBBJLR010000111.1:36874806-36887234 GCA_037577145.1 Brachypetersius gabonensis | reverse complement strand
ACACACACACACACACACACACACACACACACACACACACACACACACACACACACACACACACACACATACAGCTTACATAATCTCCACGGAAACCTATTGCCAATAGAAATGGGTTCAGCTGCACATGAGCCTACGGTCATCATGCCCAGTGCCAAGCACAGACTAGAGGGGTATTAAGTCCCCCAGCATTGGAACTCTGGAGTGATGGAGCTCAGTCCAATACCTTTGGGCTGGAATTTTGGATGTTTATCAGTACCAGACTTCATTAAACCTTAAAACGCGAGCGGCGAGGATCTGTACCGGCAGCACAACAAATGGTAAATTGTCATCATTCGGCAAAACAGCTCCTTATATGGAAGTTCCCCGGTTTGTGTTGACACTGGTGGTGTCAGACATGTCTGGTGTTCCTGTGTCACGTAGAACCAAAGTTACTGTAATTTAAATACATATTAAGTAATATTAATAATAACCGCTACTGGTATTTAAAAATAGCGTCTCACACAATTGTACATAAAGAAAAAAAATGAACAAATTTCTTTTATTTTAGATCTTAGAAACAAAAGAAAAGATTGAATATCATTGAACCCGGGAGAACTTTGAGGATAGTCTCGGTCCACAAGTGGGCAGGGCAATCCCGCAGAGGGAGGGGCTCCAGAGAGAGGCCGAGTGACGGCGCACCAAGGGCAGCAAACGTAGAGAGTGTAAGAGAACAAACACCGGTTCTAGACTGTTTTACACCTGTTCTATTTACTGAAATCAGAGTTTACTAATACACTCTGAGTTCTAAGGGTTAACGCTATTGTAGCTGAATGCAATCAAATCCTGAAAGCAATGTTACATTTACATTTATGGCATTTATCAGACGCTTTTATCCAAAGCGACTTCCATTCTCCAACTACAGAGAAGAGAGTCTCCTACCTACAGGGGGCAGTCTCCCTGGAGCAACTTGAGGTCAGGTGTGGTGTGCTGAAGGTAGGATTCGAACCCATGACCTCTTGGACTAGAAACAAGTATCCTACCCACTACGCCACCAACACTACAGTTACCTCTAGTATAAATAAAGCAAAACAGGAACCAACTCTCTATTAATACCAAAATGAAAAAAAGTAAAGGCAAACATTAAGCCAGGGTAATATTTATCGCACAATTAGAGGAATATTGATGAAGAATATATTGCGGAAAATAAGCAAAATGGCAAAACAAAGCAATGATATGATTCATATACCACTGTTCTCTCATGGTTCTACAAATTATAAAAATCCTCAAGAGACTATAAAGACTTAAAAAATGCTGAGATTTTGGTGTGAATCTAGCACAATGTGAAGTGCAAGACAAAGCCCACAGCAGGAGTCCTTCGTGTCAGCACTGAGTGACTCCCTCGACTGCACAACTGGGCCAACCTTCCATCTGTATTTCATGCTCCCACACCCCTGCTTTATGTAATCTACTTTATTTAATTTCGTCTCTAATTTGTCGTCCTTGCTTCATTACTGCTTGCTCTGCTGGTCTGGCAGAATTGTTTTTCTTGCTTTGGTCGATGGAAAATGAGAATGACTTTTGGAGGCAGACTGACATTAGCATCATTCAATATTCACCAAAGGTCCCGTTCCGCAGGAGGGGAGGTAACAGGCTGAGAACATTACTAACTAATTTCGGTCTTTACAATCACATTCGCTACCTTTTTTCCCCCCTTCCATGTTGCATACTAAAATATTCCAGACACAAAGCAGTGACAAGCTTTAACCCCTTGTTAGCATATTGCTGGAGAAGCAGCATGGCTGAACATGCTTTTATGCCAAATTGGTAGGTTGACAGCAAAATTGCAGCACAGTGACAAAGGCCAATTTATTCAGAGCACTTCTTATGAACCTTTATTTATTCAGGGTAGGGCACCTTCTTATCTTTCACCACATGTTATCACCTCCTGTAAAAGATTTTCTTCCCAGTATTAGTCATAGCCAGTTGCCTCAACTCTTTCTCACTGCCAGCCTGGAAAGGCGAATTTGTGCATCTTCCAAACCAATCTTGTCTTTTTTCAGCACCATCCTGGTAAGAAGGGAGAATTCGATTTGATTGCTTTGCTTACTAAACAGCAGTATGACGATTTGGTACCCCTTTACATTAAGACTGCCCTTATAAATGGATTATAAATGGTTGTTAATTTGGTTATAAAGCATTAATAAACAGTTATAAAACGTTAACAGTTATCATAGACTGATGCAGGCTCGCTATTCTGTGTTTTAATGATAAAAGCATGTTAACAAAGACCTGATGAAGCTGACAGTTTAACATTCTGCCTAAGGCCTCGTCCACACGGATGTTCGAAATGAACGCACTCTGAACGCCATAGGCGTTTTTGTTGCGTTTGGTAGCGACGCATGATCGACATCGGTAAGGCGTTTGACTGCCGTCTGACGCCGTTTAACGCCAGCCTGACGCCCAATCTGTAGTTTCGTGTATTATTTTGACGGCAAGAAAACGTTGCATGCAGCATTTATTTGACGGCTCCCGAACGCGCAGCCGGCCGAACGCCGGGGCTGAACGCCCACATGGACGCTTTGATTTGCTTCAATGAGCAGAAAAACGGGCGGCGTTCAATAGGCGCTCACCTGGTGTCACGAGCGCCAGAAAAACGCCTGGTTCAAACGTCCGTGTGAACGAGGCCTAAGAAAGGAACATGATAAGCTCAGCAACTACCAAGATGAGATTTTCCAAATAATAAGCCTGACAACTGTTATAACTGTTGTGATTATTTGTGCTTTATAATCTGTCTCCAACCTAATTAACAACCTGAATGTAAATCTATTACAAGCCCTTTAGGAGGGTAGTCTTATTGTAAAGTGCTTCTGGAGCATTTAAGCACCTTAGAAACTGAACTGTTCTCCAGCATGTTGTTTGTGTTGCTTTAATTAAGCTCAGGATAATATAAACAAAAAAAACATTTTCAGAGAGCAAATAGACATAGGTGGAAGTGTCAATTTAGTAAACATGGCAGTGCATCATAATTTAAAGTCATCACTATGGACACAGTGTCACTGAGCTGCTCATGAGCACAATTAGCTTGACAGACAAGGCATTAAACCATCTTTTGAAAGGCCCTGGATTTCATGAGCTGTGTGAATAGAACTCGGATCAGCAGCGTCCACAAGCAAGAGCTCCTTTACAGCAGCAGAACAATGAATACAACTGAATAGGCTCAAGCAATCAAATATAATTACACAACGAATCCATGTTATCCAACAGTCATTTCTGCTGACCTTAAATCAAATCCAGTGATCAGACAACCAGGAAATAACAGTCAGTACGAGAAAGCAAGTTTATTTATACAGCACAGGATCCGACACAGAGGTCATTCCATGCAGGTTATAGAAAAAAATGAAAAGTAAAATAAACCTGTACAAAAGTAAGATTTAGAATAAGTTAAAGCAAGAATACTTATAGAATAAATGTTGAAATTTCTTTCCCTTACAGAAGCAATAGATCGTGTCTGTATAGCTCAGCTCATAGTATATTGTTGAATTTTCCAGTTACTTATTAGGGTTAATCCATTTAGCACAGTTTATTTTCCTTAAAGAAACACCATATTAAACCTGTATGGCTCATAGTTTATAGCCCACAGTATCTATTGAATTTTCCCGTTAAATTTTCCATTAGTTATTTCATGAAATGTAGGTTCAATGCATTCCACACTGTTTCTTTCCCTTACAGAAATGGTAGATTGTACTATATTTGACTTATAGATGTAGATTTTATGCAGGTTTTACAAAGATAAAAGTAGGGGAAGCAGATAAAAGCTAATTTTGCCAAAAAGTATAAAGACAAACAGAGAGCCAACTGATTGTAGTAGAAAACAAGGCAGTTTTAGCTTCTAAAGCTTAAAAGCTGTAGGCTTCTAAGACTCAACAGTTGGGGCAGGTCTGATTTCCAAGGGAAGCTGATTCTAACAGAGGGCATCATTCTGTCTAAGTGCCTTTTCACCCTGTTTATTTTCAGATCCAGCCAGTCTGTCCCAGGCTTATATTCATCAAACATTTGAGGGATTTATTTAGAGCCCAGGCCACTGAGTAACTTTAAAACAATGAGTTTTACTTTGATTTCATTTCGGTATATAATTAGAAGGCAGTGTAAGGACCTAAGAATGTGAAAACCGTGATGTTTTTTCTTGATTTTTGCTGGAATTCTAGCAGCAGCATTTTGAACAAGCTCTAGCACTGTAATGGTCTTTTTGTGTATGGTAGTCCACTGTAGCAATCAACCCTGCAGGTGCCATTTAGCTTTAATGTAGTCGCTGAAAGCTCACCCTCCATGATTACACCAGTAATTATGCCATGGGTTGGAGTTTTTCCTTAGATCCCACATTCCAAGTCACATCCTTACTTCTTTGTTCCCATACAATTCTATATACATTTTGTCTTAACATAATCAAAGGAAATTTTGTTGCATTTACACATTTACCTTCTGAAAGCATAAACAAGATGAGTTTAAAGGACTGAAATCATTTGGCGAAAGAGCTAAATAGATGTGAGTAACATCTGCATGACAATAATAAGGCACTGCATTTTAGACCAAGATGAAGCAAGTATAAGTTAATCAAAAGAGGTCCAAGAATGGAACCTTGTGGGACTATGCTTTCTAAATGCATGAACCATCCGAAGGCCATTCCTGAGAGCCTGACTGAACTTTCTAATCTGTCTAGCAGTATTTTATGACGGACAGTGACAAAGGCAGCACAGAGATCTAGCAGTACCAAGACAGTTATTTTACCTGATAAATGTCATTTAGGACCTATATGAGAGCCTGAATGAAAGTCATCTAAATACCCATTTTGGTTTAAGTAATTACTGATTTGATTGTAAACTACTTTCTCACTGATCATTCCTATAATACATCTACACTATATAAGCAAAAGCATTTAGACGCCTGACCATTACACCAACAGGGACTTAATGGCATTGCTTTCAAATCCATAGACTTTAACATGGAGCCTGTTCCCTCTTTGCAGCTATAACAGCTTCCACCCTTTTTTGGAAGGCTTTCCACAAGATTTTGTGCCATTGCAGAAATGTTAAAAAAACCTTTCTTAAAAAGCTTTTGGAGTGTTGAGACTTTCAGAGTTGCCATCAACAGCAAAAATTTCAGACACAAAGGCCATATTTTTTGTGTGTGTTGATATAGCTGTTATGGCCCTGATGCGTTGTCTAATATGTTCAGTTTTGTGAAAAAAAAAGATGCATGGCAAAAGAGCATGATTGTTGTTAATGTTTCCATTAATAATATTAGAGAAATTAGATATTCTAGCCATAGTAAATACAGAGACTATCTTTAAAAATGTCATAATCAATCCAAAGTTTAGTTTTTCTCCATTTACTCGGCCTTTCTGTATTCTCTCCTATGATTAGTCACTGCTGAGGCATTTCTCCATGGTGCTTTTTGTTTACCAGAAACCATTTTAGTCTTGACAGGTGCTATAGCACCTTGAGAATTTGAAAATTAAATTGATTAAACTAAAGACCATCATCCACAGACTCTGCCATTATACTTGCTATCAGAGACATGGCTTTCATAAACAGAGCGCTGGTGTTCTCATTAATGCGCCTCTTTTTGACATCTTTAGTTCTAATTTTGGTGATTAGATCAACAAGCCCATCAAAGAAAACACAGAAATGATCAGACAGAGCTACGACTTTAACATTCGTAGGATTAAGATTGTCAAAGTGAATATTAATGTCATCAGTTATAATAAAAAAGAGTTAAAGTCTGTAGAAATGATTGACAGCATTGCAGAGAATTCATCAACAGTTCAGATTGTATTTTGTGGGCCTGTAAACAACTAGTAAAATCCTTGTCAACCTTTTCATTACAGTGCAGAGACATTCAAAGGGATATAAACTGACCAAGTGAAATCTGCTTGCATTGAGATTTACATTTACAGCATTTATCAGACGCTTTTATCCTTCCACTCCCTAACAGCAGGGGACAGCCTCCCTGGAGCAACATGGGGTTAAGGGTCTCGCTCAGGAACCCAGATGTATCCAACTGATGAGACATTTAAAAGGCTAAGGTCTGGAGTGGCTGCACTGTAGTTGTTCTCCATCCATGTTTCAGTGAAAAACATAAAATCTAACTGGAGTGCACAAATAGGATTCTGACATAAAGTGACATGAACATGAAAAGCTGCGGACCTGAACATGCAGAAAGCTCAACATAACTGGACATAGGTTGAACTGAATAACCCTGAGTACTGATTGGACGGTTTTCTTTTAATTCCCAGAACTGGAATAGGTACCAGCTTGAAAGCAAGCATAAACAGAATCACTACAATAGCAGGGACCTTCAGGAATCAGTGGGTGGTTTTTAGTGCACAATGAGCTGCTGGTGCACCTCATTGGTGCCACTGGCAGTCCTGAGATTCAAACCCATGACCTTCTGATCACTGGGGCAACTCCCTAACCACCAAGCAACCAGCTGTCCTTTTTGAATTATAAACAATTAATGAATTGTTTAATTGTTTACTAACGACTTCACAATTCATTAATAATAACTTACAAACACTGAGACTCTTGAAGTAAGATTATAGTTATTTGTAAACACACCACGCCACATTCTTTCTCTGTATTTCACTCATTCACCAATTGCCGGTGGGTTGCCACCAACAACCTTCTGATTGCAGGGGCAACTCCCGAACCACCAGGCCACCAGCCGCCCAACAGTCTTACCTTCAAAAGCTCAAAATTCCTGTTTTCTTCCCGTGTTCAGTAAACCAAGGCGGCTGCCTCTCTGCACAGTGCCAGAACTGGGACACTTTGGGCTATGCGTGCAAGTACTACTAATAATAATGGGCTTCCATTTGTGAAGATCCCTTGAAATGAATAAAGAAATAATACTGTAATATGTTTCTTTATTCTCTATTGTTATGTCTCAAACAAACTGATGCCCTTAAGGCACGCCACTCCACCCACTAACAAGTAACATTAATCCAAATGTTTATGCTAAACTCCGGCCCATGAGTGGGTGCATATGTGAAGTTTGCACATTAATGCACCGGTTTACTTTTATTTTGATTATTTTCCTGCTTTCCACTATAGATGCACACACACCCAGTGCGACTACCCACCTGTCTCTCTATATTTATGCCACTGTTTCTCAATGTGTACACAAGATTGATGGCATGTAATGTGAGTTTTTTTTTCTCTTTCAGTTATAGTAAGAGCAAATTTAGACAACTGTATGCCTGTATTCTTTTTCATTGCAAAATGATTCAGATTGTACAGCACCCTTTTATTGAAGAAAATGTATAGAAATGTTAAAAATCATACATGCAAAATAATTAAAACACACCATTCAAGAGGGAACTTTGAGTGTAAGACATATGAGCATAATGGCACTGCTAAGAAAAAACTGTCCTTTGAATGACCTCACTAATATAACATAAAAGAGCTGGTTTGAGGTTTTTTTTCATGGCTTTACTGAGTAATAAGCCTCAGGATGCATTACGCCTGGGACTTCAAGGGTTAAGCACTGAAGAACTAATTTACGTTTAATGCAGCTTCAAATATTCTCTGCTTTGTTACAACCGTATCTGTTGGAAATGTTGGGCAATGTAAAGGTAGAAGCAAAAAGTAAATTTAGTTGTGAAGGTGAAGACAGCAGAGCATCTACCTCCTATTCCTCCGACCTCATAACTTCTTTTCTGACACAAAAGATGCAGATATAAAACATGATGAAACTCTATTTCGTATGAGCTATTTCATATTGTTAGATACTGTGGATGACAGCACAATGAGAACAAATACATCTGTATTTCATTAAAAAAAGAATCAAAAATAAATGACCAAATCTATATTTGACCAAATGGCTGAACACAAAGAGCCAAAACTCAACAATAAGGATTTCTGTGTAAATGATTATTTGCCCATTTGTCTGTGGCATTATTAAAAGAGGTTTTGTTATTTTTGTCTCCAATCCCACCATGTACACCAAACATTTACTGTCATCTGGCCAAGCTAATAATAATCACACCACGCATCTCTATGCAGGGGGCGGGACACATTTATCTTACAGTAACACAAGTAACCTGCCAAATATTATCATGACATAAAGCCCTGGAGTGAGACTCCTGTGCATGAATACACCTGTAATGCAGAGCTGAGTTTCAATGTAATGTTAGAGATTTAAGTGCATAGAGGTGATGAATTCACCCAAAAGTGATTGATTATAATGCAGTTTAGCTACAGATTTGAAATGCTGACGACTCTACATTGATTTCATGCGAACGTCATGTCGTTTATCACCACGTTTTCTTGTAATGGTAGCTAATATATACAGCAGCCACGACACTAGAGAGCTTAAGTTAATCAGTGCATTAAGGCCTTGTTGACATTGCCTGTTTATCATTTGTTCAGGGTTGTTTGTGTGTGTGTGTGTGTGTGTGTGTGTGTGTGTGTGTGTGTGTGTGTGTGTGTGTGTGTGCATGAAGCCAAAGGTGTGATAGCACACATGGTCTGATGTTTAAAAGGCCCTTGTCCTCTGCAACATCACATGTCATTATCACAGTGGAATGGATGTTTAATGGCCTCATAAATGATGTCAGGGACAAGCATTGTCATCTTTCCTGCCTGTTGAGCTGGACCAGGTCCACACTGACACACATCTGCTGCATGAAACGACCTCATCAGGGCACCCTGGAGCTAGAGGCCAAGCGACCTCATCGGTTAAAAGCAAAAACAATGGACCCATGGTCTGTCTGTGCTCAAAATAAATTAAAACACACACAAACACAGCTTTGTTTTTGCATGAAACACACTTTACATATCTGTGTCCTTAAAATATGTAATTATCCATAAGTAATCATTTGAGTGTGTGTGTGTGTGTGTGTGTGTGTGTGTGTGTGTGTGTGTGTGTGTGTGTGTGTGTGTGCATCCATTTGTAATAATATTTGAGAGTGTGGAAAATGGAAAATGCATTTTTATTTCTCTATCATTATATGGTGATTAATCTTAATTATAGTATTGATATATTTGTAATTGATACCTAAATGTAATAATGATGCCTGTGTATATTTTATGCACTCACACAGGGGCGACGGAAGCATTTGTAATGTGGGGGGGCGATGCGCACAGGGGGGTTGATGCGTGCGTGCAAAGTCTCTGCCCTTTTGAGCGGGGTGCGAGGATTGCTGCATGAAACAGTATTTGTATTTGTATGTTAAATGTTGGGGAGGTTCAAACGAATAATAACACAGGTCAACAGGTCTTCAGAGATAAGTTTCTGTGGGTTCTGTAGTGTTTTTCATGCTGATTTCTAATCCATGTTTAGTTTTTCCTGCAGGTACAGTGTTTGTGATGAAGCTAGTTCTTTACTTCATGATAGTTGGTATAATGATCATATAATAATCATATGCTGAGTGTTTGTGAAGAAACAGTGGTAGCTGACTGACTCTGATCATTATATCTGTGCCACAGTGTGGCCTGTCTGACTTCACTCTGAAAATATTGAAACAGTTCTTGGTGCAGCGGTTTAATAAAAACACATGCAAGTCTAATGCAGATCTAATATTACTCACGATTCAAAAAGTTAGTGTGACTGAAAAAAAATGAAAGCAGATCTAAAATCAGCACGAAACACTGGTTTAGAAAAGTGTGTTTAGATTTCTGATGATTACTTTTTTTTGTTGACCTGTGTTATGTCGGGACATGTCCCCTTCAGATTGATTGGAGGTGACACCCATGCACTCACATACCCATGACTCACGCGATGTAAATTTTATCAGGAAATTTCCATATAGTTTATAATTTAGCACTGCAGGCACTGACATGGTATTGAATCACACACAGCAGTGCTGTGGGATTGTCTCCGAATACAACAGGGATCAAATATCTAGTCAACAGAGACTGACCACTGATCAGGGACTGCCATATCAGTGCTGCCACTCAAACAACACCTACTCACTGGCGGTCCTGCAGGGAACTGGGTAAAGGGACAGATCAAATGACAGAGAAAAGATGGACTACAGTCTTTAACTGTAAACAACAAAGGGTCACCTACATGGTAATTGAAGCAGATAAAATGGACAATAAGTGTAAATACAAGGTTGATGTGTGTATCCTCATTTTCTAAACAACCCCTGGTATGTAGTTTCTTTTTCCAAAAGTGCCTTTACATTGTGTCTAGTTTCAAAGAAATTACCAATTACATGAAAACAATCTCTGTTAAGTAAGTTTAAGTAAGTTTTGTTATAAAACAATTGCATATATGTACATATATATAAACATATTCAACACACACACACACACACACACACACACACACACACACACACACACGCACCCCTGACTGTGATGTTGAATTGATACTTTTCCTTAAGGCACATTCGGGTTTCTTAACGCTATGGCACCCGTTCTCTATTTGTGGCTGAGAGTTCCATATGCTTGGAGAATCTGTGATGCTTTGCAGTCTGGGGCATGCTTTGTGTAACAGCTTTCACACCCTTCCTCTCTTCTCTCTTATCGCCATTGCAGGGGAAAATGGTATTAAAAAGTGTCTCATTTCACAGTTACTGACACCCCATCCAAAGCATCTATAATTGGTTGACAAATTAGGTTCTTATTGGTAAAATAGCTGAAGTCTCACACTAAGCTCCCACATATTGCTTCTCGGAATATGTTTATCTCATTTATGGAAGATCTCGCACGCAGAGTTCCGCCGTATGGGAGCAGTTCTGGGTATTACAAAGCAGAACTTTTGACTTGCTGCAAAATATGAACAGTGACGAGGATCGGTACGTGGTATTTTCAGGGATCGTGGTATTTCCTTTAACCTAAATGATAAGTCACTGGAAAGGTCGGGCCGGTTCTGATCGACAGAGAGCACAGAAAAGCAGCGACAGTCCAGCAGCACCCAAGGACAGCCTCCTTTTCCCCCTGTTCAAGGCGACCAGAGGGTCAGGGGTGACCATCATGCGACCATCGCAGCATTCAGAGCATGTCCGTGCCATGCTAGGCCGCCTCAGGGAAGGACAGCATCAGAGGAAACAAGATACAGAGGCTGTGACAAGCAACCGATAAAATGCAGCTGATTTTCTCTGCATATTGAGTGACCTGACAGCCACCCTGCGAGTTCGGAGTTGTTTACTTTTCAGGGATTAGTCCGGTTAGCCACTAATCAAACTCCCTCTCCAGTCCCAGCCCCCGTCAGTCCTCACCGCTTTCCCACACTTTGCTGGAGAACCTAGTGGGATTCTGTGAGTCAGACGAGTGGGCTTCTCTCACCGAAAGCGCTGGAGGAGGCAGAAATGAGAGGGTGTTTATGATTCAATTTGACTAAGCAATTAAGGCGGACAGGTTAATACATTCAGATGCTTGCTTATTCATATGTGTATGTTTAGCCATGTAGGATGCATAATCAGAAACTCATCTGTGACTTCATTTAACCCTTTAAGAAGCCTTTAAGGACTGTAAAATCTCCATGTTTTAGATCATCTGATTCAGAACTTACTCAATTACTCAGTAAAACCAATGACATAACTAATATATTAAATGCTAAAGACAAAAATAGGTTGCATAAATGGCATTTTTTTCATTTTCACTTTGACAATCAAATGCAGTGCATCCCTTTCTGACTTATTAAAAGTCTCTGCTGTGTTTATGTATGTCTATGACCATTTTGACAGGAGGAATCCTTATTTTATGCTCTTACTGGTGTTGTGTATAACTTAAAATTTGCACAGAGATACATCACTCCTGACATTTCACAAGAGTCACCAGCCTCCTCACTGTTGCTAAGCATGTGTAGTTGAAAAAAAATCTTATTTTTGATTGTATTTTGCAATATTAAGGACTGAAGTATTTGGTCTTTTAGTAGTTGCTCTGGAACAGATGTGTTGTGATGCACTAATGCTATACTGGCTCTAATGGCATACTGGTCTCTAAAGGAAAATCTCTGTTTTGATTGGGTTGTCTGGATTGGAATCTACCAAACGATACCCACAATGCTCACCACAATCTGTACACGCTGATGTCCAGTGATTATAGTTGCAGATGTAGTGCAGATGTCCATAGAACATATATGACACACAGGATGCACATATGGCACATTGTCAGAAAGCTCAGAAAGCTCTCTCATTATTGGTGACATTTGAAGTGTCTTGATCTCTCGAGCAGTCGATATCGACAAATCTTAGTTGTTAATTGCATTTATTACACCAGCAGCTTAATTTTTAGTTATCAAAGACATCAACATTAAATCTATTATCACATACTTTCTTTTATCCACTGTAGTTTCTTTGGTGCACTTTATTCTATGCATGTCACGCCTACTCAATTATAACTAATCAATTCATTTATTTTGTTCTCCAGTGTTGTGCAAGTTACTTCCAAACTGTAATACATTACAGATTACTTATTACTGTCATTTAAAAGTAATCCCTT
>JBBJLR010000111.1:36852844-36863020 GCA_037577145.1 Brachypetersius gabonensis | reverse complement strand
GTTCAGGATACATTTCACTGCGTGTTGTACTTGTATGACTATGCATGTGACGAATAAAGAATCTTGAAATCTTGAAAAGGCTGATTTTAAAGATATAGTTTAAACACTGCAGGACAAATGATATGTTTTGATGATTTTCTAAGTATGTAATAAGCTAAATAATAATAATAATAATAATAATAATAATAATAAGCTAAACATTTGTTTTTTACATTCTGTGTCTTTCTGTATATCTTAAAATCAGGAAACTGTGCGTTAAAATTTGTTTTTGGTTTTTTTACATAGAATGTCAACAAACCACACAAACTTTAGTAGAAAACTGTATTCATGGAAGAATATGTTCTGCAAAGAAATCTGTGTGTTTTATTTTCCGTGCTATTATATCTAATCCTGTTTCTGGAGTTCTACTGTACATTTAAAGCTTTTCCTGCTCTAATAGCTTTCAGGGTTTGATTAATAACTGACTGGTTAGAGTTAGGCATTAAAAATAGGTAAAACCAGTACCAGGACCAAAAATGTCACTATAGAATCTAACAAGGAGACATTCGCTTCTGTTCCTGCTCAAACACACTTATAAACACAGGCTAGACGGTAATTATTCCATTCCTGTATCAGATCAATACAGCTAAATGATCAATAATAATATTACAGGACCATAACCGCTTGATGCCCACAGCAGCTCAGCGAGGCCTTCCCTAAATACATCAAGACTTCCTTCCTAGACCTGGTGGCACTTCCCAAATCAGATACCTATTCTGTTTTCGCTTTCTTTTTTTGGCATCAAAGGTATGCCTCTCTTTCTCTTTACTCTCTTTTTCTGGAAAGGAAGTGAATCAGTGTATTCCTTGGGGGGAAACATTTCAACGAGTGTTTTTTTGCAAACCCGGCGAGTGACGTATATGAAAGGAAGCACAGAGGAGTTTGAGTGGGCACTCTGCCTCAGGCTTTCTGGGAACTCTTGAGAAAATACTAGCAGTGTCTCATTAAAATGTGTGTACCAGAGTCTGTGCAAATGCTCAGTGAATATATTTAAAACACATGGACTGAACCCATCATGGACACTGCATGCTCTGCACTTTCACTGTACATGACCACGATGGGATTCTCCAGTAAATAAGCCTGAAAAAAAATAGGATCAATTCAAAATAATAAAATATATTGGCATAACCTGATGGAAGAAGCACCCCAGGGGCGACGTCCCTCTTATTTTCTCTTCTGGTCAAATGATGGAGGCCAAATTGTGGCACCCTTATGGAATGGCTATTGTTTAATTCATTCTGAAACTTAATGTAAATAGTCTCATTTATTTGCCTACATTTAGACACTGTGACCTCTATAAAGTGGCCCCTTATAGTCACCATACCACGCCACACAGTGTGAACAGTGTGAAATACTTTCTCTGCGTTTAACCCATTCACCAAGTGAAGCTGTGGGCTGGCACTAACGAGGGGCGCCCAGTTGGTACCTCAGTGATAACACTAGGAGTCCTAGGACTCGAACCCATACCCTTTTAGTCACAGCCCTAACCACTAGTGGTTTACATTGTTTATATGACAAAAAGGAAGGTTCCATTGAAAGCAATGTGATTTCGAGAGAAGAAATGTAATGTTAGACATGTAGAGCAAGAGTACCCCTCAGGCAAAGCTCCCTTTATAATATTACAGCAAAAAATTATTAGATTTTCATCAGAAAGTAACAGAGTTGAAGACTGTGGGCTGGCAGGCCAGCATTACTGTCAATGTGCTAGTGGCTTGTAAAGCTTTTGCTTTGTTTAAATTGTTATTTGTTTAAATTGTTTAAGTTGTTGCCGTATTTCTTCAGCTACTTCCACTAGTAGTAGTTCTAAAACTCCTTCTACCACTACTAACGCTACTAATACAGCTTCTATTATTACTCCTACTACGAACACTACCAGCTGCACTGCTGCAGTTCTTCCTACCACTACTACTACAATTCTTTCTACTACTAATGCAACTACCACTACTCCTACTGCTCCTGCTAGTATTACGACTCCCGATATTAATACTACGACTAATATCATGACTTATACTGCTTCTACTATTGCTACTGCTTCTGCTGCTACTACTACTCTTACTACTAATCCTACTGTTTTTTCTGGTATTAATACTATTCCCAATACTAATCCTTCTACTTCCCCTACTGCTACTAATACCACTGCTATGACTACTATTCCTGATACCCCAATTCTACAAGCGCTACCAATACTGCATATAATTCCACTACTAATACTGAATCCTACCGCCACTACTACTAATACTGATCCTAATACTACAAATACTATCACCCCTACTTACTAATAATACTACTAGCACTACTTATAACACAACGGATACTGCCTCTACTACTCCTACTGCTGCTCCTACTATTCCTAGTACTCTTAATACTACTTCCACTACTAATAATGATACTGCTCCTTCTACTCCTGCTTTTGCTAATACTGAAACTATGACTACTATTACTCTTCTGTTACTCCTAATACTGCTTCTCCTACTACTTCTACAAGCACTACTCTGATACCACTAGTAATACTGCCTCCTACTGGTACTACAACTAAAACTACTTCTAATACTACTGTTACTCCACTTACTACTACCGCTACTACTACTAAAATCCCACTGTCCTGTCAGCTAGCTCAGATAAAGTAAAGTGACCATTTGTCATACATACGCATGGTGCCACTAGCAGACATTGGATTCAAACCCCCAACCAGCTGTCACCAGCTAATAATACTGCTCCTATTACTCCTACTAATACAATGATTACTACTGCTACTCTTGGTACTAATACTACTACAGCTCCTAATACTACTAATTATATTTCTTATAGCCACTGCCTACTTGGGGTGGTGGCGGCCTAGTAGGTAGGATATTTGCCTCTGGTCTAAGAGGTCATGGGTTCAAATCCTACCTTCAGCACCACCACTGGGTTCCTGAGCAAGACCCTTAACCCCAAGTTGGAGACTGTCCCCTATAGTTAGGGAATGGAAGTGGCTTTGGATAAAAGTGTCTACTCAATGCCGGAAATGTCTACCAATACCTCTACTCCTATTATAACTAATACTGCTACTATGATGACTAGTACTCTTACTACTGAATATAAATCCTAATACTACTTACTGTACTTCTCCTACTCCTTCATATAAGGAGCCACTGCCTGCTTCACTTACTACCAATACCATTCCTATTAATACTACTATTAACACAGCTCCTATTGCTACTAATACTATTTCTACTGCTACTCGTAATACTGTTAATACTACACTTACTGCTAATAATACTAGCACTCCTACCTCCTCTCCACTGCTCTTACTACTATTATGCTTACTGCTATTAAAAGGATATAGTCCTTAAGAGGGGTATTTCCCCTATATTCACCTATATGCCACAGATAAGGATGCCTATGGCACAAACATAGGCAGTGTAGCACCTGATTAGAAATAGGCAGGGTGCATTATGTTGATCAAAATGGTGAGGCATGCTAAATTTCTCTAGAGAATAATTTTGCTCCCTTCACCGCTCAAAAAAAGGACATCAGCTCCCAAAGGAACGTTCCTCCTCAAGATGTTATTTTTGTTCCAATCTCAAAGGCTTGCAGTTAAAGTTTATGAGGGATTGAAAATGGATAATTAGCATTTAAATGATCTGACACTTCTCTTTTTTTTCCCCCTACTGCGGCTGTCACTGTAACCTTCTCTTTGATGCTCTTTCATCATCGGGCTGAGGCTGTGTGAGTCAGGGAGATAGTTAGGGTCTTGTGATGTGGACTGGGGGGGGCATCGGGTCATCTTTATGGACTTAGCAGAGATGGCATGCAGTTGTGGAGGAAACGACTTGATAAGGAACTGGAGATACTCAAACACTGAGTTCAAATATGGGGTTAAAGCTGCTATTGAGCCTATAAGAGATACAGGGGCCCGACATCATTTTCTCAGGGTCGCTCCTGAAGTTGAACGGGGGTGGTCAGAAACGTAAACATGCATCTGTTTGCACAACAGGACCTATTTTTAGATGCGAGGTAATGAAGGCCATACCATAGCCTCATTCAGGAGACCCCATGAGTGCAGGGATTTGTCACTCTCATGTTCTGGGAGTCTGAAGAAAAGTGGCTTGTTTTCAATTACACACTTCCTTTGGTGCACTTTGAGAAGACACAGGCGGAGGGGAAGAAGAAGAAGAAGACACGTATAAAAACAAAAATAGCTGGACCAAGAAAAAATACCTTTCATGGCTAGTGTGTAATTGCAGCCACTGCTCTCCCCACCTCTCTGCCGCAATCTCCTCCATCTCCTCTCCTGTCTGGCTCTGTGCTGCACTGATTACCACAACGTCCGGGTGATTGACTGCAGTCATTATTTAAAGGGACGGTTACCTCGCCGGGGTGTTACAGATTTCTCTCAATCAGCAACTTCTTCATACATTCAGCAACTAGGCTGCACCTGGAACCCCCACGTGAGGTGAGCATCCACCCAAACCAATTATTCCTGCTAATCTTCTCCTGTAAGTAATGAAGAACATGGAGGCTCGGCTAAGTTGGCACCGCTTCGGTGCAATATTCACAATCATTCCCGGTAGCCTTGTGCAAGCAGGGTGTGTTTTTTTCCACTGCCGGCGTAACCACACCACTGTATGCTCCAAAAAACATGCGCTCCATTAAAAAGGGCTCATTTCCCCGGGTTCTGCTGGTTAGTCCTGCCGCAATCTGCACACACAAATAAGCACACAATGACCTGTTTGAGAGATACCGGAGAGCAGATTCAATGAATCAGGGAACTTGAGATGTGAGACATGAAATACATAAGGCAGTGACCTGCAAAAAAACACATTAGCCTGGCAGTCAGTGGGAGTCAAGCAAAGAGCCTTCTGCCCCCCCACTCCACCCTGAAGTAATAATAAATCAAACTAAACTGTATCTCTGTGATACTTTTTGCTAAAATGCAGAAATTAGGCTCCTACCTGTACTGAAAAAACTGCATTGTTGCTGCATTATCCTGCATCAAAATGTCATAGTGTAGCACATTTTCACATCTGTCAGTCATAACATCAAAAACTCCTACACCTCCCTTAATGCCACCAAAACATATCTGACCCATCAAGGCACAAGACTTCTAAAGGTGTGCTGTTGTGTCTGGCATCAAGACATTAGTAGCAGATCCTTGAGAGGTGGGGGCTCCAATGATCAAATTGGTTTGGCCAGCACATCTTAAAGATGTGAAATCTGGGGAACCTGGAGGCCAAATCAACACATTCAGTTCTTTGTCAGGTTCCTCAAACCATTCCCTAACAATGTTTGCAGTGCTAAAGCATCCACATGAATGCAGGACCCAAGGTTTCCCAGCAGGGCATTGCCCAGAGCATCCCACTGCCTCACATAATGTGACAATGACACATGATGCACCCTATCGTCCACATGTACAAGAAAATCTGATGCATTAGGCCTGGCCACCTCATCCTTTGCTCCACGGTCTAGTTCTGATGCTCACATGTCCATTGTATGTGCTTTCAGTGCCGGACAAGGGTCAGTATGGGGACTCTGACCAGCCCGTGACTATACAGACCCATACACAACAAACTACGATGCATCATGTGTGTATACACCTTTCTATCATAACCAGTATTGATGTTTTCAGAAATTGAGTAACAGTACCTCTGGAATCAGATTAGACCTCAGTGAGCCTTCACAGACCAGGTCCCAGTCACTGGTTCACCAGTCATCCATTTTTAGTACTGACCACCACATTCCAGAAACACCCCACAAGACCTGTTGGTTTGTAGATGCTCTGGCCCAGTCACTACAATTGGGTCAAAATAATTGAGATCTTTACACTTGCCTAACCCTGACTGCTGGTTTTTTTTTTTATTAACTCTTATAGTCACGCATCTACATACCACAGCACAATGTGAACAACGTGAAATTCTTTCTCTGCATTTTAAGCCATTCACCAAGGGAAGCAGTGGGCTGCCGCCAATGAGGGGTGCCCAGGGAGCAGTATGCGGGGACAGTACCTAGCTCAAGGATACCTCAGTTGTGATGCTAGCAGTTGGGATTGCAAGGCTAACACCCTAACCACTAGGCCATCCAGCTACTTATATATTCCACCCCTTCACAGGTTCCACTATTACAAAATAATCAATGTCACCCCCTTCACCTCAGTGTTTTGGCTGATTAGTGTATACACAGTTACTATCGGTACGGTACGGTCTAAACCAACGAATCAGAACATGCTTAAAACTGCATATTTAGACAGATGTGTTTTCCACATTACCTCAGCAGGGGGTAAATGTTAACATGAAGCTGAGTTTGTTAGAAAAGGTGCATGCGCATCAGGAAGGCCCAATGGAGAAATTGTTAGAGCATCCACACTGTAATAAAAACAGCCCGACACAATACTGTCTTTCATCTCTCAGCGCTTTCAGGCACCGGGGTAGCCTGCATAAGCAAACTTGTGTAGGATTTAGAGATCACGGAAAAAAACTGGCAAACGCAGCTCGCCTCTTTAGGCGAATCATTTAGCGGATATTTCCCATCAGCAGGTCGCCAGGCAACGGTGTCCTAGTGATCCAAATCCAGAAGGAGAACGGGATAATGAGCTGATAAGGGCATTGGGCGCCTTCGTCACATTTCACAATGAAACGGAACCCGGCAACACGCTGTAAAGAAGAACAGACCGATATACACAAAGGTGCTTCAGCCTTCATTTCCTTTCCGCAGGTCTTTAAGCTCACAGACATCATAATGCTGCCAGATGCTGTCAATGTAAATTTAAATAAAGACACGAGGACGGACTCTGGCTGTTTAAACACAAAGCATCCCTGCTTAAAGAAATCTAAATGGTCCCAGCTGACTTCTCTGAAAGCAGAAAGCAAGAGATGGAATGTGCACATGCACCTTTGGTTGGTTTTTTTTTGCGAGCTGCACACCACAGTGTGTGATGATTCTGCCTGAGAGCTTGAGTCTCTGCACCTCAAAGCCTGCTCTTCCGTGTAGCGTTCAAAGTCCTGCTGCATTCCCCCGGAATCAATGTGCTTCACAGGGTGGGGGGTGCCGAGCATTAAACAAAGCGGTTAAGGAGTCAAACAGGGTGAACTGGCTTCGGAGCTGGGTGTCAAAGTGACTTTTTATAAAACTCCTGCTCTGCATCCAAGGATTGATACATTTTACAGTACGTGCCATCAATTATGTAAGACACATGGCCTATTCTGGGCATCCCCCTCTGTATCAGTGTCACACATCACATAAGAACCCTCTGCCATATTGCTGAGGTTACCTGCACTTGAAGTGGAAAGATAAAACAAACAAACACACGAGCCCCAGTGCATATGGTGTTTAACAGGTGTTTACATGTTTGGCTAACAACTCTAAGTGCTGGAAACTGGAGAAGGTCAAAGGAGTAAAATATTTCCAGTCTCTCCATCTAAAAGTACCTCTAAAGCCAGATGTTAATAATGTGAGCGACGCAAATGTAAATACAAAACGTGTGAAAGAGAGACTCAAGAAGAAGGAAGGGGATGAAAGGGATAACATAAATCAGAAAGTGAGCAAGAGAGAAAGACAGAAATGGAAGGCAGAGGTACAGAAAGAGAAAGAGCAAAGACAAAAAGGGGGAAAGAAGAGAGAGTGACAGAATGTGAAAGAGAGGGGAGGGAGGGGGAATTGTAGACAGAAAACGAGAATGCAAAAACAGAAGGGAGATTGATAGAATGAGAGAAGGGAGAGAGAGAGTGTGTGTGTGTGTGAGAGAGAGAGAGTGAGAGAGAGAGTGTAACAGGGGAGAGACAGAATAGAAAGAAAACAGAATGTGAATGAATAAAAGGGGAGAAACCATGAAACACGGGGAGAGAGAGAGAGAAAGACAGAGAGAGATAGAGATGCAGTGAATAAGATACAGAGATGAGAGAGTGAGAGAGAAAAAAGACAGAGAAAAGAAACAAAGAGAGAGACAGAATGAGATACAGAGAGAGATAGAGAGACAGAGAGAGAGAGAGAGAGAGAGAGAGAGAGAGAGAGAGAGAGAGAGAGAGGATTCCTTTGCCTACAGCTCAAAAGCCTGATTGCAAATCAAAGTCTGAACTGTTGGACCAAAGCTTACCTGCACTACAAAAGGGACCCTAATGCCCATGATTGCTGATGCCGTGCATTCAGGGGGTCTCCCACAGAGAGGCAGCCTGATTGTCTAGAACAAGCCTCACTTTCAGTTCCTCAGCCCTGACTTCGCTCAAAATTCAGAGGAGCAGGATGTGGGATCTGAAATGGCTCCCCTGTTCAGAACTACCTCACACAGCTCTATCAAGGCTTAGACATGTTCTCCCCCTGCTGTTGGCAGATGGTACTATGATCTACCTTCAACGCATTTCTCCTTCCAAAGAGACTCCTACTCCGTCTTTACAACTGTATCACGATCTACCTTCAACACGTTTCTCCTTCAGCAGACTCACACTCATCTTCACAACAGCCCATCAAACAAGGAGCTTAATTAGTTTCAATCAAGTGCATTTCATTATCAAAGTAACCCTGTACACGTTGGTACTTCACATTTATGCAAGAAAAAAAGTTTTTTTCACCATAAAGACCAAGCCTACGAAGTCCCTGAAGCAACCTATATGCATTAAACATACATCACCATCGATGTTAGGCTTAAAATATGCAACAGCACACAGAGCGTACATGCAGAATTTGACAGATAATATTTAATATGAGCCCAGGTGTGAAACTAGTTGTGTTTCCATTTGAGCACGTCAACATTAAAACCACTAACAGGTAACATGAATAACATTCATTGTTTAATTAATGTAGCACACGGGGATGGGGGGTTTCAATACCCCCACTTTTGTCAGATTAAAACGATGCTACATGGGTCCAATTGTATTTATAATTTGGCTTCCCCATCCCAGAACACCCCCACTTTTGGAAAGCTTGATACACCCATGGTTTGGAATATACTAAACATACTACAGACCATTTTGAAGCTGATGTGTTTAAAGCAGGAAAGTCTTACTTATCTTATCTAAAAGTGGGCAAATGTTAGGATCTGAGTGACTTTAACCAGGACCATATTGTGAAGGCTAGACCACTGGATCCGAAGATCTCCATAACTGCAGGGTGATGAGTTATTCCTGGTAATCCGTTGCTAGTAAGTACCAAAAGTGGGCCATAAAAGGACAATCAGTGAACCGACAGCAGGGTCATGGGCACCTAAGGCTCAGTGATGCATGTGGGGAGCGAAGGACAGCCCATCTGGTCTGGTCCCACTGAAGAGCTACTGTAGCACAAACTAGTCAAAAGGTTCATGCTGGATATAAAAGAAAGAGGTCATAGCCTGCTGTGTGGCTGCAGACCGGTCAGAGTGCCAATACTGATCCTCTCCACCGCCACCTAAAGGCCATGTGAGCATCAGGGCTGGACTGTGGAGCAATGGAAGAAGGTGGGTCTAATGAAGCACATTTGGTTATACATCATTAGATCTACCTCTGTCCTACATTTTTATAAATCAAATCCTATATTCATTCTGACTGTAGCCATTGTCGATTTGCACCAAATGTCTTGTGCTGTTGTTTTTCCTGCACTTTTATCCTGCCTGTACCTGGTCTTGTGGTGTTTTGCACCATGCTTCTGGAGGCATGTTGTTTCATTTCACTGTGTAATTGTGTGTGCATATAAATGCACCATGGGAGATGGCATGCTGGTGGAGGCAGAGTGATGCTGTGGGCTACGATCTGCTGGGAAACCTGGGGTCCTGCAGTCATGTGGATGTTATTTAGACTCAAACCACCTACCTAAACACTGCAGTAGACCAAGTACCCTTCATAGCAATGATGTTAACTAACAACAGCGTCCTCTTTCAGCAGGTTGGTGCGTCCTGATATGCTGCAAATATTGTTCAGGAATGATATGGCAATGAGGTCAAGGTGTTAGCCTCAATTTCCCAAAATCTAAATTCAATTGAGCATCTGTGGGATGTGCTGAACAGTCTGCTTATATCTTGGTGTCAGATAACGCAACACACTTTCAGAGGACTTGCCATGCCTTAGGGCTTCAGAGCTGTCTTTGTGGTACAAAGTTGACTTACACATTATACATCACATGTTACGTGGTTTTAAATGTCATTGCTGAGTGATGTATATATTGCTAAATTAATTATGTATAAATAAATTATATATA
>JBBJLR010000111.1:36825018-36842962 GCA_037577145.1 Brachypetersius gabonensis | reverse complement strand
ACAGGATATATTTCGTTTCGTTATCGTCACATGACCAGCATTTACGTTACGTCTCGTCTCGTTTTAGTCACGTGATATATGTTTGTTGACGACGATATTTAGTCATAATTTTCGTTGATGAAAGCAACACTAGTCCCAATACTTTTGTCTGTATAGTGTATGTGTTGTAAATGGCCGACTACTAATGGAATCATATTGCTCAGTGCCCTTAGTGTTCTTAAACTTCGCAGTGTGTTTCCTGTGGTGAAGGAGTCTCAGGTCTGGTCCCCTGTGTGAAGAAGTGGCCCCAGGTGAGATCAGTTGTCATACATGCACATGCAAGAGTTTCATAATCTATTATTAAAACTCACTTTGTTGCATAATCGGCTTTGCTCAAACACTTTAAAGACATTTGAACCCATTGCCAGGCTTTTTCTTATTGAACAGCCAAAGAAATGGGGTGACCATGGGCCATGGGCTTGTAATGTACGAGTTATGGAATTCTATTCAATGCCGTTATTTAATATTTTGGTTAAAGCTGACTTAGAAGCAGTAAAATTTCAAGACAGGTGAGTAGAACAAGACAATAGCCACTGAATTATTGAGAAAGAGAGTCCCGCAGTGTCCAAGTTTGCAATTTCCCAGTCATTTCAAGTGTCAGCTGTTCCGTTTTTAGTAAAATGCACTCATGCTGTGACCATTAATCAGACTCAATTCTCATTTCTTGAAGTATTTTCAAAGGCATTGTTTGTAGCAGTAGGTTTTCCAATCACCCTAAACTAATATGCTTGCTTTGAATCAGTCATTGCAGAACACACAGCATCCAGATATGTTTCAGAACATAAAAATTTAACAATATTGAGCAGAAGAAGTGGAAAATTAAAGTCCAAAAAGTAAATATCCTGTCCAGGAATCTGTTCCAATTGGTCTGGGCAGCTCTGCAGCTGGTTTGGACTAATTAGAGAAGCCAAATTGTTGAAGCGGAATCCTTTTACTTTCTGGGCCTGAATTTACTGTCTCTTCTCCCTAGTAATTATAGAACCACAAATGGCAACTTTCTTCATTTATATTTACACTTTGTCACGAACTAGAATATAAAAAGTGTGCTAATGTGTAGCTGCAAAAATGAGCACAATCATTTCTAGAATAGGCTCTTTTTTTTAGAACATTAACGTGAAAAGTATTTCATTCTGCAGTGATTTCCATCCTGATTTTACAGGAAAGATGTAATGCAGTCATTTCAGAATCAGAAAGCTTAACTCACCCTGGAGGTGTTACAACTGCAAAGACACACAAATAACAGAGTGAGGAGCTTTAAAAAATAAAGGATAATGCCTAAATGAAGTAAAAGCTCTGCAGAAAGAACACAAAATGAATACATTGTTATATACACAATGCTGGGGTATAAATACTATAGACAGGTGCTTAGGAATTGTTTTCTATACTGAATCCATTATTGTATATAATAGATCAGTAGTATATAAATAATATTGCAGTAGTGATGTTTCACATGGTAATACTATTGTAGGTAATAATAATAAAATAAAGCACATAATGAAATGATTTATCACCCAGATTTCCCAGACTGATGTTCAGATAAAATTACTTTTGCACTTGTTTGGGGGTGTTTTTTCCACTGATGAGACGCTCTTATTCCTTCAGTAACTCTTACCTAGTGAGGAAAACGTGAGGTTTTTCTGTAGTGAGGAACTTCTACAGATCTTTACAGATGCAGTATTGGAATTTTCCCTCGGCATGCGTCTCCCTGTGCCTCCCTCTCTCATGTATCACCACCTTTTGTCACTCGTTCAGCACTGCCTCTCACCTTTCCAGAGTCTGTTCACCAGCTGCCGATATGAATGGGCGTATAACTGCGTGGGCTGGCATGCAAACATGAATTATTCACAAGACCCCTTGAGCGCTCCTGCTTGTGTACCTGCATCTGTTTTGGAGAGACTGCATAGGTGTTTGTGTCCCAAAGCGAGTTCAAACCTTGATGTGTGTCAGCGATACCAGCAGCTCAGGACAAGCAGAAAAGCTCACCAGACCCCCACCATGCCTGCAGTGCAGCTAAGAAGACAAGTAAGTGATTCAGTACTACACTGGCACAAGTTACTGTTTGGGCACCAAAGAGACTTTGTATTGTTAACGGAATTTGATGATTTAATCCCAAATTATATGTAGAATCCTCTGTATTTTGAAGAAATTTGGAGCTTATTACAGAAAAGATTTTATGCAAATGCATTTGAAATCCATTCATGCAGTGTATTATGGAATTTTTACTATAAGAATCACAGAGTTGATGTGTGGGAGGCATCTTGCTGGACTAATTGTTATTCCCTGATGAATAGTTAAGATCTTGATCTGATCAGCTTTACAGGCAGGATCATGGGCTAAATGACTGAAACCTAGCACTAATGATGACCACTGGGTCAAGCACACCTTTCACCTTTAGCTGACAGACATGACATATGATCTTGTCCACCTCCTACTATGGGTCTTTTTACTGTTTCAGGTCACAATGTCAACTAAACAACTTTAAATAAAGTCAATTGTAAACTGTTTGTAGCAACAATTGACAGTAACTACGTGTTTAAAAGTCTCGATATCTCACAAATATGTACAAATCTACAGGTTACAAGTGAAATGTCCTGACATCTGGAAGACTGAAGAAGAGGGAAAGTCATGCAAATTTAATTCTGCATTATGTCTCCTGCCAAAACACCAAGAAAGGCAAGAGGGGGTAAACAGAATGCAGAGGAAAACAAGAAGGTAAAGGAAGAACCAGTTCAAAGTAAGAAAGGGGGGAAGACAGTTACCAAAAATTCTCAAGATATCACTGAGAACAGGACTGGAAGAAGAAAGGATAAGGGTGGTGAAGAACAAGCCAAAAAAGCAGATAAGGTCTCTAAAGGGAAGGCCAAAAAAGATGAGGGTAAAAATGGAAAGCTGGACCCACCTGAGAAGATACAAGATGAAGAAACCGAACATCCTAAAAGAGTAAGAAGAGGGAAGCAACAAAATTGCAAAGTGTTACCTTCTGAGGAGACTAGTCATGAAATCAAAGGGAAGAGAGGCAAAGGTAAGGCTGTCAAATCCAAACCCAATTCAAAAACTCCCCAAACCAAAGCAACCAGCAAAACACCTGAGAAACGTAGGAAAAGGCGAGGTCTTAGTGCAGAGGACTCAGAGGAGGATGAAACTGAGACTGAAAAAGAGAAGTCTGAACAACAGAGTGAGGACTCAAGTGAAGAAGAGAAAGAGGAGGAGTCAGACTTAGTGGAAGAGCTTTCCGAGACTGAAGCAAGTAAAGTGAGCAGTGAGGAAGAAATATTAGAGACAGAGACTAAAACAGAGCAAGAGGCGAATGAAGGAGAAGAGGAAGAAAAGGAGAAAAAAAATGAGGATGTGGATGAATCTTCAGGGAGTGAAAGTATAGTAGAGCCTAAGGAGGAGCCTATCAGTAGTGAGGAGGAAACAGAACTTCCAGAGGACATCAGTGAGCCCGAAGACAAGAAGGAGGAAACTACTGTTCCATCCAAGAAGCCACTACCACTCAGCCTGACTTCACACCTCCCAAGTCAGAAAAAGATGCTGAAATCTAAGATACTGCGGAAAAAAGATCCTCATCCAGAAGAAAAGCCTGATGAAGACTCTGCTCCTTCAGTACAAAGGCAGATGAAAAGAGTGACTCTCAGTAAGACGGATGCAATGAAGGGGAAGTCACAGATTTTACAGCTGGCAAACAAAACAAAGACGCTGAATAAGAAAGGAGAGATCCAGAAAGAAGAAGAGGCAGTGATTTCATCGAAAAAACCCAAAGGTTTACTCAACAAACCCTCCCGAATGTTATTTACAATAAAAGGAAAAGGCAAAGAAGACGGAAATAAAGCAGCATCCAAGGAAGACCAATTAACAGAAGATGAAATAAACGAAGAAACTGTAGAGAAAAAAAAAACAAGCATTCTGTCTGATAACACAAGATTGGCCATTGGAAAAGTCAAGATTGCTTCACTGAGCAACCAAGCAAAGAAGAAGAAAGATGATGATGAAACAGTAGCAGAAACAGCAGAGACTGAAGAAGCAGTGTCCTCTAAATCAACAGAGAGTTTGCTAGCACGGAAGAGAGGAATGGCTACCTTGCGCCGTGTTTCAGGCTGGATACAGAAGAACATGCCCAGGAGCTTTAGTGTCCGACGAAAGCTATCAGCTGTCACACAAGCAATTGGAGTTTCAAAATGGTTGCCAGCTCTGGTCCTAAACAGTAAGAAGTCCAGAGCAAAGACCAAGAAGAGTCTTCTTCGCCACAGGATGGCCATGAAGATGGCTGGCAGCACTCTAAAAGCTAATAAGAGGGACAGAGAAGATACAAAGACAAAAGAGAGGGCAAATACCCAGGATGACTCCACTGAGGGCCTGGGAAATGTTTGTGATGATCCTTGTTCATCTCCACAAGATCCAGAAGAAAATGCCAACTCAGGTGATGCCAAATTTGCAATTGTCTTCCCCAGAATGAACAAAGTTGGCAAGGCCAAAAATGCTTCAGTTCCTGCTGCTAGCACCAGCACAGGCAGTGATGCCTCTCCAGAGCGTAAACCGCCAAAGCCTGGTGCTCGCCTGGTGCTTCCAGTGAAGCCAGACTTGAGTCTGCTCAAGTCTGTTAAAAAGATCAACACCACTGGTCGACCAGAGAGAACGGGCAACTCTGAAGAACACGTGTTTGAAGGCAGAAAGGAGGCCAAAGCAGACATAAAAACACCAGCATTAGGCAACACAGACAGCATCAGTGTCTTGCATGCAGTAAAGGGAAAGCTTGGGGGCTCACAGGTCAATCTTACTAAACTATCCATGTCCAAATCTCTACTGGGAGGTGGTGGACAAAGCAGAGACGGGCAGCAAAATGAGAGAAACCAGGCAGTTCCATCTACAGAGGCTGAGCTGTGGCGAGATGGAGTGGGGACATCCTTTTATGAGGAGGAAGCAGATCGAGAAGTGGCTGAACTGATGGGTGAGGAGGGTTTCCCTTCAACCATGGAGCTCCATTGGGCTCAGAATCGCCAAATGTGTGGTGATCCTCAGGATTGGCTTCGCAGTGAAAATCTGCTGCCACACCAAACTGTAGAGAAGCTCGCAAGGAGGACTTTGTATGAAGATGATGACCATGCTCAATCATTACCCATCCACAATGGTAGGGGCCCATGGGAGTCTGAGGATCCTACTCAAAACATGTTGGAGGGCAGACTGAACAGCACACAGGTATAACATGTGCATGTATTTGTCATTGTTTTAGCAGGTCCTGCTATTCTAAAAAAATAGCTGTTTTATCTTGTGCTCTGTTAATTAGTTGTGTGTACATTTGCCTTTTGTCTGTGATGTTATCACAACGGCTTATGTTGCATGCATGGAGGTTACAGCTCTGTGGCTGATACAGTGTACTCCCCATACCATACCGCACACCAGTGTGTATAGTGTAACTGCTGCACTGTTTGCTGTGGGGCGGCTGCAAGATCATGGTGAGTATGAGCTGTTATTATCCTGACATGTCACGGAAATCTACTGCTCATCCCTGTCTACCCCAGGTCCTCATGCCAAGAAGCAGCCAAACTGTGGAGGTGGATGAAGTGGAGGACTTGTCACAACTGCAGTGAGTCAAAACGGAATCCATCTATATATTCAAGAACCTCCTGTATACTCCTCTAGTCAGAGAGAACTTGTTCTATTATCTAAATAAGCTTACATCTTCTTGTACTACTACCTACTTAACCCTTAGAACAATTTAAAAAAGGTGTATCAGTAAAATCTGATTTCAGTAAATGTAAACAGTGTAAAACAGTCTAGAACCGGTGTTTACCCTCAGAACTCAGAGTGTATCAGTAAACTCTGATTTCAGTAAATATAACCGGTGTAAAACAGTCTAGAACCGGTGTTCGTTCTCCTACACTCAGTCGTTTGCTGCTCTTTCTCTTGGAGCACCGCCACATGGCTGCTCTCTGGAGCCCCTCCCTCTGCGGGTTTTCGCCACCACCTTGTGAGCGGAGACTATCCTGAAAGTTCTCCCGGTTTCAAAGATCTTGTGTTTATACTGTTTGTTTCTAAGACCTTAAATCAAAGCAATTTGATCATTTTTGTATATATTTTTTTGCCTGTGACACCTCCAGCATCAACACAAACAAACTTCCATAAAAGAAGTTGTTTGACAGTGTGACAACAATATATTAGACTGCTCATATAAAGATTCAGAATTCTCTTCGTACTCTCGTCTGGTTCTCCCTTTGTCCTACAGTGTGTGTTTCCTCAAATTGTAAATCACTTTGGAAAAAGCATCTGGCAAATGAATAAAATCTAATCTAATCTAATGTAAAAAAATCTAATGTAACATAATTTAAAAACAGCTGAATTCACTTGTGTCACCTCACCTAGGAAAAATATTTGATCCTGTTTATAAATTCAAGCTCATTTCAGAGCCTATGAATTTATACACATGACCTAAACTGACTTAAACCCATTTGTTTGCAGAGAAGTGTGCGAGAGTTCAGTGCTGCTGAATCTGAAGAAGCGATTTCATCGGGATTGCATTTATGTATGCATTAGCTTTCCTCAACAATAAGCTACGTGACTACACTCAGGCATCTGAACTGTTTCAATAGACTCCGTTTCTATTTTCCTCATTGCAACAGACGTATATTGGCAATATGCTGTTGTCAGTCAATCCCTTCATGCCTCTGAACATTTACACAGAGGAACTGAGACAGCAGTACCAGTGCAAGGAGAAGCACCACAACCCACCGTAAGTAGTCAGCGGATGTCCCTTTGTTTTCTGAATGACGTGATGAATATCAGTTCCATTCCTGGAATGATTTCTTTGTCTTATGTTGAATAATGTCTCTAGACATGTGTACGCCATCGCGGATGCTGCCTTTTGCCAGTCCCAAAACTCCACCCAAGAGCAATGCATTGTCATAAGGTGAGAGACCCTAATTTATTTGACTAAATCCTGTCTTACAGTATTAACGTGAAAGTCACACATTTTGTCACGCGTGGACACACCACAAAGTGTGAACCGTGTGAAATTTCAAGGTTCATTTCAAGGTTCAGGGTTCAAGGTTAGTTTATTGTCATCAGCAGCTGTGAATATGTGCACAGTGTGATGAGACGTTTCTCCACGGGCCGCACTGCATATAGCAACATTCAACAAAGTGCAAGTTACAGAAAAAATGCAAACAATACAACAGACAGTCCCCACAGCAATGTACTGTAATGTAATGTAGCAGTATAGTGTGGACGGGATGTAAACCCTCCAGCGTGACTAGTGCTGCACCAAAAGTATGATATTACACAGGAGGCAGTTTCAGCATTGAACAAAGTACAAGAGCTGAGAGAAACTGTACAACAAAAAGACTATATAGCAATCTAACGGCAGCCTGAATGTGATGTAAAAATAGAGACAATACAATAGATAGACAATACAGTAACAGTAGTAATGTAACACATGGGGTGGTGGTGGCCTATTGTGTAGGATGCTTGCCTCTGGACTAAGACGTTATGGGTTCGAATCTTACCTTCAGCATACCACCACTGGGTCCAGGGCCCCGGGAGCATTTGTGTGATGGTCACATCAGTTTATCCGTGCAGGGCGGGGCTTGGGCGGGATGGGATGCACGTGCAAAGTCTCTGCCCTTTTTGGGGGGCCGTGGATTGGTAGTACATGTGCAGTGTCTCGACCTTTGCCAGGTAAACAATATGTGGGGGGATGAAACAAATGATTTTGAAGAGTGGGGACATGTCTCCCCCTGCTATAATGGTTCTGACGCCCATGACTGGGTCGCTGAGCAAGACCCTTAAGCCCAAGGTGCTCCAGACTGCCCCCTGTAGTTAGAGAAGGGAAGTCACTGTGGATAAAAGCATCTGCTAAATGCTGTAAATGTAAGACAATCACTAGGCTATCAGCTGCCCTAAATTCTGCACACAATAGGGAATGAACCGGCGTCATTCTGATTCTCTTCCTTAAGAGCAATGTATGTTAATGCTCACCCACAGAGTATCTTGGTGTTCCATTAAATATTCACCTCCCCCACAGTGGCCAGAGTGGATCTGGGAAGACTGAAGCAGCCAAACTTATTGTCCACTACCTGAGCTCCTTGTATCAGGGTACAAATGACAACCTCCGACAGGTATTAGGAAAAAACCAAACAGGCATTTCTGCACTTTTTTGATGATTTGTTTGAGAAGAGATGGACTTGAAAATGTCAAAACCATATACTCTTTTGTTTCCTCAGCCAATGGATGTCTTGCCCATTTTAGACAGCTTCGGCAATGCCAAAACTATACTCAACAACAACTCTAGCCGCTTTGGCAAATACATACACATACACATACGGCAGTAAGTCTGGATCCTGGTTAATGAGATATAGGCTTCTGATAACCATAGACATAAAATGAACATGTCTTTTAACCTTTTTGTCAGTGGTGTTGTTGTCGGGACTTCACTGTCGAAGTATCTCCTTGAGAAGTCACGCGTCGTCTTTCAGGTACATTCGTTCTGTCTCTAATTATTATCATTGTTTTATTATTTACATGTTATATGTAAGTCGGAGTTAAGTTTTGAGTAAACTTCGTTCTGTGATGTGTTTTAAATTTGATGGCAAATACAAACAATTATGAAAGAACATAGTAATCATTTTCTAAAAACTGTGAAGCTTTCTGTTTCAATAGGAATCAACAATAAAAGTCTTTTCTGTCCTGCAGGCCAATGAAGAAAGAAACTATCATGTTTTTTATGAGTTGTTGGCTGGAATGAATCCCTGGGCCAAGCAGGATCTTTATCTGCAAGGAGCCGAGACTTACTACTATCTCAACCAGGTTTGATTATTAAAGCTGTGTAGATTTTGAAAGGACCAGTAGAACTGGGCCAATGGAAGGACCGGGCCAAAATGACTTAAACACTATTTAAACATGTTGTTTTTCATTTACTTACGGTAAAAGCTTTTTCCTTCTCCTGTAAAGTTATCTTTTTGGAGATGCAAGGTTATGTTCCAATGCTATATTCTACAGTAATAATCTTCTTTTAATGGATGATAAAGGGTGGTGCCTGTGAATTACAAGGGAAGCATGACCAGCAGGACTTCCAGCTCCTTGTATGCTGTTTGGAGACAATTGGTCTACATGGAGATCAGATTGCCACCATCTGGGCCATCCTGTCTTCTATTCTACAGCTAGGCAACATCTGCTTCAGCTCATATGAGGTGCGTTCAGTCAAGTTCATTGGATTTTAATGCGTAAATTCTACTTGTCATTCATATGTAAACATTGCACATGCATATACGGTACTGTGCAAAACTAATTTTTTATATTTTACATTGAATCACCTTGTTGCTGCAGTAATACAGCTTCATGCCTCTCAGGCTATCTTCTCTTTGGCATATTGAGGAGATTAAATGAAAGAAATTGAAACAATTGTTTTGCTGTGCCAGGCTGCAAAGTGTCTAAAGATTAAGGAGCCTAGGAGCCTAGATAAAGGAGTTCCAACCATTCAGCATTGAGCACCACCAGTATACTGACCACCACCTGATCATCTGGAATCATCTGCTGCTGGTTCTTCACTGGTTCAGGACTTCAGTTAGATGCTCTTTGTTCAGCTTGAATGATTCATACGTAGGCCACTATCTGTTATAACAATCAAAAACAGGTAACAGGTCAGGTAAAGTGACTGAGCAGAAAATGAGAGAACTACTCCGGAAAACTATCACTCAAGACTACATTAGAAATTTACTGGCTCTTTAAAAGCAAAATATGAATACATTCAAGACTTTTGCACAGTTCTGTATATCATCCAAAAATAATATATACATATATTGTTTTTCAGAAAAGGTTAAGATGTGTGTGTGTTTAATATTTTTAGAGTGAGTCGTTGGAGGTGGCAAGGATTTTTAGTGAAGCTGAAGCTCGGAGAGTCGGTAACCTATTACAGGTGTCAGCTGAAGCCCTGCAGACTGTTATCACACACCGAGTCACAGTGAGCACCATACACATCTTTACCTCCTGACAGAAAATCATTCTCTTTTGCCCATTTTCTGGCTCAAACTCCCTGAAAGGCAAAAATAGACCTCTCCATTTACAGGAAACCACATACGATAGGATCTACTGCCCCCTGTCTGTGGAAAGTGCCATTGAATCCAGGTAAGATTCACTTGCAGAATATCTATTGTCTCTTTTGGAGCAGATAAAAGCTATTTATTGCAATGCATATCTTTTATGTATGTAGAATATTTATAACTCATTCTGACGTAGGGATGCCATTGCCAAAGCCCTCTACTCTGTGCTTTTTGATTGGCTGCTTGAGCGCATCAACGAGTGGTTGATGCCCACAGAGATGGACAGCACTGTAGGCATCGTGGACATTTATGGGTTTGAGGTTGGGAAATACATTCTTTACATCCCTGCTCCTGGAAAGCTCCTGCAGTTTAATGTTAAACCAAAATGTCTGTAGCACTTTTGTTTGGAATTAAATTATATAGAGCTAAAGGTGCTCCAGGATTGTGTAACTTTAAAACATAGCAAGCCACTTATCTTTTATTTCATGTTTCCTAAGAAGCATCTTAATTTTCTTTTGTGCATCTTACTCTCTCTTTAGAAAGCAGTATTTTTACCTCCACCTGCAGTAAACAAACTAAATGTTTGACATGCATTTTATTACAGGACCTGGGTGTCAACAGTTTTGAACAGCTATGCATCAATTTTGCAAATGAGCAGCTCCAGCAGTTTGTGAACAAAGCCGTAGTGTCACAGGAGCAGGTCAGCATGTGTTCATTGCTTGTTTGTTTACAGCTTTGACCCTGAGCGTTTATGGATATATTTATTTATTTACAGACTGAGGATGAAACAGAATTGAATGAAATAACAGTTTAAGCTGATTGGTATTAACTAAACATTTTCCACCCAAATCCAGTCTTCCATAACCCAAACTGGCCACCCCTAATCTGAGGTAATGCCACAAAGAATATATGTTTTATAGGGGTCTTCATGTCTCAAACATGTAGCTGCCCCCCTTAAAATAAAACTTTCTAAATGGTTGGATCAACACCAATCAGCCACAACAGTAAAAACATTATCTTATATAGCATCTGTAGGGGTGGAATGTGTTTTTTAATGCTTGCTATGACAGTAATATGTTATATCACAAAGTGCAGCCTTTGGGGATACATAACCACAGACCGGTCAGAGAGTCCATGCTGATCCCTGTTCACTGCCAAATGTGCCTTGAATGTGAGAATCAGGACTGGACCATGGAGCAGTGGAAGAAGGAATCATGTTTTTTTTAATATCATGTGGATGGTCACTTGAGCGTGTGTGCATGTGTGCGTGTCTGTGTGTGTCTGTGTGTTTACATTTACATTTACGGTATTTATCAGATGCATTTATCCAAAGCGACTTCCATTTCCTAACTACAGCGGACAGTCTCTCCCTGGAGCAACTTAGGGTTAAGCGTCTTGCTCAGGGACCCAGTAGTGGTTTTGCTGAAGGTAGGATTCGGCCCATGACCTCTTGGTCCAGAGGCAAGTATCGTACCCACTTAGCCACCTCCACTGTGTGTGTGTGTATGTGTGTGTGTCTCCGGAGAAGAGATGACACCAGAATTAGTTTGAAGAAAGCAGGCCAGTGGAGGCGGTGTGATGCTCTGGGCAATGATCTGCTGGGGAACTTTGGGTCCTGCATTTATGTGAATCGTACTTTGATATGAACCATCTCTCTAATATCACTACTGAACACTGAACAACCGTTTCCACTGCCACACTGCAAATACTGATGAATATGAGGGCTCACGGGGTGGCGGTGTAGTGGGTAGGATACTTACCTCTAGACAAAGAGGTCATGGGTTCGAATCCTACCTTTAGCACCACCACTGGGTTCCTGAGCAAGTCCCTTAACCGCAAGTTGCTCTAGGGAGACTGCCCCCTGTAGGTAGAGAATGGAAGTCACTTTGGATAAAAGCATCTCCTAAATGCTGTAAAATGTAAATGTCAAATGGGTTGATTGGCCTCCAGTTTCCTGACCAAGCATCTGTGGGACATTCTGGACAAACTAGTTTGATCCATGGAGGCCCCACCATTCCACTTACAGAACTTAAAGAATCTGCTGGTACTGTCTTAGTGTCACATACCACAGAACATCTTCAGAGATCTTGTGAAGTCCATGCCTCAAAGGGTCAGAGCTGGTTAGGCAGCGTGTGAGGGATCTGCACAGTATTGCCACAGTATTTTAATGTTGTGACTGATAGGTGTAAAGTTCTCGGAAATGCAGTTCATTAGTATAGAGCTTATATATTGTGTTAATGTTTAAATGTAGCTTTCTCAAACCCATGGTCACTTCACAACCATGCACAAACCAGAATACACAAATCGGCAATAGGCATTCCCAATTTGCCAAAAGAAAGCAGTAACTCAGGTTTGTAAAACATCTATTAGAAGGTTCTGTACAAAACGAAAAGTCGGCCTTCTACAGCGGTGGTCTTTTACAGTCTTCAGAACAGAACAAGACACCCAGACCCATTTTTCTCCATCCTCATGCATTGTGAAGCAGGACTGATCAAATTCATGGACTGTCTGACAGCCCTGAGGACTTGTTTGAAGACTACTGTTCTGTGGCATCACTCCAACTAACCATCTCTGACTCACTCTTAGCTCAGTGCAACTCTGTACATTTTGTCTTCCTGTCAGTTCCATGTGCCTGTTTTGTTCCTCTGTTGTGGGGTTCTCTGGACGGGCCATGTTTCAGGAGGAGTATAACTCTGAGCAGATTCAGTGGTACCCCGTGGCCATACAGAATTTCCACCCCTGTCTGGACCTCATCTCAGCCAGGCCGTACGGCATCCTCCGCATACTAGATGACCAAACCTGCCTTCCGCAGGTACACACACACATACACTCACACACACTTTAAGCTTCATTTCTCAAAACATGGAGAACAAGCAGTTATTTATGTAGTGTCTGATATCCTTCAAAATGTGGAATACACATCATGAAAACAAATATATGCGTTTTATACATATAGTTTATACATATCTGTATATGTATCTATATGTGTTTATATATGTATGTATGTATACACACATATATAAATGTATACAAATGTATATACATACATCTATATCTATATATATTTATGCATGTATAGACATATATTTATGTTAGGATATGCATAGTATAGCTATAAATATATAATATGTATATCTGTATTATGTGTATACATACATTTATATTTAAATATGGACATACATTCAAATACATATATGCATGTATACATATAATAATAATAATAATAATATAATAATAATACATTTTATTTGAGGGCCTTTCTAAAACCCAAGGTCACCTTACAGAGCGATATAGATATATACATGTAGATGGATAGAGAGATAGATGGATAGATAGAGAGATAGATAAGTAGATATAGATATATGTATATACACTTTAAACCACTTTAAAGAATAAGACATTAAGTCATAGTGGATAGAATATCACATTCAGAGTTGCTCTGAAGAGGTGACGGGTCTTTTTGCGCGCTTCAGTCTTTGTCATTACCCATTTTTCTCTCTCTGTGTCTCAGGCTACCGACCACACATTCCTGCAGAAATGTCATTATCACCATGGCAGCAGCTCCTACTACGCCAAGCCCAAGATTCCCCTGCCCGTCTTCACTGTGTATCACTATGCAGGAGCTGTCACCTACCAGGCAAGCAACTAAACCACACCGCAAGATGTGTCTGGTCATTACTCCAAACCTGCCCATTCACCCATCCAAGTCATAACCACCAATTCATTTGACTGCACAGCCACCTGCATAGCAGAGAATGCAGAAAGGACATTCTTTATTCTTTTAATTGTATGCTTTTATCCCAATAGGTTCACAATTTTCTGAACAAAAATCATGACCAGTTTCGTCCAGAGGTATTAGAGCTCTTTGCACGAAGTCGATTACAGGTCGGTTCTGAAGTTCTCTACGCCAAACAGATTCATTCACAGTATATGATAAGACTTTGCCATTATAAAACACAGTAAGGTGTTTAAGACCTAATATTTGTATACACATACCTGTATGGACAAAAAATCCTGAATTGATTCTGATAAATAATACGGGTCATAATCATCAGAGTTAAGTTTCTGTGGGTTCTGTAGTGTTTTTCATGCTGATTTCAGATCTGTGTTTAGTTTTTCCCACACATACAGTTTTTGTGGTTAAGTTAGTTCTATACTGCATGATAGTTGGTATAATGATCATATAATAATCCTATGCTGAGCAATTTTGAAGAAACAGTGGTGGCTGACTGACACTGACCATTATTTGCATGCCTGTCTGACTTCACACTGAAAATACTGAAACAGTTACTTGATTGGTGCCTGCGGTTTAATAAAAACCACATGCAAGTCTATTGCAAATCTAATATTTACTCATAATTCAAAAAGCTGAAAGCAGACCTGAAATCAGCATGAAACGCTGGTTTAGAAAAACATTTTTTGTTGACCTGTGTAATTAATATTATAAATAGTAGATTATAAATAATGAAGGTTGCTAAAATAACTAAGCTAATAGATGTGTGGTGTGCGCAGGTGGTGTCAGGTTTGTTCCGGAAGGTGCAGGAACGCTACGTCCAGCAGAGAGAGCTGGGCTTCAGAGGAAAAAGCAACCGGCACCAGGCCTCCACTGTAGCCGCACACTTTCAGCAGTCGCTCACGGAGCTCTTCACACGACTAGAAAGGTCTCCAGAAACGAATCGCCCTTTTGTCTTCAGTCATGTGTGTAACAGATGACTGCAAAACTTTGAACACCTCTGGTTTTCTTGATTTTAAAAGTAAAATTAAAAACACGGTATTTGATTGAAGATGTTTTAAAAAATGTCCACTATAGATTGTTGAATTTTGTGGTAAACTTACTTTGACCTAAACACAAAAAGTGTTATTTGATGGGGATTATTGTTCGTACTCTTAATGCTGCGCTTTGCTCGACACCCTGTTTTATGATTCTGTTTTGAAAAGGTAAAGGTGGAAAAGTAGAAAATCTGTTCTTTCCATCTTTCTTGCAGGTGTAAGACCACATTTATCCGATGTTTTAAGCCAAACTATGTCAAGGTAAACTATGAGCTGCGCAGTCTGAAATTATCAGTTGTAAAAACGATGTCATCATGTATGTAACAAAACTTTCCTTGTAACTTTATAGAGGAAAGAAAAGCATACAATATTGTGCAAAAGTTTTGAGCCGCCTCTCATTGCTTCATATTTTGCTACCAAACATCCACATTTTAAGGTAATTCTCCAGGTTTTCTGAAGGACTTTCATTTTCAGTCCAGTCCCTGAACCTGACCAGTTTCAGAGGAATGTTTCTGTTGTTTGCTGAATCATTCTAACAAAACAAAGACTATCTAACTGAAGTCCTGAACCAGTGAAGAACGAGCAGCAGATGATTCCAGATGATCAGACGGTGATCAGTATACTGGTGGTGCTGAATGCTGAGTGGTTGGACCTCCTTTATTTAAACTCCTTGTACCTTTAGACACTTTGCAGCCGTAAACCAATTGTTACCATTTCTTTTATTTAATCCACTCAGTATTTCATGGATAAGACAGTTGGGCAGGAATAAAGTAGTATTTCTGTACCAACAGCGTGATTTGTGGGTTGGCTCAAGGCTTTAGCACAGAACTGTCCCTTATAATTTTGGATCATTTCAGTTGGTCTGTTCAAACAATACTGAAGCTGATATTTTTACATGGTGTAGTTTTGAAAGGAGAGCAAAAGGGTTTTTTTGTGTTTTGCTTGTCCTCCTGGCATCTCAGCTCCCTGGGATATTCGACGTGGACTACATCACTACGCAGCTGAGGCACGGAGGAATCCTCGAAACGATTCATATCAGAAAAGAGGGATTTCCTATTCGCATCCCTTTCAAATACTTTGTGGAAAGGTGAACAACAATAATTAATGAGAAGCTAATTAAGAAAAATAAGACAGTACAAGTACAAGTTGTTAACCAGTCATTTCTTATTTTTTTTCGTTCTACCTCTATCTGCCCCTCTTACTTCTCCTGGTTTCTCCCTCTTTCTGCTAAAGGTATGGTGTGTTGGTAGCCCAGCGGTCTGCAGACCTCTCTGACAAAGACCAGGTCGTTTCCTTGCTGGTTTTCATTGGAGCTGAAGATGGTCAGTACCAGCTTGGACGAACTAAGGTACAATAAAATAAAGGAGTTCTTCTGAGCTTTAGCCACGAATCTGAGGTTTAAAATGTGCCTTCATACTCTCCACTGCAATAAACACACCCTTCCTCAGGTGTTCATGAAGGAGTCTCTGTACCTGCAAGTGGAGGAGAAATGGAGCAGCACCCAGACCTGGGCAGCCATCACCATCCAGAGGAACATCCGCGGCTTCATCTGCCGGCGCAACTTCCGCTTCTTCAAACGCAAAGCCATCGTCATCCAGTCCCACATCCGGGGTCACCAGGCCAGGTCCGAAGGGTTTTAGAACAGAACAGAAGAAAACTGTGGCAAAAGTGTTCAAAAGTGTGAATGGCTTGCAGCTCTAACACTATAATTGTTATTGTCCATAAAATATTAACATTTTATTATATTTTATTTTATTTTTGTTATCAGTCAGATTGATAGATATCTTTGGTGCACGATGTTCTTTGAAATATTCACACTCAGACATTTATTGTACCATTTTCTTGTTCTTGTCACGATTCGACTGCTCCGAACACTGAGCAGTGCACATATGCAGTCTTCCATTTTAGATCTTTATTCAAAACCCCAAAATAAACACAGGCACAATGGCCAGAAGTGAAAACTCAAAAACTCCAACAAAAGGAGAGTGGATACACACAATCCAAATCAGCATGACGGTGGACCGTCTCCTGAGGAAACACAAAAAACCCAGACCTGACAGTAATCTAATAAATCAGAATCAGAAAAACTATTGATCACAGAGAAAACTGTTTATGTTATGACTGCACAGAACAATATAAAATATAAAGTCTAAAATAAATGCAATAAAAACTCTGCAGAAAATACTCAATATGAAAATCATTGTGCTATATACACAAATACTGGGTATAAATACAATAGATAAGTAACTTAGAATTAAGTGAATTACTAGTAACAGCAATTGTGGTTCAGAGTCCGTTACTACATGTTATAGAGATCAGTCGTTTAAGTGTCCCACCGTGGAGCCGAATTTTCTTCCAGTTCAGTCATGTTCAATCCCCCCTACTGGACAGTGAAAATAGCCCCCTGTAACATTACTACCAGACACTAATGCAACTTCATTACATCTGGAGGAGAGTGTCACTGCTAACACTATCACGTTCGGTAACAGTCATTTTCTCTTGCTCCCCCCGATGGCTGTGGTCTTCCACTGACAGGACCAGTGCTCAGACAGTTTTGGTCACTTTTACCAAATTTCATTGAGCCCTAAGCATTCAATATTTTTCATTTTGTTTTTCATCACAATCATTTTCAGCCCATCCAGCTGAGTAATGGTCAAAAGAGAATGAGAAAAGAGAAAATAATGTGAGCATTGTTATAATGAAAGGAGTTCTATTGCTCTCTTTTGTTTGCAGGAAGTATTTTAAAAAACTAAAGAAGTCCTTCACGCTGTTCTGGGCAACTATGCTGATTACCAGGAATACAGTCAAGAGACGACACTGGAAGGTAAGGAAAAGACAAACTGTCTTTCTTCCTCTCTTTCCCTCCCTCTCTCTCTCTTTCCTCCTCTCTTTCTCTACCCCCCCCTGTCTCTCTCTATTTCTTCTTCTCTTTCTCTTTTTCTTTCTCTCTCTCCCTCTCCATCTCTTTCTCTTCCTCTCTCTATCTCTTTCTCTCTTTCTTTGTCTTCCTCTCTCTCACTCCTTGCCCTTTCTCTCTCTCTCTCTCTCTCTCTCTCTCTCTCTCTCTCTCTCTCTCTCTCTCTCTCTCTCTCTCTGTCTCTCTC
>JBBJLR010000111.1:36792940-36806328 GCA_037577145.1 Brachypetersius gabonensis | reverse complement strand
CTCTCTCTCTCTCTCTCTCTCTCTCTCTCTCTCTCTCTCTCTCTCTCTCTCTCTCTCTCTCTCTCTCTCTATCTGTCCCTCTCTCTTGTTTCTGTCTGTCTCTCTTTCTCTTTCTCCCTCTCTCTCTCTCTCCCTCTCTCTCTCTCTCTCTCTCTCTCTTGTTTCTGTCTGTCTGTCTCTCTCTCTCTCTCTCTCTCTCACTCATGTCTCTCTCTGTCTGTCTCTCTCTCTCCTGTCTCTCTCTCTCTTTCCATTTCTCCCCTCCCTCTCTCCATATCTATCACTTCCTTCCTCACTCTCTCTCCTGTTTTTCTCTCTCTCTCTCTCTCTCTCTCTCTCTCTTTCTCACACACATGCACATTTTAGTCCTCAGTTTTTAAAGAAAAAAAAAAACATGGCAGTCCTTTCGGTGACATTTCTTTCTTTACTGTTTATGTTTAATTTGTCACATAAGCTGTAATTGTGTGTAGAGGACGGTCATTTGTCTTTTGTGTAATTTCTTTTCTTCTTTAGACGGAGAAGTGCGTCCCATTCACCCAGACGAGTATCTGTTTGACTTTCTGCTGGACGACAACTCGATTTTCATCTCCTTCCACCGGCTGGTCTGGCAGCACCCCCTGCACTTCGACAACAACCTCTACGTGGAGTTTCATTACCAGCTGGTGCGGACCCTCCTTACCTCTTTCATATTCATGTTCTTCTGAATGTGGTTGAAGGAACTGGACTGATTTTCTCACTGAACTTTCCTTTCATTGTACAGACTGTACATTAATCTTATGTGTCGTTTAGGCCGTGGCTGATTATCTGAGTGGGAAACTCGCCCTGCCTGGCACAGGTTCCTCGGTTCAGCAGCAGGTGGCAGAGTTGTCGGCGCTTCAGCATGTCGCTCTAGGCTTAACTCAGCAGCCTACTATGTGCGTGATGAGGACAGAGTCTTATTTTTTTATGCACGAATAATAATATCACAATCGCTCTCATTTCCCGAACTTGTCGGGATTCTGTCTGAAGAATATTGTGTCTCACGTCATGTGTGATGTTTCTAATCCATTCAGGCAAGAACTGAAGGATTATCTTCCCCGGCTGAACGGAATTAGTCCCAATGAACTGCACAGAGTTGCGCAGACGCAGCTGTCTAACATCTCATCTCTCAAGCCCCTGGAAGCCAAAGTGCGCTTCCTCAGTGAGTATCATAAGAACTATTATAATCTCTCATTGTGTGCAACCTCTGAAGAATAAAAGGTCCTAAAAGTTTCTATAACCGTTTCTGTAACATTGTTGGTTTATTTCAACCATTTGATTCATATAGAACATCTACAACTCTGGAAATAAAATAAGAGACTGCAAAACTGTTCAATTTCTCAGGTTTTATCTTTTATAGCTGCAAATATTGAACTGAACTACGTTGCCTTGGTTTTGAACAACTGCTGACGATATTTTGCCTCATTTCTACATAAAATTATTCTTCTTTAAAGCATAATTTGAAGGGAAATGACTAAACATCAGAAGAGAAATGATGGAGGCTTGCCAGACCTCACAGACGCAGCGTTTACTCAACCTGAATAATTCAAAGACAACAAATCTCTCATTTTCTCTTAAGCAAAATGGCAATAATGACCTTTGAGGACCATCCACCATCCAACTGGTCTCAGTGTGAGAGGAGAGTGTCGATTACAGCAGTGTTTTTATACTTTTCTTCATTAAATAAGATTCAGCTGATCACTAATCAGTCCCTCATAAAGCAGAATGAGGTGTTTGTGTAGGAATTTAACAGACACTGGACTGGAATGGGTTCACACTCATGGAGATGCAGATTTAAAAATTAATTGCAGCTCTCTCTTATTTTTTCCGGAGCTCTAGAAATGTAAATTACCACTCACACACTGAGATTTTCTACATTTACATGTTACTCAATTGCTATTAAAAATACACTTAGTATTCTTTGCTAACAAATGTACAGTATGTTGACCAGGAGTCCCTTTTATTAGCCAGAAAACATCATATTTTTATTCATCATTACTGAGCCTCCTAATATAATTATAATAATAATAATGTGGATCTCCAGATGACTGTTAGGTATTTAAGGAGCTATTAAGTGCTGAAACAGTAACGAGTGCATTTAAAGTTAAAGGATAGTGTAGAATATGACTCTGTATCACCAACAACCAGTTAATAGGAGTCAGATCTGCACTGTTACAGATTCTCTCATCTTAGGAAAGTGGCTTTATTGGACATGTTTTCATTTATAGTTGTTCATTCAACAACTTTCCAGTTTAACAAGAATAAAAATCTGCAGTTTATGAAATAAACTGGTGAAAACCTGTGGTGTGCAGAAACGTTTGACTGGTAGTTTATTTCTATTGTTTGGAAAAATTAGGTCATGAAAAACAATTCTTTGCACTTCTCAGTTTGCTCAGTCCTTCATTTGCATGCTTGAGAGATAAAAGGTCTGGTTCACTGCAGACAGGTTACAGAAAGTTCTTCTTCCCTTTTACATTCTTTTTCTTTCTTTCTCTCCTTCTTCCTTTTTTTTGTTTTCTTTCTCTCTCTCTCTCTCTCTCTCTCTCTCTCTTTTTCTTCCTTTTTTCTTTTGTTTTCTTTCTTTCTTTCTTTCTTTCTTCCAGAGAAGTTAAGTTCGCTGCCCCTGTTTGGCTGTAATATATTCATGGCTCAGAAGGTCAGTCACCGCAGCTGCCCGTCTCCCTGTCTGGTGGCCGTCAGTCACAAGACCCTCAGCTTCGTTCACCCTCAAACTCAGGTAGAAACACGGACATCCTTTCCGTCTTTCCGTCTTTGTCTCTCTCCATCTCTCATTCTTTTTTCTCTCTTCATTTCTTTTGTACTCCTTCATTATTTCTTTCCTTCGTTGTCTTTCTTTCTTCTTCACTCACTGACAACATCATCTCTCTATCTCTTTTTCTTTTCCCTCTCTCTCCCTCTCTCCATCTCTTTCTCTCTCTCTCTCTCTCTTTCTTTCTTTCTTTTAGATCCCCTCCTTAACCATTCCACTGGACGAGGTGCAGTCTCTGCGCTCTATCAGTCCCAAGAAGGAGAAGGAGAAGGTGCCAGAGGTGGAGATCAGCTACGGTGATCCACCTCAAAAGAAAACCATCACCATTCACATGAAACAGGTACCAGATCTTTGACCTCATACCTTTACAGAAATGGATAAAAAGCTCTGTGGTGCTGAGATTTGGTTCTCCAACCCATCCAGGCAAGAGAGCTCTGCCACATCATCGCTGTGATCATGGAGGTCCTGGTGAGACCACCTGCCTACAGCTCAGTACCAAGCCGGACAGGAACACCTCAGTAACACTTTGTTCGTTTTTATTCACATTTTTCTGTCTTTTGTTATGTATTGTATTACTTATTTCGACCCTTTCATTTCCTCTTTCATGTATTGCAAAGTCTCATTGATGTTTCAGGGCCACATTTCACTACATGGTGTGCTTTTAGAACTGTTTATGTGACAAAAGTCCTGAATCCTGAATCTATACAGCTCTACCACACTGCCTAATCTAACGCTCTCTAACTTATGAATCAACACAATGGATGTTGTTGAGGTTATAAACAAAGGTCGACAGAAAAGATTGTGCCCAGAGTCTAATCTGTCTGTGAAAATAATGTAATTTGTCTTTATCTTTATTCAGAAATCATTTATTCCCTTGATTTCTTTTGTCTTAATAAATATAGTAACATTACCTTTATATTATCTATGCAGAATGCTGAGACTGTACCGTATTTTAAATTGTTTTATATATAGTTTTGGTCTTAATTGTTTTTAAGAAAAGAAAATCAATAAATGTGTACAGCCTGGGCAAAAATGTTAAATATTAAATCTTAAATATCTGAGAAATTAAGTATTTTCAATAAAATCAACAGGTTTTCGAACTGTTCTGTGTGTGTGTGTGTGTGTGTGTGTGTGTGTGTGCTGCAATTCATTATAATTACAATTTCTCTGTGGATTTTTTTACACCTACCAGCTCTAAAATACTGTGAAAAATCAACTAAAACACAAACTCATAAAACTGAACGAGTCTATCAGAGACCCGCAGCCATACCTGAGATCAACTAGCCGCCTCCCTCATATGGACCAATCACATTAGAGAACACCATTTAAAGCCCGCCCCTTCAAACATCCTGAGCTATCAGATCACTGCTACCTCGCGCCTGCAAAACAAGCCCCTCCCCTTCATTGTCCAACAGGGAAGCTATGAGTTCAATTCAGTTCAACGAACCGATTCTTTCGAATTATTTTAAGTTTTTTTTTTCATTTTATGGAGTGAATCTAGTCAGACTGATCAAAAAGCTTCAATTGCTTATTTATTATTAATAAACCGCCATGAGCATCTACAAAGAAAATTTACAATGGTGATTCTTGACTTGGTTTTATACTGCACCTAACATCAGACCATGTATTCAGTCACATGCCAAAGGGATTAAAAAAAGTTTTGATTCACTCCTCATTTTCTCATAATTTGCTTCCAGAAATCCAGACTTTTTTGTATTTTAATGTGGTCTTGCGGAACAGTTCTCCAGGCTTCCTGAAGGACTTTCAAAGGCTCTCAATTCCAGTCCAGTCCCTGACTCTGACCAGTTTCAGAGGAATGTTTCTGTTGGTTAAGACACACAGTGACCTACGTATGAATCATTCAAGCAGAACAAAGAGCATCTAACTGAAGTCCTGAACCAGTGAAAAACCAGGAGCAGATGATTCCAGATGATCAGGCGGTGATCAGTATACTGGTGGTGCTGAATGCTGAGTGGTTAAAACTCCTTATGCAATAAATGCAATGTGGTCAAATCCCAGAACAGAAACTGTGGTCACATTATGGCCTACCCTTAAAATCCTTCATCTCAAATGGATCCATACTTACCATATAGAGCTGTTTGTGGGACTAATTGTACACTATTTTCGTGCAGGATTCAAGGTTTTAATGCCCGCTCAATGCAGTATGCAGGCAATAGGGAACCACTTAGTTTAGTCCCAGAATAGTCCTTTTTAAAAATGTGATTCGTGACTTTCACCACCTTCCATCATACTGTGTGTTCGCAACATGGTGTACAGTACTGTGCAAAAGTCTTGATCCAACCCCTCATTTCTTCCTATCTTGCTTGCAAAGAGCCAGACTTTCTTGTATGTTTCATGTAGTTTTGAGGCAAAGTTGAGGAATGCTTTACATTTTTCGTCACAAATCACCTTTACAAACTCATGTTGAATGTTCTATATACACTATATGGACAAAAGTATTGGGACACACCTGTTTTCCAGGGTTTGGGTCCCTACCTTCCAGTGAAGGACAATCTTAATATTTCAGCAGATCAAGACATTTTGGACAACATCACGCTTTCAACCTTTTCTATTCCAGCATGACTGTGCCCCAGTGCACAAAGCAAGCTCCATAAAGACATGGCTGGATGGAAGAACCTACCTGACCTCAACCCCATCCAGCACCTTTGGGATGAACTGGAACGGAGATTGCCAGCCAGGTTTGTAATGTTTGATACCTGTTCTGTTCTAGTTATTTATCCATTTAAACTGCTAGTTTTAATTCGTTTATTTATGAATTACGTCTCCTTAAATACTGGTCTATTCTGGTACAGCACAGCTGACATGTCTCAACTTGATATTACAAATTATATCACATTTCATATGTATATTAAACAAAAATAAGCATTTACAGAGCTGCACATGGTTGTTGCACTGTTCATTCCTTTGTGTTGCTACGACAATAATGAAATTCTATAGTAATCGACACATAAAATGATTCGACCAATTGATTGAAAAGAGTCGGTTTAATAGAGTCGATTTTTTGATTCTCGGGTGGTTCAGTGCTGCTGTCATGGCCGTTCTTCAGGGGAAGAGCCACTGTTGTTAAGGGAGCGGCTGCTGCTGTTCCAGAGGCGATGACAGAGAATTAAACCATCCCTTAATGATGTGATACATCGGTTCTGTAAGTTAGAACATTTTTACACATCGTTTTGTGTTTCTAATCGTGTGAATCAGTCTGTTAAGTTCTCTAATCGAGAATAAGCTAACAGCTAGCTCGCCTCTAACGATACGAGCCAACAAGTGACTGAACATATTTTTTATTTATTGATGATAATTTTGTGGGTGTATGGGTCAAAAGCTTTATTTCTGACATCTCTGTCGATGTCTTAACGTCTGGTTCAAAATCCTCAGTGTTTTAGTCAGGTTTCTGGGTCTGTTATTGTGTTGTCAGTGCAGGTAGCCTCAGCACAGTCCATCTGGGAAAGATGCATTATATGGACACAAGTATTGGGACGTCTGATCCATACATAAACTTGGCCTTTAATGGCACTTCATTAAAGTCCATAGACTTCAGTATAGAGTTGGCCACGCCCTTTGCGTCTGTAACAGTTTCCAGTCTTCTTGGAAGGCTTTCCGCAAGATTCTGAAGAGCATTCATTCTGTAGAGCATTTATGAGGTCAGACACTGATGTTGGACGAGAAGTCGCTATCTCCGTTCCCAAAGGTGCTGGAGGGGGTTGAGGTCAGGGCTCTGTGTGGCCAGTCAAGTTCTTCCTCAGTGAAGCAAACCAACCATGTCTTTATGGAGCTCGCTTTGTGCACTGGGACACAGTCATGCTGGAATAGAAACTGTGTCCACAAAGTTGGAAGCATGCTTAAGAATTAAGATTGCCCTTCACTGGAAACCTTGAAAAACAGATATGTCACAATACTTTTGTTCATATAGTTTATTCTTGTTTTATGTGTCAAATCCTTTCTAGCATGCTTCTTTTGTATCCGGGTGGGCTGTTGTTGATGTGTTGGGTGTTTTTGAAGGCATGTTGTGACTCGCAGGGCCATCTGGAAGCTTGTCAAGTCCTGACAGGCTAATCGTGAGTGTCTGAGAGATTAAGCTTTCAGTTACGCGAAGCAGGTGAATCTGTAGACAGTGCTTAATCTTCTGGATTAATCTGGGAGAAAGTGTTTCAAACTTGGAATAGATGACCACTGGGGCCGCAAGATAAATCGTCTGTTAATCGTTATTGTAATGTTGGTCTCTGAAATACTGCTATTGCATTAGAGATGAGAAAAAAATATTTATCCCGATTGAAATTCTTGTGCCATTAACATGCTTAATGCAACAAGAAACAATGAAAGATTACAAGACAAAAGAACTCAGCCCTGCAAGTCACAACGCACTAACATATCAACAACAGCCTGCCCATATACATAAAGAGCATCCTAGAATGGAACAAGTATTTGAGAAACAGCACAAGAATACATTATATGGACAAAATGGACACCTTTTTCCATGGTTTGGGCTAGGCCCCTTTTTGCCAGTGGAGGAAGAAAGGGGCTTTCATTTGCTGCATTAATGACATAAACATTAATGTAACAAATAACTATATGTAAAGATTTAGAGTACTGTACCAGTAGATTGGTAGTGCAAAATGGCTTATGAACATGGCATAAAATAAATAAAATACAATAAAATAGCAGCAGGTGTTCTATAATAATGAGATTGCCATGAAATAACATTAAGTCTATTCGCAGAGTTGTATGTTGCACAAACCGAACAGAATAATGACTTTAAAAACTTAAAAAGTTCCCCTACAGAACCCAGAGGGAATTATATGGCCTTTTGATCACAGGATTTCCGGTCGCATTCACTTCTGCATTTTAAGGCTGCAGTATGCAAATGAGCCTCTAACCAATCACAGTGTTTCTGAGAGAGCGACCAATCGCAGCCCCAGGTGAGTTACTGGGTGTTCAGACTAATTGACGTCTTCATGTAACCCAACAAAGTCTAATTTCTAACCGCTAAAGGTGTTGGAGAATCAGTGCATCAATTGGTGAAGCTAAACTGCAGTAGACAGAACATAGAAATATATGTAAATATAATTAAAAACTGTGATTTGAAAACGGGTTGTTTTTGTAGACTGTTATAAATGGACTGTCTGGTTGAGGGGGAGTAAACATACCACATGTAACAACATTTACATACTTTAAGTGATTAAATGGACCCTTTTTGAGTGATTAAATGGGCTCTTTAATGTCTTGAAGGACATTGCAGTTGCAATAAAGTCCCAGTCCTGAAATTTTGCTCATATCATGCAGCGCTAATATGGACAGAATGTTAGTATTGCAGTTATACTGCTTCAGTTTATCTTAAAATGCTCCCTGGCCTGCATTGTTTATTTTGAACCTAAGCCAGTAGATTCCCAGACTCAGCTTGAGAAGAGCACATGTGCACATAGATCCAACTACAATTTCTTGTTCATTTCTACTTTAAAATATTTAGAAATTATATTTACGAATATGATCTGATTATGTTCTGTAGTAGTTATATGCCATGTCATCCGTAATGATTGGCACATTGTTATATTTTTCTGAGTTGCTGTGAGTAAAAAAAAAAATCAGACAATTCATATGTGATTGAAGTGCACATTTAATTTAAAGTCGTTTTCATACATTTCTGTTCCACCATGTAGAAATTACAACACTTTTCACTGTCCCTCTCATTTGAGGGACAAAGTAATAGTAGGTTCATTAAAGTAACCATGTTTAGTACTTTGATGCATAGTCAGTGATTGATAGACATAGATAGAAAAATGTGGGCAATATTTGTCTCCAGTACTAGAGATGAAGTGGCTGTTGTAAAGTAATCTTTAATAGCTGTTTTGTGGATGTGGATTGTCCAGTTTTGGGTTTGTGCGCCACTATACACAGTAATGTTCCATTTTCCATTCAATTTTTTCCTTTAGGTCAAAGGCGTTATCCCGAGAGACACATTCAGCAGAGCCACTTGTGGTGGAATAGGGATCAGGAAGCAGTTTCCACTGACTGTAACTGCCAGCAACCCTCACTGCATGAACGCTGTCACTCGGCGTCTGGGTGCTGAGGTTCCTCTCACACTGGCAGTACTCGCAGGATCAGTGTCTGGGGGCAGGGGGACGTGCTTGCCATCCTCTGCCACCAGGGCCCGCGTCAGGTCGAGGTTCGCCCCTGGCAACCAGCACCGCGCCTCCTCACGGAGCATGGTGAGAGGCAGGGGCTGCCATGGAGCTGCAAGATAAAAAGCAGGTGAGCCGCTTTGGGATGTGTGTTTTCAAGGTCCAAGGTTACGTTGACATCAGAGGCTGTGAACATGTACACAGTGTGACGAGACCGCCGTGCAGCGTATAACAACATTCAACAGAGTGAAAGTCATGACAGAAACAATACTTTTACCAAATAATTTTACCCAAATGCAATAATTTCTCATACATTCACTATCGGGCAAACATTAAAGCCCAATACAGATTTTTACCACTTATCCATTTATTTCATAAACTGCAGATTTCTATTCTTGTTAAACATCAGAAAGTTGTTGAGTGGACAACTGTGAATGAAGATATGTCAAATAACCCCAGTTTCGATTTTAAGATGAGAGAATCTTTAACAGTGCAGGTCTGACTCCTAATAACTGGTTGTTGGTGATGCAGAGTCAAATTCTAGACTGTCTTTTAACTTGAACTGTTTCTTCACTTAATAGCTTGTTAAATAGCAGTGGTCTGGTGATCCATATTATAAGTAGAATTACATTAGGCGGCTTTTTGTATGTCAGTAATGATGAAAAAAATATGACTGGTGAAAAAAATATGATTTAAATGTATTTGTTGGCAAAGAATATTGAGTGCATTTGTAGTGAATATTAAGTGAGCACCATGCAAATACTTTAAATATTTACAGGTGGGGTAGACACACCACCACCCCATCAAACAAAGTGGGTTATGGTTTTGCAGCACTTCATTCCTTTGTTTTATAATCATAATTCAGTGCCACTACCAAGATAAGACCATCCCTCTCCCAGTATATTATGATTGTCTGTGCATGCAGGGACAGATCTGACACTTCCAGTTTAAACTGGTGTGGAATCATCAGTGAGTCATAAAGAAGTCAAATAAATTGCATTTTTATTGTGGTACAGTAGTTGTACAAGACATATTACACAACTCTGTTTCCATGCATTCATACCAGGAACATACAAGTGTGTGCAAAAGCCACCCCCCCCCCCAGTCAAATGATACATTTTATTGATTTTTAAAGAGAAAATAAGCACTTAAATGAATCCTTCACAAGGGACACACAAAATATGTAATTTTCTGCAAAGTTAGCCTCCAATTTATGTTTATTAGGATTATTTTTTGTCATTTTTTTAGCTTAATGTAATGCACAAAAATATGAAACATGAAAGGTCTGCTAATTTTTTTTTTCTGAAGTATGTAAAACTCAGCATTAATATGTGCAGAAATGCATTCTGTGTATATGTTGTACTTGTAGAAAACAGCAGAATGAAATTTGAATAGGGGTTAAACTTTTGCATATGACTGTGAAAGAAGAACAGATCATGGGCTGGTGACTGTTCTTTGGTCCGTGTAAACAAAACAAGAAATAAATAAATCTCACAGCAGTGCCCAGCCCCTCGGTCTATGGTCACACTTCGCTTGTTCTTCTTCAGTGAGTCCTGAGTGCGTTCTTTATTCCTGAGGTTCTAAAGGTCTGACGGAAGTCTGACCCAGAGAAAGTTTCACAACGGGGTCAAAGAAATGTTGAACGTTTGTGCTTGACAGACTCTCAGCTGAGATTGGGCCTGTTTTATGGCTCTTCCTCTTTTGGCTGTTTATTTATTTTTAGCGTTAACACTTCAGACGGACCAACTACTTTTTCTGTGCAAAGATGGAAGTCTTACAGGTTAAGTAAACGCTGTACTGTTCGTTTCTGTACAGGATTCATAACTTTGTTGCACTGTTTTATGTACAAGACCACAATGCATAATTAAAACTGTTATTTATGCATTGCAGTCCTGTTGATTTTTGAAAAGAGAAAATAAGTTCCTAAATTAATCCTTCACAGGGGATGCACAAAATATGTAAATGTATACAAATTTAGACCCCAATTTCTGTTTATTTTTATTGGGGAGTTTTTGTCAATGTTTTTAGTTTAATGTAATGGCGTGTTATTTATGCATCACAGTCCTGTATTGCATAGGATTACTGTTATTTATTACATTACAGGACTGTAATGCATAAATAACACAGTTACCTGTTTTCTTGTGATAAAACAGTGTGACGTAACAGGGTGTGAGCAGTTCATGTCGTGTTGCTTTGCAGCTTGTGGGCAAAAACGAATGCCGTTTCTATTTTGGCTTTGTCCTTGAAATCCTGACACAGTTGTGTGTGTCTCAGCTTTGTTACCAAAGTCCTCTGCAAGGCTCTCCTCCACGCTGCTATTGATTTCTGCACGGCGAGAGCGGATAGAGGAGAGACCCAGTCTCTGGGGCAGGAGGGTCACTGAGGATGCTTTCTGTCCGTCTCTCGTTTTGCAGCCCCCACCGCTGCTGCTGAGACAGAAAAATGCTGTGCTGGCTGGAATAGATGAATGCCTGCTAAACGGAGGGGCAGGGCTGTGCTTTTGCTGGCCTGTCAGAGCCTTTCTTTCGCCTTTCTCCCACTTGCAGTGCCTCTCAACAAAATAACTCTTTCACTTAAAAGTGTCCCGCCGGTCCTCAAGCTGAGGTTTGCCCAGCTCCATGAATTGGTGAACCAGTAGAATATCTTTGTCAGTGCAAAACAGGGGCTTGTCTGCAGTTAACTGGCCATGAAACAAAACAATTCTTCATGCTTGTCTATTGACATTTTACTGCAAGTGGTTCAGCTTCACCTTTAAATAAACAGTTCACCACTCTAGAGATGCACGATATGGGCGTATATATCAGTAATGAGATTTTACTGCTATATATTGCCTTTCATGATATTAAAGGGCCCATATCATCACTTTTCTGGACTTAAATGCCTTACATAATATTTCAAATGACTCTGACCCCATACATTCCATACATGGAAAATATGCTACAAAACAGTCTGTATTCATAGATTTGTGGTGTCACAAAATCAACATATTTAAATATATCTCTTGTTCTGGCTATAGCGGTTTAGCCCCATATTCATGCACCTTTAATGGTTAAGATTAAAAGTATTAGACTTTTGTTGGATTACATGAAGACCTAGATTCATTAGAACTCCCAGTAACTTACCTGGAGCTGTGATTGGTCGCCCTGTCAGGAAGATTGGTTAGAGGCTCATTTATATAGTGCAACTTTCTGTGATATTAATATTGTGTAGACCAATGCTGTGAAAACAATTAATGTTGTGGAGCCCTAATAAACTAATCCAACTATATTTAGAGATGAAAACAAAATTGTTTCAATCAGTTTCTCTATTTTTCAGTGTGCCTTTAGCTTGCACAGTATCACTCTCTGTAAAGAGGGGCTTCCACAGTCTGTCCGTCTGTACTGAGCAGCCAGTTCTGGCATGCTGTGTATTTTGCTGGCAAGCAGCACTAGAGTGTAGAGGCTGAATGCACTGGAGCAGAGATGTGGCAGCTGGGTTGACCTGCTGGATGCTGAAACAGCAGCATACATTATCCAGCAGCTCCACTTTGTCCACCACACTGTCCTGACCCACCCGCTCGCAAGCGCCGAACACACACTGCCCTGTCTGACTAGCAGCCTCTGTGGCGAACACAAGGACTTGGTCATGATCCTGAAAGATGGGATTTGGTTCAGGAAGGATGGTGTGAGTAGATTGTTGGCAGCAGTCTTTGCCTTCTAGAGAAGGTCTGCAGGCTGGTATTCACCTGTTATTTCTTGTTTTTCTTTTCAGCTATTGTAGAAAGATGGTGCTTTGATCTTTATCACTGTTTATTTATGCCCTTAAATTCGAGTTAACAATGGTTTAGTGTGGGAATGTGACAGAGAAAGAGAGTGATGGTAAATACGGGATAAACCTACACCAGTAGACCCTCCCTCAGTGCGGATGCTTACTGGTGGCTAAGCGTAGCGTTCCTCTGTCTCCGGCTGTGGGTTTATTTATAGCTGAGCTGCTCTCGTCTTCTGCTCTGTCTCCAGTGAGAGTGGGAGTCGGATTAAGATAGCGCTGGAACAAAGAGCGGGATAGTGTGGGAATAGACTCTGTTCTCTTTGGCCTTATCAGACATTTCTGAATAGTTCAAGAAAGGGAGAACACTCGCTTTTTGGCATAACCTTGACAGTAAAATTGGTTGGCAAACTCAAGAATTAAATTCAATTTAGTTCAATTTTATTTACAGTAAACTCATGAAATTCATGAATTTGTGACAAATATGCCTCAAAATGCCTCTTTTTATAGTGTAAACCCTAAATATGCCCCCGAATATGCTCCCAAAACACTTTAATTCCATTTTGAACTCAGCTTACCCTTACCCTTAAAGAAAACCCTTAAACCCGTATCCGTACTGTACAGTTTACACTGAACTCCTGCAGTGCTAGAATGTAAATATCGATGTTTTCCCTATATCAACTGCACTGTAATTCATGCACGGGCGTTTTCTTTGATACAAG
>JBBJLR010000111.1:36777264-36789247 GCA_037577145.1 Brachypetersius gabonensis | reverse complement strand
TGTATATATATGTATATGTATGTATGTATGTATGTATGTACAAAATATGGGAACAATTTCCTAAATGACTTGAGAATCAATTATCAGAAAAAAATTTCTGTGGAGTCAGAAATAAATAAAATGCAATGTGAAAGTAAAACATTTGTTTCATTGTAGACTTTAAATGTATATGTTGTGTTATGAAAACAAATAAATTCAGAAGTTACTAAATGCTTTGTTGTGAACAGTTAACTTACCAAACATAAAATATAATTGGCAGACTCTGAACGACTCCCCTGCAGCGCTGAGCATCCAGGCAGGAAAAAAAATTTATTGTTTTTACAGTCTAATAAATGGTGGAGCCACTAGACTTCCAGTGAAACCCAACATCTGGGTGGGATCCAAAATACCACTGTAAAAGCGCTGATCTTCACTCCCCTAAAACAACACGATAAACTCCTACTGAAGCATTGTCTCCGCAAACACTTTTTAAACAGCTTGCCGTGATGTGCAGTAGATGTTTAGTAGATATTTAACTTTATCAGTTGCATTGTGTGTTAAAAATAAACATATTGTTTCAGAGCAGTGATCTTGAGACATTCAGGAAAAGTTGTGCTTACCTTGTTTGAAAGCAGCCGCAGCTGCAGTGTGATGTGTGTAATGTCTTCTGTGTTGTTAGATGATGGGAGTGCTGCCCATCCTACCTCTGCTGTTTCCAGTCATGTGGGTCCTGATCATCGCTTACGGAGAGGCACGCGTGTTAGCCGAGTCCAGCCGCAACTCTCCTACAGGCTTGGTGAGCCCGTTGTAGTACTTTAGTCACTGACTGCTGTTAAAACCTTCACAGCACGTCCTACACACACTTAGAAAGGGCACATGCACACACAGATTACTATACAGCCTACATTGCTCACTTTGTCCTCAAAAAAAAATCTCCTGCCTCTCAGTAACACAACCTGCGTGCGATTCATGCGGCTCATGTATTAACCTGCACAGTGCTGAGCTTATGTGAGCTTATATGTTCAGCTTTAAGCGAGCGCTAGGCAGGCGTGGTGAGTCCCTGAAGCGCGGATAAGGGGTTTTAATTCACCTCTTCTCTCGTCCCAGCTGGCTAAGTTCTCTGAGGACACTCTAAGCAGCTACACGGAGGTGGTGTCCTCTCAGGTACATCCTCTGTATAGTCCCTTTTGCCTCTCTTCCCTTCGCTCCTCACACGTTGCACATGACCCCTCTCTCCTAGTGTGGACCGCACCATGTAATCGTCATATATCATTTCTCGCGCTTTTACTTGGCGCTCATTCCTTTCAGCATTTAGATCATCTGAGATAAATGCTGTTTATTACTCGCTAGCACTTTTGCTCTTCATTGTTTTCTTTTTTTTTAGCCTTTGTAGTGTCTTTCCATCCTGATTGACTGATATTGCAGCATTTAAGATCTGGGCTGTCGGGTGTGTGAACTTTTAAGCATATTTAGTTGTTTATTTTGGCTGAAACCCCTCTTGCCAGTCCTGCACCAGCCAAGCACTTCCCCAGCCTGTGCCTGTCTGCATCCCTTGAATGTCTATGGCCTGCATGATTAGCATTTGCTTCCTGGAATGAGCTCTCTATCACATGGTCTGAAAATATAAACTAAACTAGTTTTTTTGCTGAAAAATAATTGGGTGTGGTTCTGGAACAGTTCATTATTTCTGTTAATTCTCCTGTTTCAAGTTTGACTCATATACAGTGATGGATATGCAGTAGTTCCAAAGAGACAGTACTGTTCAAAAGACTCGAGTCACTCCTCATTTCTTCATATTTTGCTTCCAAAGATTCAGACTTCCTTGTATTGTTAATGCAGACTTCAGGAACAGTTCTCCAGGCTTCCTGAAGGACTTTCAGAACCTCTCATTTCCAGTCCAGTCCCTGACCCTGAACAGTTTCAGAGGAATGTTTCTGTTGGTTAAGACACACAGTGACCTACGTATGAATCATTGTAGCAGAACAAAGAGCATCTAACTGAAGTCCTGAACCAGTGAAGAACCAGGAGCAGATGATTCCAGATGATCAGGCAGTGATCAGTATATTGGTGGTGCTGAGTGGTTGGAACTCCTTTATCTAGGCTCCTTGTGTATTTAAGGCACAGTGAACCATTTACTCCTATTTCTTTAGTTTAATCGTCTCCAAAAAAAGACAGAAGTTTGACAGACAGAAAATAGTGTTTTTGCACCTACAAGGTGATTCAAAGCAAAATATAAAGAAATTAATGGTGGCTTGAGATTTTGCAGAGTGCAGTATTTTGAAGTATGATGTACTGTGAAGTACTGTCCTGAATTGGTTTAGTGCAGCTTGCTGTAGTTTCTTGCTGTCTGTTTTATTGCATAACTCCAAATTCTTTCCAAATAAGGATATTTGGCTCAATGCCAGGTGCATTTAACTTCACAGACAGAACTTTATCCAAGTCTGAATGCACAGAGGGATTGCAGTCTATGGCGGCTCTTTGCTTTTTTTTGCACATGACTATCACAGACTGAAAAACACGGGCATCTTTAAATAATTGGTTGTACGTATGTATGCCTAAAAACTAACAATATTGTTGAGTACAATGTCTAGAAATTGGTTGAATAATCTTATAATATAGTGACAACAGTTTATTACAGTTTATTTGTGTTCTGTCTGGCTGCAGAAGAGGGAAACTCTGGGGACGTTTCAGATTCCACTCTGCAGATTTTTTGACAGAGCAACTCCATTCCCAGAGATTTCCATACACAGCTGAATGTCTCGTCGGAGAGGAGACGTAAATCTCACTGACTTTGTTTATGCGTGTGGTGCGTCTGCGTGTAGGAGATGTTGCGCTGTGTGTGGAGACACCTGCTTGGTGTTCTGAAAGGAGAGTCTCAGACGCTGTGCTACACCTCCAGTCTCCTGCACAACCTGGGCTCAGTGACAGTAAGCTCCTCCCCTCTGTTTGTTTGTTTGTTTCTTTTCTTTTTTTTTCTTTGTGACCTCAGTATTGTGTGAATGAAACAGTATTAGTACTAAGCATTTTTAGAGTATTTCTGGCGAGTTTTATTTTGACTTTATTACTATATTTTAAATAGTTTTTATGTCTCTGTGTGTCTTTCCTTCATCCTTTCCTTTTCTTTTCTTTCTGTGACCACAGTGTTGTGTGTATGAAGCATAGTGTGTTTAGTGCTTAGCATTTGAGTATTTCTGGGTAATTTTTTATTTTTTTTTATACTATATTTGGTATTGTTCTTATGTCTTGGTGTGTGTTTCTTTTTGGCACTTTTCTTTCTTTTCTTTCTTTGTTTCTTTCTGACCACAGCATTGTGTGTATGAAGCATAGTGTATTTAGTACTAAGCATATTTCTGAGAAAGTTGACTTTATATTATTTTTTATATTGCTCTTGTATCTGTGTCTGTGCAGTCGAAGCATAAGCAGTTTCCTCTGGGATCAGTAACATTTTCTGATTAAGATTTTCCTTGACCTCCACGCCTGTGGTGTGTCGGGGACTTTTAATTTGTGAGCTCATCAGTTTGAAGAGTGGTGGTGTTGTTGCAGGTACATGTTGAAAGAGATTAATGTAGATCAATTCTACAGCAGCAGTTTAATGTTTCCATTGCAGGTGCTTTGCTGTGTGGATAAGCAAGGCGTTCTGTCCTGGCCCAACCCCAGCCCAGAGACTGTACTCTTCTTCAGCGGGCGCGTTGAGCCACCCCACGACAGCCAAGAGGATTTGAGAGACGACCTGTCCATCAACTCCTTCTGTCGTCTGGAAGGAGAGGAGGACCGAGATGAGGTGAGGAGAAGAAGTGTGACCCTAGCCAGGATTTGAATCACAAGCAGAGAATTAACTGGACATAAGTTAACTTAATTTTTGTCATGTACATTTACAGCACACTTTTAGCAAGTAGTAAAAGTGACGTTTGTTTTTCTTCTCTGTAGGCTCAGGAAGGTGAGGCTCTCCTCAGTGTCTCTGCCTTTGAGCCGTCCCTGCAACCAACCAATGAGCCAGAACCTAGTGAGGTGTCCCGTGACACGGGACGCTCCTGTGACATGCACCGCATGCGTCGGGGCCCACAGGGCACACGTTCCAAACACCCGTCTGGCTCCAACGTCAGCTTCAGCCATGATACAGAGGGAGGCGAGGAGGAGAGTGCTCAGGTATGATAAACACACATACAGGCACACACCTTTTAAAAAAGAAGAAAAAAACCTGTGTGTACCAATTTCTTTTCTGATAGAAGCTTAATCTTCTAGGAGCTCTCAAATTTAAGTCTATGCTTACAAGTAGGAGCGACATGTTTTATTGTGGATTACAACGGTCTGCTGTACGTCGCTCTGGATAAGAGCTTCTTCCATGTCACAGAATAAAACCTTGCACTATGACATAATGACATTTTAAGCTTAAACCTTGAAAGACAGTCATAAGGAATGCAAAAAATGTGAATCATGTGATGTTCGTGGAATCATGTTTTTTGTTTGATTTTGTCCATGTGTATTTTTTTAGCTGTGTGGCATCGATGACCTGTGTGAGGCAGAAGACTTTGTGTGTGACTATCACCTGGAAATGCTGAGCCTGTCTCAGGACCAGCAAAACCCTGTTAGTATCCAGTTTGATGACTTGGGCTGGCAAGGCCACCTGTCCTCTCTAAAGCCCTTGGGCCTCAACATCATGCTAAACCTGTGCAACGCTGCAGTCACACATCAGCTGTGCCGCTTCTCTGACCACCTGTCCAATTTGGCCCTGCAAGAGAGCCATGGCGCTGTGCTGCCTGTGCATGTACCCTGGGGCCTCTGCGAGCTCTCCCGACTCATAGGTGAGCATAAGCACATGCTAAATTATACACTTGAAGCTGGTTAAGAACCATGTTGAATGCTGAAGCACTTCAGAGTAGCTGCTCACCACAAACTGAATAGAACCTGAGTTGGTAGTTTTTTTGCTTATGTTACGACTTCGCAGACAGACAGAGACAGGAACACTATAAAACAAAAATTCCAAATAAATCTGATAAAAACACAGTATGACATACGCAGTGCTGGGTATAAATACTATAAATAAGTAACTTACAGTTAAGTGAATTGCTAATAACACAAATGGTGCTGAAGAGTCTGTTATTGCACATGATGAAGATAAATAGTATATAAGCAGTATGGACATAAGTAGTCACCATTTGAGTTTATTAGTGGCATTTTAGGGAAAACTGAATATAGTACTAGCCTTAATTGATGGCTGCTGTAGTTTTGGTGCATTCCTGTAAAAGCCCAGGGGAAACTGTATAAATTATATGTTCATATACTTAATTACTGCTTGACACAGTTTCATTTTGTTTTGGTTTCTTTGTTTCAAGGTTTTACTCCAGGAGCGAGAGAACTCTTTAAGCAGGAGAACCATTTGGCCCTGTACCAGCTGCCTTGTGGAGAGAAGCCCAGAGAGTCGATCCCACGCCGCCTGCACCACTTCATCAAACGCCAGCCTCCAATCAGTCACCTGATAAGCCTGCTGGTCCGGGACAGCACCACCAGTGAGAAATCTTCAGCTTTCTTCTGCCTGTTTCCTGTTTATACGTGTTGGTTTGTGAAGTCACTGACTTTTTAAAACTCTTTTCAGACAATGTGCAGATGCTCTCGCACGGCTCAGCTGACCTAATCCTGGAAGCCTGCACAGACTTCTGGGACGGCACCGACATCTACCCGTTGTCTGGTTCTGACAGGTGAGGCAGTTAGTCTGGTGTTTTTGGAATGTAAAAATTTAGTAAGAGCGCAACATATTACATGCATTCTCTCATGGTGGTTTACTTGTGGGTAGGTTACTTGCTTCTGGACCAAGAGGTCATGGGTTCGAATCCTACCTTCATCATACCACCACTGGGTTTCTGAGCAAGACCCTTAACCCCAAGTTTATTTTTGGATAAAAGCGTCTGATAAATGCTGTAAATATAAATGTAGTAAAGTGAGTTTTTCTGTCTCCACAGGAAGAAGATTCTGGATTTCTACCAGCGTGCCTGTCTATCAGGCTACTGTTCTGCCTTTGCCTATAAACCCATGCAGGTTGCACTATCCAGCCAACTGAATGGGAAGTGTGTGGAGCTGGCTCCTGGCCCTACACTCTTCTCTGGAGTGGACCTACCGAGCACCACACCTATCAAACACAGCAGCCGCCGTAACAGCTGGAGCTCAGATGGTGAGAAAGACTGAAAGACTCTGGTTTTTGGTTAATATGCCTTTGCTTTTGGTGGTGGTGTCCTAGTGGGTAGGATACTTGCCTCTGAATCAAGAGGTCATGGGTTCGAATCCCACCACTGGGTTCCTGAGCAAGAACCCCAATCAGTTGCTTAGCTGGTTAAGGGTCTGTAATAGCGAGGTGGTCTTTGCTCAGGTGCCATCAGTAATTTCAGTTAGAGGCAAAAAATTATATTACCCATCCTCTCACTCAAACTCCAGCGATCTCTGTTTACAATGTCTGTGCATATCTGCATGCATTCCAGAGGGCATTGGAGAGGTCTTGGAGAAGGAGGACTGTGTTCAGGCCCTAAGTGGGCAGATCTTCATGGGCATGGTTTCGTCACAGTTCCAGGCCCGCTTGGACACGGTGCGACTCATTGAGAACTTGGTGGGAGCGTGCATCCGCTTCGTCTACTTCTCCAGAGAAGATGAGCTACGCAGTAAGGTAGGTCAAATTGGTATGCTAAGAGAAACAGACACAGTGTAAGCCTGCAGTGATTACTGATTAACTATGTGATCAGTATTTTTCACATGGATTTGTATTGTTTCAGTGTTATTTACCTAAAGGAAATACACCCTTTATAATGCTCTATATGTTTCCTGACCATAACTCCTCCATACACCACCACTGCTGCACATTTTAGTATTTTCCATGCTACAAATGCACCTGATCCAGTCCTTCCCTGGATTGAGGTGGGTGTGCAAGGGCAGAGAAAACACTAAAATATTCAGCAGAAGGGCCTGAGGCTGAAAACCACTGCTTTATAACACTCATACAATGCATGTGGCCTATTACACTATCAGGAATGCTGATAGTGATTCATTGCACCAGAAAAGCAGCAACTGCTTGTTATGTACAAGAAACTGAATTATGTTTCCAAAGGGCGTAGAACTGAAGCAGACAAACTAGTTGATTAGTCTAGTAATAGTCTATAGATTAATAGATTGTAGCCTTAATGTAATTGTTTGCATCCCTAATGCAGCAATTGTTTATCCTAAGAAAAATAATAATAATGCATCCATAATGCTGTGTAAACATTTTTGTGATTGTAAGTATGTTGTTTATGTTGTAGGTGTTTGCAGAGAAGATGGGTTTGGAAACAGGCTGGAATTGTCATATCTCTCTGACTCCTAATGGGGATGGCCTTGGGGATGGAGCTCCATCCAGTCCCAGCCAGGCAGACTCTGTACATGAAGACCTACTGCAAGGTATGGTGTGTGGGTGTGTGTGTGTGTGTGTGTGTTCAGTTTATGACTTTGGATTTTCTTGAGTTAGTGGTGTATATAAAGGTTTTAGTTATTAGTGCATATAGGGAACTGTAGTACGTATCACTGGGGGTCCTCGAGTTACGCAACAGATCCGTTCCTTCGACAGTGATGTAACCCGAATTTTGGTGTTAGTTGAAACACACCGTAGCCTCAGTCACTTACCGATCCTAACACAGCTGTAAAATCATAAAAACACAACTAAGCCACAGATAAACAGAAAGGAAAACTCCCTCACTCACGGCGTTACAGCGTATTCTTTCACCGCTCACACACAAACTTGTTCGCCCACGTAGTCCATGAGTACCACGGTAACAATGTAAGTCGAGTGGGAGTTAACGCTGTAAACTCGAGACTGTTGTAACCCAAGGACTCCTAATATATAAATCATGTGACCTGTGCATCTTTATTAGCTGAGACTTTGTTTGTTTGCATGCTCAGATTCTCGGGATGATGCTGAAGGTCCGTTACTTCCTGAAGATGAAGGCCAGTCAGATCTTGCCAGCTTTCAGCCCACAGACAGTGACGTGCCCAGCTTTCTGGAAGACTGCAACAGAGTAAGCAGATTGTACCCCTGGCTCTGTCATAACCTGTTTCTGGGGTACCACTGCCTGCATGTTGTAGTGTTTTTCTTGTTTTAACACACCTCAGGAACACCTGACCTATTTTGCTGGGCTACTTTTTTGGCTGAAATTTTAAATGTAATCAGAGATCGAGCCACACTTCTAAGCAGTTTTCTTATTCTGGTTCTAATGTTTAATTTTCCTATGTGTTTGTAGGCCAAGCTGCCTCGCGGTATTCACCAGGTCCGCCCTCACCTGAAGAACATTGATAATGTGCCTCTGCTAGTGCCCCTTTTCACAGACTGCACACCAGAAAGTGAGTCTTTGGTGCTGAGTATCATCTCTGACAGTTATTTTATTACAGCGGCAAGAATATGGATATTCTGCCACACCAGCTGGATTGATTTGAAAGCAAACTGATTTTGCACCGCAAAACAAGTGGTTAAATGCTGTCCTAAGGATTTTTCTGTGTGAATGTCTTACAGCCATGTGTGAGATGATGAAAATCATGCAGGAGAACAGAGAAGTGACATGCTGTTTGGGGAGCTCGGCTAACTTTCGCAACAGCTGCCTGTTCCTGCAGAGTGACATCAGGTGGGCCGACATGTCCATTCTGTTCTGTTCTACTGAAGAATGTGTGGTGCAGTACTGTGCAAAAGTCTTTCACATTTTGCTTCCAGACATTCAGACTTTCTTATATTTGTATGTAGTTTGAAGAACAGTTCTTCAGGCTTCCCGAAAACTCTTATTTCCAGTTCAGTCCCTGAACCTGACCAGTTTGTTTTTGTTTGTTAAGACACTCAGTGACAATCTTTCGAGCAGAACAAAGAGCTTCTAACTGAAGTCCTGAACCAGTGAAGAAACTGGAGCAGATGATTCCAGATGATCAGGCGGTGATCAGTATACTGGTGGTACTGAATGCTGAGTGGTTGGAGCTCCTTTTTCTAGGCTCCTTGTATCTTTAGGCACAGTAAAACATTTTGTTCCCATTTCATTCATTTAATCTACTCAGTAGGGCAAAGAAAAGGCATAAAATAGGGGTTTTGCACCAATAAGCTGATTTAAAGCAAAATATAAAGAAATGATGGGTGTCTAAAGACTTTTGCACAGTACTATATGTTTGGCTGCATATCAACTGTGAACTGTTTGTGTTTGGGTGCAGTATCTCTCTTGACCCGCTGTACCCATCCCGATGCTCATGGGAGACCTTTAGTTACGCGTCTGGCTGTGGGATGGGTGAGGAGCGAGAGGAGCTTTCCCCACTTAGCCTCGGCTCCCGCCTCAACAGCCTCGGCTGCTCTGTGTCCTTCCACCATGGCGAGAGCGTCAGCATCGTCAAACTCATAGAGCAGGTATTACACACTCAGTGGCACATTCTACAAAATTAGACACACCCATGTAATAGAACAGTGACATACTCAGAAACACATTTACATATTGTACCTTTCACAATATACAATTTATTTATATACCATATTATCATACACAAAGGTTATTTATTGTGCTATTTAAACTAATAAATTAGGGAACATTCTAGTATTACTCTACACAGCTGCTGTTTGTCGGATTATGTCAACAATATGAGATGAGGGTTGAGATGAAAATGTGAGATGAAAAATGAGTGAAGGTTGTGTATGCTTGTTTCATTGCAGGCCAGGCACTCCATGTCTGGGATTCGCAAGTGCTTCCTTTTCCTACTGCAGTGCCAGCTCACATTGGTTATCATTCAGGTGAGCAGAGCTGCAGCAGGTGTTTCAGAGTCTAAATATGTTCTCAGTAATGGTTGGGGAAGTATAATAGTATTGTATTATAGTATTATATTCCTTGCAGTGGTAAAGTTTTGGTCTATTCAGTTCTAGGTAGATCACTTAAACCATGTGGCAAATAGACTAATATTACACTGCACGGCATCTGAAACGTGCGTCATCCAGTCCAGAGGATGCTGAGTGGCGCTGCGGCTTGAACTGTTCCCACTTTCAACACAAGCTTTTGTTTTGGTTAATTGCCAGTTGACTCTTAATGTTAGAGAGAACTTTAATGAAAGTTGCTCAACGTTGGACGCCTGTGTTCCTCCTCTGCGTGTATGATGACGTCATCAAACGAATCGTTGACTCGACTTCAACTCTGGCGTCGGTAATGCCCCAGTGTGTGTGTGTATGTGTATATATACAAGGATTGACATAAGTGGTAGCCCGAATACAAGCCTGAATAGGCGTGAGGGGTACGCAAAATGCTCACCAGTTTTCAGTCTTCACAAAGCAAATATGTACCTAATTTTGTAAGTAATTGTAAGTAATTTATTTTGCAGCATTAACTAAACCTAAACTGAACTTTAAGTAAAATATATGACTTAGCACAAAATCCTAATCCTAACACTGTTAATAATCCACTTAGTTTCACTAAGTATCAATGTGTGGCCATAATTACATATACTGTGAGCTTCATTGACCTGCTCACAGCATTGAAGCCATGTATAAATCTGCATTGTTTGTGTGTATTGTGTATCGGGATGTTGTGATTTCATGAGATTACAATAATAATAATAATGTTTTCACTGTTTATTGTGGGTTTCTGAACATATTTTTTGTTTTCTGTTTTGCTTCTGATAGTTCTTGGCCTGCCTTACCCAGCTTCCCCCTCCAATGAACATAACAGACATTCTGTGGCTCTCCTGTTTCTGCTTCCCACTGCTAAGGTAGGGGAGAAAAAGTATTGATCTCACTCACTCACTCACTCACTCACTCACACACACACAGACACACAGACACACAGACACAGACACACACACCAACAGAAGTCGCTATTCTGTCACCCCATCCTATTTATTTGTGTGCGTGTGTGTTCTGCAGCGTGTCCTTATTGGGAAAGCCACCAGACAGCTCGGTGATGACAGTTGCCACTGGAAAGAATTTGGATACCATTCCTCGGAAGGTTGGTCAGCTCTCATGACAAACACGCAGATCACGCAGCGCAGCATCAAATTTCACATTCCATTTGCTCTAAATTCATTGCTTGTCACATGGTTTTCTTATACAGGACTGTGCGAAAGTGGGCACCGTGCATAAAGTGTGTGATAAAGTGTCTTTCTGCCAGCAAATTCAACATTAAACTAAATGCAAACAAACTAGAAATCATAAGAAAAAGATCAAGATTTGTTGTTTGTTAAAAAAAAAAAGTAGTTGATGTGGTGTGAGCTGGTGAGGAGAACACAGGTTCGGTTCCAGGTTTCTCCAGTAATTGTTTGGATTGTGAAACTCCATCAGGAGCTCCTGATTTAATTTAATGAAGGACTGATTGAGTCAAACCAGGTTTCCGATTAAACTACAGTAATACTGAACCTCATCTAGTACTCACTGATATACTGAACAGAACATCACTGTTTACTGTAGAATCTTCTTTGTGTTTCTTCTTTTTAGTTTTATTTAATATGTTTAATACTCTATCTAATTTAAATGTTTTTTCTGACCCCTCCTCAGACTCAGCACTACTTCCTGGGCTGGTTCTTGCTCAAGTTTGGTTTAACGATGTGTGCCTACCTGCTGGGCTTTGGCTTCTCCCTGCAGGAAATATGCAGCTTTAATAAAACTGATCACTTTAACGGCTCCCACATTCTCGTTGCGAGGTACACCCAGTAAAACCGCACTTTTTAAAACTCACAGCTTTTACTGAGTATGCATTTAATCTCCTGTTTGTATCCGATCGCAGCTCATCTGAGGATGCCCCGAAGTGGTTTGGTGAATTATCTAATGGTCTGCTGCTTTTCCAGAAAGTCATGGCATGCTTCCTGGCTCTTCATACTGGTAGGACACGCTTACAGTGGCTGCACTGCCTTTTTGTGGTTCTTATATTCTCAATAGCAGGGATGGATATGGTGGTTTTAATATATGGAAATCTGTATATATATATATATATATATATATATATATATATATATATATATCTGTATGTGTCTATCTCTACTTCTTACA
>JBBJLR010000111.1:36747589-36762545 GCA_037577145.1 Brachypetersius gabonensis | reverse complement strand
GTGTGTGTGTGTGTGTGTGTGTGTGTGTGTGTGTGTGTGTGTGTGTGTGTGTGTGTGTGTGTGTGTGTGTGTGACAATGGGAGCATGGGGTGTGCACAGTTCACTGAAATCACTGTTATGAAAGGTGATCCCTTTTAGACATTTCTTTACTATGTTTTTGAAGAGTGACAGACTGAGGCAATGTGATCCACTGTGTGCACAGTGTTGATTTTCTCTTTCTTTCTCATTTCACAGAAGTTGCCTCGATATCTGGAAGTGTGGACGATGTTCTTGATGAGGAATTTAACTGATAAAAGACCAAAGACAAGTATACATTCATACTGGTGAGTAAAGCTTTGGCCTCATAACCTGTCAAGTCGTCCTTATCCCGTATGTGATGTCCATAAACACTATATGGACAAAAGTATTCGGACACACCTCTTAATTACTGAATTCAGGTGGTCCCTTACTTCCAGTGAAGGTCATGCTTAATGCTTCAGCAAACAAAGACATTCTGGACAACGCCATGCTTCCAACTTTTGTGGACCCAGTTTGGAGGAGAAACTTTTCTGTTCCAGCATGACTGAGCCCCAGCCCACAAAGCGAGCTCCATAAAAACATGGCTGGAGGAGTTCAGTGAGGAGGAACTTTACTGGTCAACACTGAGCCCTGACCTGTTCCAGTTCATCCAGCACGTTTGGGATGAACGGGAAAAGAGATTGTGCGCCAGGCCTTCTTGTCCAACATCAGTGCCTGACTTCATAAATACTCTACAGACTGAATGGACACAAATTCCCTCAGAAACTCCAAAATTTTGTTGAAAGAGTGGAAGCTGTTATAGCTACGGAGGGAGTGGGGAGCAACCATATTAAAGTTTATGGATTTGAATGGTGTAATGGTCAGTTCTCCCAATACCTTTGTCCATGCAATGTATGTCTTCCGGTCTAAAAGAGCCTAAATGATATGAAAATGAATAAGTTTATGATCTGAATTATAATACTTCCTTCTCTTTTTACAGACCACCCGACCACCAAGCTGGCATGAAACGAATGCTTCCCCTCTGCCAGTCGGAGCCTTACTTGACTGGATTGTATGTTCTGTCTGTGTGTTTTTTTTTGTTGTCTCTTTATCTCTGATCTGTTGACAGTATTATAGTTACATTTTGCCATCACATCTTTGCTTTGCACCAGGTGAAGGATGGCCAGATGAGGAGCAGTGCTCAGGGAATTCAGTGAAGGTGTGATATACAGAAAGAAACCTCAGTATTATTACGGTTCTGCACTTTGGTTCTGGGAGTTAAAGAACAATTTTGGTACTGTTCACAGTTCTTTTGTTATGTCATTTCAGGGTTTGAGCTTTCAGTTATGTTACATTGAATTAAATTAAATGGTTTAAATTAAAGAGTATTATTCAATTCTCATTGTTTTTTTTTCTCTTTATTTTATAATTATTTTTAAGTTTGAAGACGGTATTCAAACCTGCAGTCAGTTGGAATTTGTTATTTAGAGAGTAAATGATGGACAAAATGCATCATCTCTCTCAGTTTAATGTTTTGGCAACCTTACCTCATCCAATTTAACTAAATTGTCCAACCTGCTATTAATGGGATGGATGACCTTTGGAAATACTAAAGAAAGGCAAGTAGATCTGTTCATCTTAAGTGCTGGACTCTAATTTGAGAGATCTAATCTGAGTGTTGAGTATTGATAACTGTATTTTAATAAATTCATATGCTTATGTAGCACAAAAGTTAATTTATTTGCCTGCCAGGTCACTGAACCAAACTAAACTGTGCCCTTCCAAAATGTAGGATTTGTTTCAAACAACACAAAAAAAATTAGGGTTTACTAGGGTTTTTGTATTGCTGTGTAATTGTAGTATGTAGATTGTGCCCCACTCCGCTTCTTCAGTTCACAGACACCAGTCAGAATCAGAAAACTTTACTGATCCTGAAGGAAAAGAGATATGGGGACAAGAATAATATCAAATATAAAGTCAAAACTAAAAGTAAAAAATGGCAGAAGTACTCTGCAAACAGCCAGTAAGTGAACAAGAGGGATGCTTGTTTTGGTCATTTTGCTATCAAAAGCGGAGGCATTCACCTTAAATGTCCTTTTAGCTGTACTCAAGTATTTTTTATTTGTACTTTCATCCATTTTATGTGGTACTTTCACCAATGTAATAAGCTGCTCTACACCCCTGAGGTCATCATCATTATAATTCCATTCAAAGGGGGAATTAAAACTATATACAGATGTTTTATTTTTCTTCATTTTTAATGTCTGTAGGACATATGCTACCAGCCAAATATTTTGATACACACTGAGATTTTCTACATTTGCATGTGACTCACTTCATATTTACTAGAAATACAAACCAATGCATATACAGTTTGTTCACCATTTGGGTTCCTTTATTAGCCAGAAAATGTCATTTTGTATTCATCACTACTGAGCTATAAAAAGCCACCTAATATTTCAATTATAATGTGGATCACTAGACAACTGCTAGATATTTAACAAGCTATTAAGTGCTGAAACAGTAGAAGTAGAAGTTAAAGGACCGTCTAGAATTTGACTGCATCACCAACAACCAGTTAATAGGAGTCAGACCTGCACTGTTACAGATTCTCTCATCTTAGAAAGGAAACATTTTCATTTATAGTTATTCACTCAGCTGTCCAGTGTTCAACGAGAATACAAATCTGCAGTTGATTAAATAAATGTGTTATAAAACTTCTGACAGTGCATTCAAATTCACAGACTTTAATATGGATTTGGTCCCAGTTTGCAGCTATAACAGCTTCAACACTTGTTGGAAGGCTTTCCACAGGATTTTGGAGTTTCTGTGGGAATTTGTGCCCATTCATTCTGTAGAACATTTATGAGGCTTTAAATCCCAAAGGTGTTGGGTGGGGTTGAGGTCAGGGCTCTGTGCGGCAATCCATCCATTCAATCCATCCAGCCATGTCTTTATGAAGCTCGCTTTGTGCACTGGGACACAGTCACGTTGGAATAAAAAGATTCTTCCATAAACTGAGTCCACAAAGTTGGAAGCGTAGCGTTGTCCAAAATGTCTTGCTCTGCTGAAGCGTTAAGACCTGCCTGAAGAACAGTTTTGTCCCAATACATTTGTCCAATATAGTGTACGTAGGCCAACAAACGAGGCTTGTAAATGTTCGGCTCCGTTCGGCTCCATTCAGTTCTCGGCCCATATTTGGATTTTCCGAAGATGACGACATCGCTTCCGTACCAATAGTAAACAGGCTGGGATACGCATGCGCACTGATTCAATAACAATTGTTGATAATCAGCTGGAGTTTTGTTTTTGTTTGTTTGTGTTTTTATTTGTGCTTCTGGGCTGAAACGAGGCGTAAATATCCTCTTTAGGCGACGACCTTACATGAAGGGCTAATGGAGGACGCTCGGGATGTGGTAATACTGGGGAATGTTTGCTTCCTTGTTTCGTTTTGGAGCTCAGTTAGCCTGTTAGCCTGTTCCATCCAGTCCTCTTTGTTTTGGTTGTCAGTCTCTGCTAAGCTAATTTTTCCTCCTCCTCTAATTTTGTAGCCTAGAAACAACATCAAGGGCTTCTTTTTACTTTGACATCCTCGTAGTAAATGTTTCCACTCCGCATTATACCTGTGTTTTGTGCTTTTTGTTGAAACCCGAGGCCCAAAACAGAGCTGGCTAATCTGCAGCTAGCTTCACGGCTAACTGGCTCTGATCCAGCAATAATTACAACAAAACACAGACATTGGAAGATCAATTACAGACTTTCCGTGTGTTTTAGGTAGTCATTTTTATGGTGAATGGTCTTTAGTGATAAACGCCGCGTTAGAAATGCGTTAGGAGGGTGTAATTTTGCAAATTTCCCACTTGTGGGACTAATAAAGCGGACTTACCTTATCTTAAGCCTCATTACCGAGCTGCTTAACACTGTAGTGTCTGTACATTTGTCTTCACTGATTCGTCCTTTGTAAATCTCTTTTTGAATGACGAGGTGTTTCCCTTGTATTTCTGAATTGTGCCGGCCATTGATGATATTTTAGCCTGTATACATACATATACATATATTGACCGTCACAACAAAACACAGAGCCTGTAGGATCAATTACAGGCTTTCTGCATTGCTCTCTAGTGATTTAGAGTGGAAAGGGGGTCTTTGTTTCTTTTATCCTGGATAGTTTCTGGTGAGAAATGGTTTGGAAGGGTGTAACTTGCGGCTGAGCCACATTACAGGGATGCTTAACACTGTGGTGTTGGATGATGTTTTAGCCAGTAGTTTTTCATGGTTACAGTTAAATGGCATTCAGTGTGCATGTAAATCAAGGTGGTTCTCATCTAGTTCTCATCTGGTTCTCTCATGTTCACAGCAAAACCAGGCTCTGTAGGGCCAATTACAGGCTTTCTGTGTGATTTACAGTGAAAAAAGTCTTTTTCTTTTATGCTGGTTAGTTTCTTGTGAGAACTGCATTAGAAGGGTGTAATTTGAAGCTGAGCCACATTACAGAGGTGCTCAACACTAATGACTGTAACACAGTATATTTGTTTTCATGGATCCATCCTTTTTAAATCTCTTTTCTGGAATGTAAGGTGGTTTATAAATATTTCTGAATTGAGTTGGTTGTAACTGTAAGTTACTTATCTATAGTATTTATACTCAGCATTTGTGTTTATATCATAGTGTATTGCATATTGAGGTCATAACAAAACACAGGCACTGCAGGGTCAATTATAGGCTTTCTGTGTGATTTAAAGTAAAAAAAAAAAGTCTGAATTTTTATGTTGTATTGTGTTAGAAATGCATTGGAAGGGTGTAATTAGCAAATTTCTCACTTGGACTAGTAAAGTGTTGTCTTATGTTAAGCTATTTTACAGACCTGCTTAACTCTGTCATGCCTGTACATTTGTCTTCACTGTCCTTTTAATCACTGATCTCTTGCTCACGTAATATTTACTGAAAATGCACTCATTATTAATTGCTAACAAATTCATCCTTTTTGAAATACAAGGTGAATTGTGTTGCTCATTGGTGACCTTTTAGTCTGTAGCTTTTCAATGCTCATTGAATGCCATTTAACTGTAAGATGTATCATATTGAGTATGTTTCTATATTTTATTGGATTTTTTTTAGACTTTGTTACATTGGTTTGTCTTTTTGTCTCTGTATGTCTTTGTAGTCATAAAATAGGCAGTTTCCTCCTGGGTCAGTAAAGCATTCTGTTTCTGCAGCTATCTCCATGACTAACTGGCACTGGTCCAGCAACAGTCACAAAAAAACACAAACACTGGAGAGTCAATTGCAGGCTTTCTTTATTGCTCTCTAGTGATTTAGAGTGAAAAAAGTCTTTGTTTCTTTAATACTGGATAGTTTCTGGTGAGAAATGCTTGGAAGGGTGTAGCTGAACCACATTACAGAGCTGCTTAACACAGTAGTGACTGGTCTTCACTGACAGTAACACAGTACGTTTATCTTCACTGATGTGTTCTTTTTAAATTCCTTTGTGAAGTACAAGGTGGTACATATATATTTCTGCATTGTGGCATTTTTTTAAGATTGTTTTTCATGGTTACAATTAAACGGCACTCAATGAGCATATACGTTATTTATCTATAGTATTAATGCCCTAGCATTTGAGTATAGAGCACAGTGTATTTTGTTTGGCTTTTTTTTTTTAAAAATTTTTATTGCCTACATTGAGACTTTATATATTTTGTCTTGTTCTTGTCTCTGTGTGTATGTTCAGCCATAAGCAATAAACCATTTTTTTCACTCTGATCGTAACTTTAAATTGCCTGTTTTTGACCGTCCAGTATTGTTGAACTAATTTGCTTTTGCTGTCCGTGTGCAGACGGAGCGCAGTTCGCGCCCGGAGCGCAAGAGGAGAGATTCCTTCGGGATGTTTGATGGCTACGAGAGCAGCGAGGAATCGAGCAGCAGCTCCAGCTCGGAGGACAGTGAGGATGAAGTGCGCAGCATCCCTGCCAGCCTACCTATCATCAAGAACAACGGCCAGGTCTACACCTACCCAGATGGAAAGGCTGGAATGGGTCAGTGGGGCTTTTTCTATATATTTAACTGCATAGCCACGTCCCTTAATTAGGGGGATGTCAGGCCAGTGTCAAGCATCACCAGTAAATGACTTCTGGATGCAAATAACTGATTTTTATTTAATTTTATATCTAAATCTTGCTGTGTGCAGCACATATATCTAAATCCTTGCTAGCCCCAAATGTCATCTTGTTGTACTGACACAATGACAATAAAGTAAGCATCCATCCATCTCTGTATTTGGGCAGATGTTCATACTGATATATACTTATTAATAGGAATCAGCAACTAGGACTAGATCCACCTAGATTACATTGTAGGGAAAAATGACATTTATATTTTATACTGTTCTTGTCTTTGTGTAGTCATTAGATAATATAAAGAGCATCTGCATGTGTGGCATCCCCAGATTTTTCAAATTCTGAAATTTATAGAAGTAGTATAACATTAAATTCAAATATCGTGTATATTTAAGTTTTTTGTGACGTTTTTGAAAAATAAAACCCCACCATGAATCACTAGATGTACACACATAAATCACATGTAACTTACTTTAGAGACCAGAAAATGACAGACTATGTACAAATATGTGAAGGAAATATGATGGTTAGTGAAGAATTCTGAATGAATGAATTAAAGTAAAAAAACAATAAAGTAATACATTCAGAGGCAGGTGGAAACGATTTTAAGGAGCTTTAAAAAGAGATGGATATGTGCAGTATATTTATAGTGTATCTGAGAATTATGTGTACATTTGTTAAGTTATGCAAAGAGGAGATGAGTAAAAGAGAAAAGGGCCACAGTAATGGGTGAGCATAGCTGGAGAGGGCAGCCCTGCTTTACAGAATGATATGTAGTTATTGTTTTGGCTGTAGATACATGTGCATTGATCCTTGTGTTCCCTTTCTCTTACTTTTACAGCGACTTGTGAGATGTGCGGTATGGTTGGAGTACGAGATGCTTTCTACTCAAAAACAAAGCGGTTTTGTAGTGTGTCCTGCTCCAGAAGCTACTCCTCCAATTCTAAAAAAGCCAGCATACTGGCGCGACTTCAGGTAACTTCTTTTTGTCAACTCTTAACTCAAAGCGGGGTGTAAACGCTTTGTCATCTTAACCATACACAAGTTTACAGATAGACAAAATTGCGAAGCTCAGGTTCAACAGTGTGCACATAGTGTGCAGTGTGCAGTGTAGCAGACGCCCGGCATCGTGCAACAAACAAAACAGTGCAAGTAAAAATGTATTGAATAAGATGAGAGCGAGATTTTACCTGTCCTGAGTGTGTGGACAGCTCTCTCTACATTGTATATAAATAAGTAAAACAAAATGTGCAATGATTGAAAAAAAAAATGTCCAGTATTAGAGGATTGTGCAAACAGTATAAAAAGTATAACAGTTTAAAACAAGTGAAAATAGCAGATTCAGTATGCATTCTTAAATAATTGTGCAAGCAGTATGGGTGCATACATAGTACCTGCTTGTAAGTATAACTCTGGTTGTGGCAGCTTGTCGGCTTTATATTTTTATATTGGAGGATCAAGTCTGTAAGCAGGTTTTAATGCCTTTGGAAGTGCTCTTAGATGTAATGTGTGTGTTTTGCTTATGTCTCTTGAAGGGTAAACCACCAACAAAAAAGGCAAAAGTCTTACAGAAACAGCCTCTAATGGCAAAGTTGGCAGCTTATGCACAGTATCAAGCAAATCAACAGAGTCAATCTAAATCAAAATCAGGTAAGACATACAACTTTTCCCCCATCTCTGACCACTCGTGATATAATTGCACTGTGAAAAATTCTGTTATACTAGATTACTTGTTTTTACCAGATATAAACCAGATTATATCCTATGTCAATCTTATCATTCGATTTTTTAACGTATGTCTAAACATGTTTACCAAGCAATACTACGTAATAAAATAATTCCACTGACAAATTTTCTTGGAAAAGCAAAATGATCTGCCAGTAGATTAAGGGTAGATATGGATTAAATATAGGATGATTTTTTTTTTTGTAGTTAGCACAAACATTTTGCATCACTGAACATGCAGGGGACATTTGGGATTTATTTATTTATGCATTTTTTCTTTTCCTGTAGTGGTTCCTGTTGAGGGCTTTGATTGGGGTCGATATATTTGTAGCAATAACCTGATCGGGGCACCAGTAAGCTGTTTCAAGCATGTGAGTATTGTCCTAAAACCACTAGTGCCTTTTGTGTTTCTTTTAATGATCAAAATCCTAAATTTAATTAGTTTTGTCTCAGTATGTTCTATTGTACGTTTTGTTCTCCAGGTACCCATGGGTAATTCTTGGTGTGACGTCTCTGAAGGTGTGAGGGTAGAGGTCCTCAATTCTGACACAAACCTCCCCACCAAAGTTTACTGGATTGCAGGGATTGTTAAATTGGCAGGTAAGGGAAATTCTTGGCCCTAATTCACTACGAACCTCGCAGCATCCTGATGCTGAAAGTTTAGCAGGACTAGGAATGATGTGTTTCAATCTTCTCTCCAGGTTTCAAAGCTCTTCTGCGGTATGAGGGATTTGATAACGACTCGAGCCATGACTTCTGGTGTAATCTGTGTGTACCAGAAATCCATCCGGTTGGGTGGTGTGCCTCCAATGGAAAACCCTTGGTACCTCCCAAAAGTAAGCAGTTTGTAGAGCGTTGCAGGTGTAGTTCCTTTGGGAGCTCAGATGAATGGAGCAGAATTGGCTGTCATGGACATAACTTTTTTTTTTTTAAACCTTTTTTTTTTTCTCCGTAGCAATTCAGCATAAGTGCTCAAACTGGAAAACATTTCTTGTGAAGCGACTCACTGGAGCTAAAACTCTCCCGCCTGACTTTGCTGCAAAGGTAAGCATGCCTTGCCCTGTCTTGCACAGGAATATCATATTTCCAGAGAGCTTTACAAGAGTTTTATCAAATATTACACGTAATAATAATAATAATAATAATAATAATAATAGTAATAATACTTTTTATTTATAAGCACCTTTAACAACTCTCAAGGTCACTTTACATTTATCCAGAAATAAAAATTAAAGAATAATCGATTAAATTAAGACGTGTTTATATGTTCAGGGAGGGCGTTCCACATTGGGGACCTTAAGTGCAGTTAGTTAAAGTACACTCTCCGCGGATATGGTGGGCCAGCTGACAATCTTTAGGCATGATGATGACTCTCTTGGTGTGGATGGCGCACAGGCTCGAACAGATCCACCAAGCCTCGCTGGCTTCCTGCAGGGCCACGACGGAAGAGCTCTGGATGCGGTTTTGAAATCCTGAGCGATCTCACACACATGTCTTCATTAGATATGTCTCTCATCAGGCACTTTTATTTAAAAAAACAAAGCTGCATTTCTGTTGAAAATATTTAGTTCGATGGGCATAAAAATGAGATCTGATTATGTGTAAGCTTGGGGACTTCTTGATAACTTAGTAGCTGGAAGGAAGTTCTGAAAAATGCTGTTTGACAGGTGCAGGAGAGTATGCAGTACCCATTTAAGAAGCTAATGCGTGTGGAGGTGGTGGATAAAACGCATCTGTGCCGGACGCGAGTGGCCCTAGTGGAGCAGGTGATCGGCGGTCGTCTCCGATTGGTCTATGAGGAGAGTCAGGACGGGACAGATGACTTCTGGTGTCACATGTTTAGCCCACTCATTCATTCTATTGGCTGGTCAAGGAGTATTGGGCACCGCTTTAAAAGATCTGGTCAGTTTACAGCAGTGCTTCATTGCTTTTGGTAGTGTTAAGTCTCCCATATACATGAACATCATGATGATTTAAGACTTTTTAAAACAGTTTTTAATTGATTTAAAATTCAAAGTGAACATTATCTCATCCATATACAAGTACACAGAGAGACTCCGTTTCTACAGTGTACACATAATGCCACAGACATAAAACATTATTGTACATACTGAATGGTGCAATAAGAAGTATAAAATAAGGCAAGAGTGAGATTGAACCTATCCTGAGTGTGTGGACAGCTCAATATGTTAAAATGTAACATAATAACGAATGCAATTTCATTTGATCTAGATGTGACCAAGAAAATTGAAGGCCTAATGGATGCTCCCTCCCAGCTATTTCTGAAGGTAATTTGGTAGTTTCGTTTAGTTATTAACGATAAGCTCCAGTTTTCTGATGAGCTACTGATGTATTGATTGTTTATTTGACTGTTTTGTGATTAAAAAAACAGGTGAAGGATGTGGACCAGAGCGGTGAATGGTTTAAAGATGGCATGAAGCTGGAGGCGATAGACCCTCTCAATCTTTCAGCTATATGTGTTGCTACTGTAAGAAAGGTAATGGCGTATAGAAATTGCAATGTAGGTGAATGGCTCAAAATATGGAATTAAGTAGTAAATGTAAACGTCAATCACTCTGGACTTGACTTTCCCTATTTTAGGTGTTGGCAGATGGTTACCTCATGATTGGGATCGATGGCTCAGAAGCAGCAGATGGGTCAGACTGGTTCTGCTATCACTCCACCTCTCCCTCCATCTTCCCTGTAGGCTTTTGTGAAATCAACAAGATTGAGCTCACACCCCCAAGAGGTAATACGCATTTTTTTTCCCCTTAATATTCACATTTCTCTGCCACACGTTGTTGATTGAATCATTTGAATTGTCTTGAATCTTGACCTGATCCACAGGGTACACCAAACTGCCATTCAAATGGTTTGACTACCTCAGAGAAACAGGTTCAATAGCAGCCCCTGTGAAGCTCTTTAACAAAGTAAGTCATCATAAAGAAAACGGGAGACTTCCATGTCTATCTGTTGTAGTTTTCTTCAGATGATTTCAGATCGAGTTTGGCAGGCCCATGCCGTTTTTGGTAGATGACTCATAAAACGTTCCACTGTTTGGGTCCTGTTTCCAAGCTCTTATTCGTATGTTCTTCAGGAGGTCCCAAATCATGGCTTCCGTGAAGGGATGAAGCTGGAGGCAGTAGACCTGATGGAGCCACGCTTGGTGTGTGTAGCCACTGTGACCAGGATCATTCACAGACTCCTACGCATCCACTTCGATGGCTGGGAGGATGAATATGACCAGTGGGTGGACTGTGAGTCTCCAGACCTTTACCCAGTGGGCTGGTGTCAACTCACTGGCTACCAGCTCCAGCCACCTGCTGCACAGAGTGAGTGAATCTTCCACATCACTGTAGCATCATATGACCTCTCAGCTGCTTTCAGCTTGAGAAATTGGATTAAACCATAGCTTTTTAAAGGATTACATTTTATTGCTTCAGCAATTGCTCAACGAAGCCGATTGAGTGACTCTTGTGGAAGAGCATGTTGTGTAAATGTGTTGCTCTTTTTGCAGAAGGCATAATAGTTCAGTAAGTCCCATAACCGTTAATAAGTTGCTAAATTACACAATGATTAACTGCAGTTCTGATGTAAAAATACTTTACTGATCTGTAGCAGATCAGTAAAGCATAAGTTTCCAATGTTGAGTGATGCTTTTTTGACATTTTTTTCTTTTGGCAACTAGACAATCAGATTTGTTGATTATGGAAAATGCGTGCTGTATACATAAGTGTTCTTTAATGCTTTGTTTTGCAGAAGGCATAATGGTTCAGTATGTCCCATAGCAGTTAATATGTTGCTAAATTAGACAAACAAACTAATTGTAGCCCTGATGTCATATTCATTAATGATCTGAAGCATGGTTATCTAGCAGGTTCAGTTTGATATGAGGTAAAGTGAGAAGTGATTGGGATTCTCACTGTTCAGTGATGATTATTTTTTGTTGTTTTCTTCCTCAGCAACAAGAGACACGCCTCCTAATGTGACAAAGCAGAAAAAGAAAGCTCAGCAGTACAAAGGACAAAAGAAAAGTAAGGGGCACACTTTCCTTCCACTTTATCTCTGTTCACCTCACACAGTGTTCTCCTGGTCTGGTCTGGTTTGGGTCTGATTTGGTCATGTTGATGGCAGAGCTGGTGGTGTTTTGATCACATGATAATGAGCAGGTTGGTGGTCTATTCACGGGTGAAGGATGGATCTGAGAGGATTTTACGATTACTTGTTTGACACGTGAGGTAGGTTAGTTTCTATCATTGAGTGCAGAAACCAGGACTGAAGTCAGTAGAAGACATTTGCCCTCTAAGGAAAGAAGGTTTTGGCTCTGTGGAGTGGAACTTTGTAGGTAACTTGGGTAACCTCAGTTTGGCTTGGTGTTTAGAGAGGAAGATTCCGGTTGGGAGGAGGCCGATTGGTTTCGGGGGGTCTCTGAGGAGGAGCAGTTTATCAGATGATGAAGAACAGACTCCACCCTTTTTCCCACCCCACCCACCTGGGTCCAGGCGACCTCCCACCTCAGGTGTGGAGCACGGGTTCTCTCTCAACTCAGGTAAATTCATTACCAGTCCCTCAGGGACGGGGTGCTGTGGCATTCTCTACATCGTATGAGAGACATGCCGGGGTGTACTGTAGAAAAACACACAGACATGGCTGTTAGATTTGTTTTTTTAAGAAGTGAACTCCATAAAGACATGGCTGGATGAGTTCATTGCGGAAGAACTTGACTGGCCCCACAGAGACCTGGCCTCAACCCCATCCAGCAACTTTGGGATGAACAGCAACGGTGATTGCGAGCCAGACCTTTTCATCAATGGGCACAAATTCCCACAAAAACTCAAAAATCTTGTGGAAAGTCTTCCAAGAGGAAGCTGTAATAGCTGCAGTGGGGAACTCTATATTAAAGTCTATGTATTTGAAAACAAAGTCATCAGCGCCCCTGCTGGTGTAATGGTCAGGTGTCCCACACCATGTTATGTTTACTAAAAGATAACGTGACACTGGATTAACAAGAAACACAAGTGTGTATGAACGATTCCAGCTGAACTGACCTTTCTGTGTTATTTGTTTTGTTTTTTTAGAGGCCTCGCTGCAGATAAAGGAAGAAACTCCAGAGGTGGACGAGTTCACCTTCTCGCAGGGCATCTCGGACCAAGAGAGCAACGGCTCCGGCAGTTATTACATCAAACAAGAGCCGTGAGCTCAAGCCCTGATGGAGACTTACCTCACTGCCAACAGCACTGGAAGAGCCCATTCAGAGCGATGCACACAGGACCTGGGAAAACAGGGTCACTTTTTTTTCCTCTTCCACACCAGGTCTTTTTCTTTTCAGGTAAGAAAAGCTGACGAAAAGACAATTCAGTACCAGAGATCGATTTAATGGGGATTTTCTTTGGAATGAGGATATTCTTGATTTCCTGACTTTGATCAATTTGCCAGATGGACTTTTTTTTCCCTCAGTGTTCATTGTACTTGAAACTTTTTATTTTTAATGTTTGTTTTTTTTTTTCATGTAACATTTTCAGTAACATTTTTTCATGATCGTGTTTCTCATGCGCTGATTGATTTCAAAAGCCCTTTTGTTTGGATGGGTGTGCGTTCTTGTAAGAGCAGTAAAAATCTATATTAATCTATATTGATAAAGTATATCCATATATATATCTATGACTAAGTAGTAGAGTATTGGAGTGAGGGTTAATATTGCATATTGGTCATAAACTTTCCTGGTAAGAAGAGGTATAGCCTAATGGAAAACACTGTCACATTTTGCACTACAGGGATGTAAATTGAAATGTATATCAGCCTGTGAAAATGTTGAAGTTACAGCTTTATTGTATTACGTGGCAAACAGATGTACAAGACATATAGTGGCTGAAAAGACGAAATCAAGGGAGGGAATATTTGCTCTGGTCAAGATTCTGATATGCAAGATCATTTATTCGATAAGAAGCCGAGGTTTATTATCAGTTAACCTCTAGGAGCCATTTTTATAAACTGGTCAAAGTGTTTCACGAGCCACAGAATAAAACCATAAGATGACGGAATTACAGACAAAACACTACCTTGCCATAATGTCGATAAAGTAGCACAGCAGAAGAACCTCGAACACGACTCCCGTATTCGTATAATGTGAGATTCGAACTCCGATCATGACAATGCCAGTTAACCAGCCGCTCCGCTTGCGTTCCGAACCGACGGTCGATTTAAGGCGAACCTGAGAGCAATCATCAGTCCGATGTATTTTTACCACAAACGTTCATTCCAGAATAAAGGTTATTTTGTACTACCTCTTAAAAGTGAATTTTTTAATATACTTAGGTTTAAGGGTTCATGTGTAATCGAGCAGATTTTGTTGGTTCTTTAACCACACCTTATTGCAATAGGTAGTTTTCACATACTATTGGAAGGACTAAAATTTCACATATGCAAAAATGAGAGTTTATAACTTCACATGCACTTGGGCAAACCACATATTACACTTTACAAGTTACCAAACATTTATATTTGTAACATAGCATGTTATCGACAGAGTCCTTAACACGGAAGAAGAGATATGCAATAATACATAATTCTATGTTTTACGATGTCTTAACCTTAAAAAGAAGAACTAGACACGACACACAAATATATACTTACATTCTATAGACCGAAATCAGATATTCTTACAATATATTGCAAAACTGTGACAATTTTATAGAAGCTAGACTTGAGCTATCCCTGTTGTGGCATTTGTTGAGTATATTCAACCGAACTGTTATACAGAAAACAAACCGTATTGTTTGCATAGTGATTTATCGTAATGTAACTATAATCTCTATCTAGTACCAGTAAGGCTGTTGGTGAATTCTCAGGAAATCTTGCATTTCATTGGCTTTTGTTTGGAGGGGTTTTTTTTGGCTTGTTATATTATTGAATCAAGTTTTCTTCATATGGACGATGTGAATATATGTTTTTCTACATTTACTTTCTTTTGCAGTACCTCATGAAATAATGCAGAAGTCAGAAGCTAATCAGTTTTTTTTAGTCTATGATTTATTACAAATCCCTATTTCACTCTTCAGGTCCAGTCCTGAAAGACCACAGCACCAACATGGTTTGATGCTCTGTCAGCTCCATATATA
>JBBJLR010000111.1:36695473-36719492 GCA_037577145.1 Brachypetersius gabonensis | reverse complement strand
CAAAGCTGTCATCAGAGCAATAGGTGATGTTTTCAATATTAATCTACAATGTAGCCGATAATAAAAACAAAGGAAATCACTGAATGAGAAGGTGTGTCCAAACTTTTGACTGGTAGTGTGTGTGTGTGTGTGTTGTATATAATAACAGTGAACTCCATGCATTATTTCATATTACTTTGTTCAAATCTGGCCAGATTCTGCAGCAGATTGTGAGATATCTTCGTGTCTGAGTGTAGGCTTTCGGTACGTGATAATGACGCCATTCTCCTTTGAGACATCCACAAGTACCACCCACTTGCATGCGGTGCGAAATGAGCTGTATCCCATGCTGTTTTCTTACTGCCAGCTTTTCAGGCACTGTCTGCAATATACATCTCATGTGTTTTTACTGATTAGGCTTCAGAGAGCATCTTCATACCCAAATCATGGTGTCCACCAACAAGGCAAGGGAATGGACCTGTACAGACAGAGGAGCAGGTGTTCAGCGTGTTTATTCTGCACTCAAAATACTAAGTACTCAGTAAAAAAGCCCTCAGTGAGCAAACAGAGAGCCGGCAGCTCCAAGCGAGTGCAGAGTGTCCTTCAGCGTCTCTTTGCTCTCTCCTCTGAGCTGGATCCTCTTTCAGAGATACGGCCTTGGATTGTTTTCAGTGGTCTGACGAGTCTGCCCCAGTTATTAGATCATCCACACCTGCCCCATGTCAGCTAATGTCCACCACACTCTGCTCCCTCCCTCACTCGAGACTACCAGCCACAGGGTTTCACCACCTACCCATTTCATAACATGCAGATTTTAATTTTTGTTAATCATTGGAAATCTATTGAGTGAACAACTTTAATGAAAACAGTTTTCCTTTCTAAGATGAGAATGTGTAACAGTGCAGGTCAGACTCCTATTAACTGGTTGTTGATGATACAAATTGTACACTGTCCTTTAACTTTAAATGCACTCGTTACTGTTTCAGCACTTAAATATCTAACACTTTACAGGTGATCCACATTATAATTATCAATAGTAAGGAATAGAAAAAGACATACTGTAAATATATTTGTTAGCAAAGATTATTGGGTGTATTTTTAGTCAGTATTAAATGAGTGACATGCAAATATGGAAAATCTCCGTGTGTGCCAAAATTTTGACCCATGGAGCACATCTGAGACCATGCGCGCAGTCACTTCCTGTGTTATTTTTAGCTCTCATTTAAATGTGCACTTTTGTAGCAGTTTGTACATCCATGTCGTGATTTTGATGACATTTCCCTATAAATCTTTACTGTTTTATAGGTTTAAAAAGAATTTTCTCACTGGAGAAGGCGAAAGGAACGGTGGCAAGCTGGCGACAGAAAATCAACCAAAGGAAGACGACTTCAGCCGGACTACTTGTGTGAGTGTGCGAGCGTGCGTGCGTGCGTGTGCGAGTGTGCGAGAGTGCGTGTACGAGAGTGTGCGTGTGCGAGAGTGCGTGTGTGTGTGCGTGAGACAGAGAGAGAGAGAGCGCATTAGTTATGGGGGGTCTGCTGCTGTGTGGCTGTAATGGTCACAGGGTCTCCCCCTGACTGTCCACTCCATAGACCTGCACTACATGAAGGATTAGTTCCAGTTCAGAATGAAAGGTTTATCTATTTATTACCCAAACCTCGACATGTTCTCAATAATCCTACATGATGATGTTCTCACTTTGTGTTAATTTATAACTGTACATTTTAGATTTATCTATGCAGAGATTTTATTGATGAGGTCACATAGGAAGGAGGTTCAAAAACGTTCCGCACTTTTATATTTTGGTTGGAAGCGCTGAGGGCTGGAGGAGCAGTGATCGGACGTCCTGTAACTGGTTCTGTCTGACGAACCTCTGGCTCTTGCAGGTCAGTGTAAGAGTCTTTGTTTTTCTTAAAATTTTTCTTAGAGTTTAAAAAGTGCAGAACCTTTTTTGAATGTCCCACATACATTTCAGAAGCTTTAACTGTTGAAGATTTGCACTCCACACTTTTATCTATGACACTAGAATTTAAGCTAAGCTGGCTGCTAGGTACTATTTAAAGATCTGAACTTTTTTTTTTTTTTTTAGTTAGAAGTTTAATATTCTTTGACTCTTCGTGGCAATGTTGCATCGCATGGCGGTGTTTCTGCTCTGGACTCTGAAAACAATAAAAATCCTACGTGCCACTTTTCACCGCTCAGGCCTTTGTGCTGTGTGTGTTTGTCCTGAAGAGGTGTAGTGTGTGTGCAGGGATTGAGGGAGCTGTGTGTGTGTGTGTGTGGATTTCAGGAAGGTAGAGGAGTGTGTGTGTGTGTGTGTGTGTGTGTGTGTGTGAGAGAGAATTTCAGAAAGGGCACAGGAGTGTGAGGGAGAGTGTGTTTGCACATGTGTGTGTGTGTGCACAGGCGTGAGTGAATCTCAGGAATCTCAGGAGAGTCTGAGTTAGTGTGTTAGTGTATATGTGAGTGTGTGTGTGTGTGTGTGTCATGTTGGCTGTCAGTGTCTGGCAGGCGTTAACATTCCCAGTGAAAACTGAAACATGCTGCGGCTCACGTTCCTCCCGGCCTGCGGCTCGACCCACTTGTATGTGCTGATGGTCACAGCTCACTGAAACCGGTCTCGGCTGGATCCACACACACACACACACACACACACACACACACACAGTCATTTCCTGCTCTTTAACTTTTACTGACTCTACAAACACAACTAGCAGTTCTGATTTAGTTTATGATGGCACACAAAAGTCATTTACACTTTGTAGCTGTTCTTCAGTGCTAAAAAGTTGTCATTCAAACCTTTAATCACCTTTATAATGGCGCTCAAGTCATTTACACTTTGTTCTATAGAGTGTAAAATCTGTTTTTTTACATGAGCGCGAGGCCATTTAGCAAATCTAGAAATGTTAACAGCACAATGACACTTCATTGTTTTTCTGAGGGAAATAATTTGACATCTACAGGGACCAGAGCTCAATATGGGATTTTTCAGTTAATTTTACTGCACACAGGGTTTAACATATTGGAAATGTAAGAGTAGTGCATACAATGCAGTATTTAATATAAAAATACTGAATTCAGTATTAATGTATAAACGGTGCTTTTTCCCCACGTAGAAAACCAACAAAGTAGTTAAACTGGCCTGTGATTTGGTGGCTTAATATGCAGTTTAGTACTAGAGTACTAGAGAATTTAAATCAGTCTTTTCAAATGCAGGTCCAACAAAGTGGCTATAAAAGAGAAACCGCTACTTTGGGTTGACACGAAATATGTAGGATGAGATTTTCAGAACTGCCTCTGATGGCTCAGAGTTTATGGTTGAAGAGATCTTAGAAGTCAACTTTGAACTGAACTACAATTCATGAATGTTAAGCATGTAGAGATTGTGTCAGCCTGGCTTGGTCTGGTTTATAAATGGGTGACACTGACTGGGTGTGTTTGGGGTTGAGTTTCAGAGGATAGTCTTAGTGGCCTTTATAAACCTCCCATACCTGGAGTTCACTTTTTCCTTTAATTAAATATTCTTAATGGCTAGCTCAGTACATATTAAACACCATTTTTGAATAAAGACAATAAATGAATTCTTCAAAAATAATTTATTTTCTGTATTGAACGAATGTACAACAGTATTTGAATATCAAATAAATAAATTATGCACAAGTGAATATGCATGATTTTTCATAAAAAATAAAAAGGCATGAGACCATTTTAACCAAAAAGGTCAGTTTTTTTTTTTTAAAATGGCACTTGCTAAATAAAGTTTAAAATGAAAAAGAAAAAAAAAGAAAAAAAACCCCCATGACAAGTAAATCAAGTTTGTGAGACAAAATAGCTGCCACAGCAGGTTTCCGCAGAAACTGAGGTAAACATTTCAAAGCAGTTGACAGGAGTTAGTAAACTGCCTGAAAGAAGTGCAATACACAAATGCCAGAAACCCATTACTTGTACATACAGCAACTGTGGAATACGAGCATGTTCGTCAAAGAGTACCATGTGTTCTTTTGTATAGACACCCTGGTGACAACAGTATATGGAGATTAGCAGTCAGGTAATATCTTGACTATTGTAGTAATTAAAATAAGGTTTTTTTGCCTCTCAGAAGGCAAGGTCACTTCAGTCCTCAGCTGAAAACAGTGAACACCTCTTTGATCACCAAAAAGTGACGAGGCTTCACTCAAGACAGCTGATGGAGGTCCAGGGAGTAGAGTTTGTGGTTCAACATTCTTCAATTAGCAGCTCTTCAGAGCTATACAGTTTCCTCTTGATCACCCGGAAACCAGTGCTGAGTTTAAGGGCATGCTTTATGGCTGGAGCCGAGGACGACCTAGTGGCAAACAGGCCCTGGATTTTCGGCCAAAGACCTCCCGACTCTAGCCTGAGCACCAGCGTGAGCTGAAAGGTGGGGACAAGGTAGGGATCAGCTGCAATCTGCCCCGCACACTGATAGGTGTTCCCCTGCTCCACGCACAGGTCAATTAGTGCCCCCCGCAGGCCACAGGGCTCGCTGGCAGCCAGATGGACCAGCTCCTGGCCTATGTGCTCAAGAAGTTTCTCAGGGATGAGCAGCTTGGAACAGTGGAGAGTGCCATCTTTCGCTTCAATCAGGCTGCGGGCAATCAGCTGAACAACTTCTTTACAGAGGCCTTCTTCCATGGGGTCATAAAACATCTCAGCATCGAGGGCAGACAAGTCAGGCAGAGATATTGAACCTGAAAGAAACAATGATCCATTAGTTCTGCAGGACATGCTGAGTAAACAGCTGAAAACAGTATGGGATGGACTAAAAGTGAACCCGTTTTATATGCTGAATTAGCTGATGTTCTCTGGTACTTTATTGAAGTACACTATATGGACAAAAGTACCGGGACACCCGTTTCAGGGGTTTGGGCTAGGCCCGGTTACCTCCAGTGAATCGTAATCGTAATGCTTCAGCAGGTTTTGGACAATGTCATGGTCTCAACTTCATGGACAGACAGGGGAAGAATCCTTTTATATTCCAGCATGACTGTACCCCAGTGCACAACCCCATCCAGCACCATTGTGATTAACTGGAATGGAGATTACAAGCCAGACCTTCTCATCCATCATTAGTGCCTGACCTCAAATGTTCTGCAAAATGAATGGGCAATAATTCCCAATTAAACTCCTACATCTAGTGGAAAGCCTTCCAAATAGAGTGGAAGTTCTATGTATTTGAATGCAAGGTCATTAAAGTCCCATGTTGGTGTAATGATCCGCGTCCCAATACTTTTGTCCATATAGTGTAACTTGCAATGCTTTGTCTGCTCTATCCTCACAAAAGGGTACCATCAATGAATTGGAAAGAAGTGTTGTAATCACATTTAAAAAGCAGGTGCACATACCTGTGTCTGACACATCGTCCCTGCTGCTGCTGGTCTCTGAATCGGAGTCCAGGCTGTGGCTCAGCTTCTGCACCAGGGAGCTCCAGGACAGGCGTTTGGAGGACGCCTCTGCTGCTGCAGGAGACTGCTCAGCCCAAACACCCTCACTTAGTTCTTTATGCATGGCTCTTTTTGCAGATAGAGATGTTCCTTCACTCAGAATTCAACTTCTGCAAGGACAAAGTAGAGAAGAAAGGACAAATATTACTGATCTGTTGCGAGCTGAACAATGCCATTGTCTTGCACCACAGAACTTTCCAGAAAACTCCTCACACAAAGAACTAAAACATAACTTATTTTGCTTTCCTCATCATTTTCCCACCATATTTCTCACATTAAGCAAGAAGGAAGCTGTAGTAGGTGTATATTTTGCTAAAACTAGCTAGATTAAGCATCTGGGCACATGAATGAATTGAATGAAAAACAAAAAGACACTTCTTTGAGGTAAACAAGAACTCAAGAACTAACATTTATTTTGCTGTCCTCTTCATTTAATCACCATATTTCTCATATTAAGCAAACAATAAGGTCTAGTTAGTGTGTATTTTCCTAACGGTAGGATGCATATCTGACCAGATAAAGTAACTGAAAACAGAAAAACACTTCTTTAAAGCCAAACACAAGAACTAACATTTATTTTGCTTTCCACCATTTCTCACATTAAGCACGAAATGAGCTAGTTAAAATGTAAGATTAAGCCTCTGTGCAGGGGACCGAGCTGAAAAACAGAAAAAACAGACTTATTTGAAGCCAAATACTCACCGAAGTAAAGACGTTGCAGTGTAATGTCGAAGATAGTCCACTCTTGAGGATTTTAAGGCAATTTTTTCACGAAATGGACAGTGCTAAAAGTAACAAAGAGCTGTTTTTCAGTGCTGCTGTTCTCCTCTCTCCCCCTTCTCTGTTGTCTCTCTTCAGACTGATGTCATGAATCCGAACAAAGCTCTTTAAATAGCCCAGCACCAGCTGCAGCAGGAAACGCCCCCTCAGCCAATCAGCTGCCAGATCCAGAGCCGAGCCTTGCTGTTCTAAGAGCCAATCAACTGTGAGCTCACGTCTGAAGCGTCCCACGTCTGCCCAGTAACACCAGGCTGTTGCTGCAGAGCAGAAAACCAACCCGGACTCCTTTTGTCTCTCACTTTGGGGACAAGTTGGGGCAAAAACACTCACTCCCTGAGGGCTTGTGGGCCATTGCGGGGTGGACATTGGTGCTTTTGCAAATTTCCCACTTGTGGGACTAATAAAGGTTTCTCTTAATCATGCAACATTAAGCAGAAACCTAGTATTTATCCTCTCATTTACACATTCGTACATTATTACATCATAAACGGCACCCACACAAAACCACTAAACTTAAACCCTAAATGCCATGTGAATATAAGATAAGACAATCCTGGAAATTTTGCATTGTTACAACAGCAAAGTGAACAGAACAAAAGAAGAAAGTAGAAGAAAGAAACAGCATAAACAACAGAATCAAAGCAATAGAACTGTATACCACATAAATATATATATATATATAAGTATATAGAATATAGAAGTAGCCATCTATTTATTATATACTGCCTATTGCCTGCACTGCTTTTGTTTGCACAATTATTCATTTTTGCTCCCTACCTCTATATAGCACATTTTAATGACTGCAGCTGTCAGAATACAGTATCCGCCATCACTGTGTAAAAAGTGCCAGGAGGTTTGGAAGTGATTTTTAAAAAATTATGGAAAGGATGTAGTGAATCTGTGCTGCTGTGATAAAGACAAGGGTGTTATTTTTGATGAAACGTGCATATAAACTTTCGCTTCCATTAAACTGAAGCAACAGTGTATGCTTTTACACTTTAAAACCCGTCAGTTACATTTATTGTAAGTATTTTCAATGTATTTCTTGTTTGGGCCCAAACTTCTGGGCTAGAGTGTATGTGTTTCGCACATTTGCATATGTGTGGGCTGCGATACCAAAGGTCATTAAATCCACAATCAGGTCTATGTTACTTAAGCCAGTAAAAAAAAGTAAAATCATCTTTCTGAAACACAGTTTAGTAGCAGCAGAGAAGCAGTAGGTAAAAAACTTCCCAAGTACTGAGTTCCCCACAGAACTGTAGTGTTTCTTCTGGAGTACGTCCAGCTTCTGGCAGCAGAAGAAGTATGCAAGGCACCATTCTTCTGTCTGTGGCTTCTCATGTTCTAAAACAGAACGCTGAAACTCCATGAGAAGTTTGAACACCAGGAACAACAGCACAGACTCTTTTGCCAATGAAACAATGAACCCAAACACCAAAAAATGTCAATAGGAGCTAAATATCAAAGGCTAAAATGTTAAAAAGAGTGAAAACTAGATATTTTCTTATTCAAGAGCAGCAGTAAAATTAAATTAAAGTAAAATCCTGTAACTGAATACATGTAACAGGTTACCACCCGCATCCGTGTGTGACATTATCATACAAGAACAAGTTTGGTAGTATGACAGTATTTTGTTAAGAATGGCTGAATGAACTGGGTTTTAGTTTTTAAAGCTGAGATTAAACCAGGACTGCCTGGTTTCTTCAGTAATAGAGTGTGAATGTATGATGCACAAAGAAGTCTTTGCAAAATCCTTAAAAATGCATTTCATTGTTGAGAACTGATTACCGAAGGAGCATCTAAAGGGGAAAAAGAGGTACATGAAGACAAGTTTTATTTTATAAGACACAAGGGAAATAACCCTTAGTGAGCAGTTTGGCCCCTGCCCTAGACCGGGTGGGAGAGGATGGGTGGAGGGCGATGTGGACAATACAGCTTGATTGTCTTCACCACCCGGTCAAGCCTGTCTGGCCTCACAGCCCAGAAAAACAGAAGATAACGTTACAGCAGCGTGAGAAGTGTATCTCAGTTTTCAAAGTTACTGATGCAAGATTATTTCTACAAAAACATTTTATTTTAACAACATTTTACTATGTGTAAAGTCGACCTGTAGCAAGAGGCAATATTCCATGATACTAAACGCATCAGCATTCTAGCACAGATCATCTGACGACACTAGAAGGAATAAAGCTCTGACTGCCTCATAGTCCTGAGATAAGTGGACTAAAATTGCTGTGGGTTACAATTTACATATAATGTGTATTAGAATCCACTGTGTTACTGGAAGCCATAAAAGCAAAATAAAGGGCAGCACTGCAGCCAGTAATGCAATGTTAAATGACTGTGCAAGAAAACATAAATGTTTGTATGAATCGTACTATAGTTCCTCCCTGGAACAAAAACTTTAATGCTTATCTATTTATCTGAACTTGCAATGTACTTGCAACACGTTTCTGATAGTAAATGACCCAAGTGTGTATTGATTGAATGGGGTACAGCGCCTCTCGTGGACTCAGCGTGCAGCATGATGCAACATTGCATGGTCCTAATGCATCAGCATTCCAGCACAGTTCGTCTGATGACACCACTGACTAATGTGTCTTCCTCAGATAAGTGGGGTGTGTGGGACCTATCTGGATCTTTCCAGTGCAAGAAGTAAAATAAGTTACATAAGAAATCACACACCCTGAAGAGTACCTGTTTAGGCCTCTGTGTATCATTAACTGGGTTTGAACCAAAAATGTCATTGCCAGCTTAGGCTGTAAGGTGTAAATTTGTGGTAACTGCAGGCATTCTTTTTTTCATTTTAATACACAGTACCTCTGTTAGAGCCTTTACTGCTGGCGTATTTTTCCTTCTCTCCTCAAATGACTGGGTTGCAATCAAACAGACTCTGGTACATAAACACCTATTAAACAATACGTTCATTCAGCAGCCGTACTAACCCTGCCAGCCGACCGCAGGGACGTTACACAGCCACGGTGACTTTAGCCCGGGACGCCTGTGTGTCTCCCATTATAGTTATTATAGGCTCACTTTTTTGTACCTGAACATTTGTGTAGTATAATTTACAACAGACTCCTCAAACACTTTACACCGACAGGCAGACAGACAGACAGACAGACAGACAGACAGATAGACAGACAGACAGACAGACAGACAGACAGACAGATAGATAGATAGACAGATAGATAGATAGATAGATAGATAGATAGATAGGTAGATAGATAGATAGATAGATAGATACATAGATAGATAGACGGAGATAGACAGACAGACAGACAGATAGACAGATAGATAGACAGACATACATTTAACATGTTAAACTACCGCATGACTGTGAAAGAAATAGTGTTTTTATAAACAACAATGTACACATGAATGCATATTAATGCATCAGGATAATGATAAACAAAAAAGGTGCTTGAACATTCGTGTAGTATCATTTATGACAGATGGCTGAGAGGCTTCAGTCATTTACACAGATGGACAGATAGATAGTTAGACGTTTGAAAATATGTGTTCCATTTAATAACAATATTATTATGCATATTAATGCATCAGGGTTGTTGATGAGCACAAAAAATGTTGTTTTTTTTGTATCTGAACATTTGTGTAGTGTAATTTACAACAGCCTCCTCAAACGCTTCTGCTCAGAAAGACAGAAAGACTGTTCACCTACTGCATGTGAGAACTAGACTGTTCTAGTAGTGTTACCCTTAACATCAATGTACAAATGGATACATATTAATACATTAGGTTAGCTGATAAACACAAAGAAAGAAAGAGTGGCTCTGAGATCCTCTCCACACTGTTTTGCATGCAATGCATACATCCTGCTATACAGCAGAGGAAAAAAAGAGATCTTGGCAGAAAGCCAGATTACAGAGATGTGTGGAGTGTACTGGACAAGCTGTTCTCAGATAGAAAAAAACAAATGTAACGGCACGTGCACTTTTGTCTGAGTACAATACGCTGTGGATTTGCATGCCTTCAGTATTTTCTGCATCACCTCTCGCCTCGTGAACACGCCACAAACAATCCATATGAGCTGTCCTACACACAGACCAAGCCTGGTGCTGCTGGAGGCACTAAAATCAGCACTGTTGCTTTTAAAAGCTGATTTTAAACTATGTCATATTTTCCTGTTTCTGGAGGAACATTCTAGCCTGTATTGTCAAACATTAAAATGCAGAGAAATACTGAATAAATGAATAAATAAAATGAATGACAAAAGTTGCCATGCTGTTTCTATGAACATTAACACCAACAGCAACCAATACATCAACAGCAACCAATACACTGCACTTTACAGTACAGAGTCTACTCTGTACATTTCCATACTTTGGATTTTGTTTACACTTGTTTGTTTGAATATGTTTAGATATTTGTATCTTTTAGCTGGAGCATGTAATTTTATTATTAATATATTGTTACTATATTGCACAGTCTAATATATGTTTTAGGGGCTCATTTCACTACATGTTGGATGTGCATGTGACAAATAATGAGTACTGAACGTTGGAGCCGTATTAAAGAATATAACATTGGGCCTCGAATATTAGACATTGTTTTTCAGGTGCTATTCTTTCTCTGGGGGCCCCCTGTCAGTGCTGGGCCCCTTGTCTTAATCCCCCCACCCCGCAAACGTCCCAGCTGAGAGCTCTAGCAGGGTTTTAGGACCCAGCAGTTCAGCTGAGTGGGTTGGCTACGCCCCTTTTTACTGAATAAAAAGTGGACAACCACTCTGGGGGCAGAACAGTACGTCCTGTACATTCGTCCAAGGTTTTACTTTCATTCAGATGCAAAACATCCATCGGATCAGCCGTCCCACCAAGCACCCCGGCCAAGTCTGAGCAGGGAAGTGGCACATAAACAGGAGTTACTAAACAGTGTGTTCTCCTCCCAGTAAAATAAACTCACACCCAGACCCAGCCTACATGCTGATCTCTGGAGGACTTTGAATGAATGTTCCCTCAGACGTCTGCTGATGTTTGTGAGCTGAGAGCTTTGTTTGAACAGAATCATCTGCAGTGACTTCTGTCTCTATGTTCAGCTCAGAACAAAGAATGTGGGGTTTATTTACCACCACCGCCCCCCCACCCTTTGTCTTCTCTTGTTTCTTCAGTCACAGCCATGCACACACACACACACACACACACACACTGGTTTTACCATTTGTAAGGACGTTCCACCAACTTGAGTAACATTGTATCTCAGCAACACTAAACCTTCTCCTAACCCATAAACTTAACTTTAACCTCAGTGACCGAAAGCCAAAATCTTTCGGCTCTCTTTGTTTTTCCTTAAAAGGTTGAATTTGTGATGAAAACATCCAGTTCTTTATGTGTCGCAACTTCTGCAGACTTTCCAGTATTACTATCATTATGAGGACATCTGGTCCTCACAAAGATTTAATGCATATTGGTATTACTGTATTTGTACCACTGACTTGTACAATGCTGTGTCTGAGTTAATATTACACCTACATCCAAACTTAACCCTAACCTTAATCTTAGAAACCAAAAGGAAATCTTTCTGCTGTCTTTGTTTTTCCTAGAACAGTTGAATTTGTGAGGAAAACAGCAAATTATTTGTGTTCCCACTTCTGCAGACTTTCGTGTATTCCTATCATTATGAGGACATGAGGACCTAAGTTTTCATGTATTTGTGAGGACCTTCTATTAACTTGTATTATCCTGCATCTGAGGTAATACTACATCTACATCCAAAATGAACCCTAACCTTAACCTCAGAAACCAAAAGATGATCTTTCTGCTTTTTTCGTTTTTTTAGCCCCCCAAAAATAAATTGTCCCCACAGGTTTCGTGGTAGTCCTACCTTTAAAAGGTCCCCGGATGTGATGAATACAAGAACACACACATCTATATGTATTCAGGGGGTGGGGGAGAACCTCACAGTCCACAGCACTAAAATTAATAGCGACTGTGCAGGCGTGTGGAAAAACAAAGCCCAGGCTTTCTGTCCTACATCCTCATATATTAAAGCTGGAGGCTGCACAATAGACAGAAGACAAAAACAAACTGACACTGCTGGTTGAGAGAACTCTGAATGGGATTCTTAAAAGCAGATAAGAGCTAAATACAGTTGGAGGAAATGTGTATTTATGCATTTATTTTGGTTATTTGTTATAATACTTAATCCTAGTGTATCTACTATTTAATATATACAATATGATCTTTTTGCTCATATGAACAAATATGTGGCATCGTAAGTATGAAATGAAACTGATAGAGCAAAAATGAATGAAAATGATCAATGAAAATGAATCAAGCTCTACATACTAATGCTGCAAAAATGGTCTGAAAGTGCACCATCGCTATCAAACATTGCAATTGGTAGGAAATCAAAGGTCCACAAGTTCTCAGGGTGATGGAGCGGCCCAACCTTCAAAAACAAAGTCCAGACAAAGACCTTCAGTATTCCGGTCAGTTGTAAATAATCATAGAATCACAGCTGACTGTCACTGAACAGGTGCATCATTTCTCTCAGACTAAATATAAAGAGAGATTATTACTTCAGTCACTTGATGCATTTTGTAGTATGACCTGAAACAAGCAGGAGCAAATGTAAAACAGAACATGATGAACTGCACCAGTCATCTCTCTGCACCCCACACAAAACGCCTCTGCAAGGAAAACTAGCACACAGCGTTAGAACCTTGCACCTTGGGCTCAGACACATCAGAACGACGTGTTCTAGACAGACAAAACAAAAAAAACCCTTTAATCTCATCAGACAAGAACGGGGTGAAGATGTTTCAATGACCTCAGACCAAAATAACTCCGGACTGATGCTTGTGTGGCCTAGCCAGTCTCATGAATCGAATCCCATTGACTGTTTATGAAATTGAGCCCAACAGAGAGATTCTTGTAATCTTTGGGGATCAAAAACAGTTTGCCAAGAGAAATTAGGCAAGGTAAAACCAAAATGCTGCGAAAAGCAAAATTACTTTTTACAGTGGAGCAGCTTTGAAACAATGCACTACTGTTTATCATTTGAGAGGTCTGGAGGCTTTTCCCCCCTTTTAAAACATGTCTTTGTATATGAACACTTACACTCAATTCAAAATCAAAAGACATGTTTGCAAACCTGAAGAGTATATTTGCATTGGAAATAAAAATAGCAACATTAAAAGAATACCTGTTTCTCCCTCACCGCATGTACCAAAGATTTACATAAAGGACAGTTCTTTAAAAACCTAAAAGCAGTTCAAATCAAAAGACTGCATGTTTGAGAACTAAAAAAGCAGCTATTCCATATCATACAGGCTCAAAACTGAAACTTAAGTCACACGTAACTAGAAAATAGATTCTGGCAGCCAGGATTATGGCTTTGAAATGGATGAAAATACAAACGGAAACAGTTTTCTCACATTTAACTGTCTTTATTTCCATGACAATTACTGTATTAAAACAAAAAGTAAAAGAAAAAAAACCAGCACTATTCAAAATAGGATCAGCAGCCTTATACAACCTGTAAAGTGGTTCATTAGCATATTTACATTCGTGAATCCAGATTCATGGCCAGGCTGATTTGTACAGTAGCCATGCTCAACTGAAAATGGGAAGATATGTATGAATACAGGCTATGAAAAAGTTGCTGAATTTGAAAAATTAAAAAGAGAGAATAGACAGACATTCATTGAAGCTCTGGCGTGAGATTTTATTATGAAGTCGTGAAGCCCAGTAACTGTTCGATTGGTTTATATTTCCACTCGTCTGCCTCCAGCTCCTCCACCAGACTGGCCAGCTTCTCCATACGAGACACCTGCTGATCTAAGAGAACACACGACAGCATTCAACACACCAGATCATTCAACATCCATAAAGCAGCGGTTACAATGCCTCCCTTTCAGCTTTACTTATGGGAAGTCAAAATAAAAGTACTAAAGGCTTTAACGACGTGGTTTATTGTGGGCATGACCAAGTCTATTTTGTTATTTTGATGGTGGGAAAAACAGACAGACTCTACTTAAACACTTAATTACCCAGAGGCGTGTCATATAATAAACCAATCCGAGTGGAGCATCACCTGACCTTTAAAAGGCAGCGGCGCATAGTCTGTGGCGGCTCACCCTCACGAAGGCGAGTCTACCAGGTAAACATCGAGCGGCTTCAGTGAAGTAAAAACGCGCAATTGGTTTTTATTCAGTCAATTTTTGGCAAGTTGTTCTGCCGAACACCCTCATCATGTGTGTTTAAATACCCAGGTGTGTTCATTGGTCAAACCTCCTTAGTGGTGTACATGATTAAATGTGTTATTATTAATTAGAAGGCTTCATTTGATTGATTTATTAAATGGTTAAATTCATTCATTTATTTTTCATAAATGAAATAACCACTTGTACTCTATAATGGAAACCAAACCCAATTTTTGTGCTTCAAGTGCGTTCCTGTGTCGAGAACAAGCTCATACGTCTCTGAAACATACCGCTTAAATATCGTTAAATAATGTGCTTCTGATTTCAGATGTGCTTTTTTCAAAAGTGCAGTTATTTCACTGTGTAAAATAGCAAAATGGCAGACAATGCACTTGGCCATGCCTGGTTTAAACACACCACTCCTACCAGCGCGAACCGTGAGCAAGACTGGAAACAATAGCATATTGATGAGAAAAGTCTAAAGTGTTTAAAAACGTTTAAAAAAAAAGCATACAAATATTGTCCCTTACCGTGCTTTACTTGCTTTAAAGTTGATGCCACTTGGTAACTGAAGACGGATTCACATAGAAATCGGTCTGAGCCGTCTGAAAATTAAAGAGCAAAGCTTAATAAATCATTGCATACATTTATGGTGAACTGCTAGTGAAACTCACACTGAGTTTGTGTATTGGGATGCATTATCTTCAGTGAAAAAAAACTGAACAGCAAAACATCATTGCATAATCAACTGCCCCGAACGCAAATTAGTACCATAATCAAGACAGGAAAGTGTAGAGGCAGACTAAAGAATACCGGAATATACACAACCCCCCCACCCCAAACCCCCCCCTTCCCTCCCCTCCTTCCAGGATAACACAAATCATTCAGTGTCTCGAATGGAAACTTCTGACATCAGCCAACAAAATGAAGTGTTGGGTTTGATTTTTCTCTGTGTGTGTAACCCCTGCACCCCAATAGTTCCAAGCTCATAATCAGCTAAATATATGAACTGGAGCGTGTGCTGAATGGGGTGGCGGAACTGGGACTAGTGGACAGATGGGTTTTAAGTCCTCATTAATGGCTCCTGTTCTTTGTGGAGGCCAAAGGGAGTCGGGACAGTGTCCAACTGTGGGCACGCAAAGCAGGGTGCAGACTGGTGGAAAAACACGTCCCCATTAGGACAAATGACCCAGACACTAGAGGCACAATGGAGTCAAAAACAAAAGGACTCTGACTTTTTAGGTCCACTGACTCTTCTGTCGGCCCAGACCTTCGAAAAACCTTGTTATGTAATCCGCTGGACAAACTCGTCATTCATCTCTCAGAGATGACTAAAATTATTTATTAACTCTGGTTGGCCAGCGTCTGCCAAACTGGCATACGCCAACATTCACAGGGAAATGTCGCAACCGATGACGACATTGTGGGAGGTGTTCACTAAAGAACACTTCAAAATAAAAAAACAGAGTTGTAAAATACGTAACTGGGACACAGGGACCTTCTCCCTCTCTCTGTAAACACTGTGATGACTGGCAGCCAAGCCAACACTATTAACAACACCTTTAATCTCTTATCGGAAATACAAGAACATTGTGAACAAAGTACACTGAAATGTCAGCTTTGTCCTGCCTTCACATAAAAACAGCAGTTACTAGATCCAAATACTCCCTTTGAATAAACAAGTACTTTCAAATGGGATTCAAAGTATATTTTTCCCAGTTACACTTTATTCATTCATGTTTAGTTCTGCCCACAGCCCATTTTCAAGCTTTAGAGTTTTATTTTAGGAAAAGTAAATGCCAACAACAGAAGAATAATCTATAAGATCTAAAAGATTGTGTATGCATTAAGAAGGTGAAATGCTTTGAGTGCTTTTGCTTTCTATGTAAGTCATTTTACACTGAAGTAACCTGAGCCTCCTTTAGCCACTGCAACTTAGCATCCATTTCACATTCGTGTCCTGAGGTGAAGGGGGTGGTAGCTCTCTGATTACATACAAAACACAAAAGAAGTTGCTTTTAACAAACCTTCCATCATCTCTCCAGCTCCTTTGGGGTACGTGTAGAGGACTTTTCTTGGAGGAATGAGCTCTGAAGCGCTGAAGCCCGATCCAGTAACAGTGCTGCCACTCACACCCCCAGCTGAGGAGGATGAAGACGAGGCGGCCATCCGGCCTGATGTTGTGTCCACACACCAGATCTTTCAAACACAATGAAAAACAAACCAAAAAAAGAGTCATTGGCTAGTCACAATTCCCAATAAAACATCACCAGGGCAGATCTAGCAGGGCACAAATTTCACAAATTGACTTGTAACAAAAGTTCCAAAAGCATTCTATGACAGAGGCACATTAAACATTACTGAGGTCTTCATTTAAATGAAAGTTTTAATTTCTGGAAACTGCATGGCTATGTTTGATTTTAAACACTTATCAATGGACATGAATTGCACAATAAGATGGGATGTGCTGGCCATATGGTTGCTTATGCTAAAATCTCTCCTTTCTTTTGAGGTGCTCAGCGCAGAGAATTTGAATTCAGTTTATGGTCTAACTGTGCTATAAAAAACATACTGACCAACAGGCATTGAATTATACAAGTAAAGAAGTTACCCTGGTCCTGACAGGGTTCACTTTAGGACTGCACAATATATCGTCTGCAAATCAGCCTCTAACCAATTGCAGGATTTTTGACAGGCTGACCAAGGGTGTTCTGGTGAATCAAAGTCTTCACGTAATCCAACACAAGTCTCATTATGGACTGTATGGATGTGGGGGAAGTAAACATACCATTTAACTTAGGCCTTCTTAATTCCAGAAAATTCATGTTGCGGGCCTTGTAATAGCTTGAAAGCCATCACAATATGTAGCAGTAAAATGTCAAAACTGTCATTTTATCTATATCGTGCAGCTCTAGTTCATATGTTGTTAAATATATGAATCAGGAACTTCATACAGGCCTTACACAGAAAAGTGAAATTAAAGTTAAAATATAGAGAAAGGGGAGGGACGGTTGAACCTTGAAATATATGGCTGACTACGATGATTGGCACCGATATTAGACCATTTGGTCTGAAAAACACAGAACGAGCTACAAAGTAGGTAGAACGGATATTCCAGCATCACTGTGTGCCAGTGCATAAAGCAAGCTGCATAAAGACACGGTGGGTGAGTTTGGTGTGGAAGAACTTTACTGGCCCGCACAAAGCCCTGACTTCAACCACATCCAGCACATTTGGGATGTGCTCGAAGAGAGACTGCGAGCCAGGCCTTCTCGCCCAGCCTCAGTGCCATATTAAATTCATATTAAAGTCTATGGATTTGAACGCAATTGTATTTAAGTCCCTGTACTTGTATTGGTCAGGCGTCCCAATACTTTTGTCCATTTAGTGTCTTGTTTACCAAGCTGGTGTTTAGGTAGCTCGAAGCTGAAGCTAACATGGGAAGAACAGCGATTTGTAGCAGATTTATTAATATTTCGCTCTAAATTTATATATGTGATTAGTGAGAAGGCATAAACATAAATGAGAACAATATCATTAAAATATAAAGTTGTAAATATAAAAAACCCGTAAAGTGTAACGTTACCTTCTGTACTGCGAGCTGTTCCTGTATCCTCTCGCGTGATTTTGAACTTTTAGCGCTACCTACCGCCCCGGAGGAACTCAGGAAGGAGCAGCCGGTGGGAAGGTTGTAAATATTAGTGGCTATTTTTCCCTCATATTTATTAAGCTTAACATTATTTAATTTTTAGTAAAACAGAACTCGTGAGTATAGTCGTGGGTTTAGATTTGAAACAGCTGTAATCATATATTTCTATTGGAGGGTGTTTCTGATATTTTGGCCCACGTGTACATTTTAGTTATGTTCGGGGTGTTAAAACTCCACCAAAATCACAATTGACAGGATCTTTTGCAGTCACTTCATGGACTAGAAAATATTTTAACAACAATAGACCTCCCTTTGGCCGTCTAAACTTCTGTTTCAGGCTGTGGCAGAAGCAGTTTGTGAACAAACATTGTGGCTATGTTCACTACATGGTCAAAACTATTGGGACGCCTGACCATTACACGAACAGGGACTTTAATGGCATTGCAGTAAAATCAATAGACTTTAATATGGAGTTGGTCCCCCCCCCCCTTTGCAGCTATAACAGCTTCCACTCTTCTTGAAATGCTTTCCAGGAAATTTAGGTCCGTTTTGTGTCCATTCATTCTGTAGAGCCTTTGTGAGGTCAGGCACTAAGGTTGGATGAGAAGGTCGGGCTCCCAATCTTTGTTCCAGTTCATCCCAAAGATGTTGGATGGGCTTGAGGTCAGGGTTCTAAAGATTGCTTGTCACTGGAAGTAAGTGGCCTTGCCCAAAGGCTGCAAATCAAGTGTGTCCTACATCACAAATAGAAACATTTTATTTACTATCGAGAATAACCAGTGAACATGACCTACACTGGCATTTTTATATCCAGTGTTAATGTTAAAATGTTTTACCTCAAAACGCTTTGCGTAAACCTCAAAATGCTCTGCATGAAATCAGTATATGAAAACCAGTAGTTAAGCAGTATCTACTGTAGGGAGGAGTCGTGGTCTTTCATTCTTAAGGCCCCTCCAGACAATCCACATTTTTAACTCACAATGCACATCGATAGAGCAAGAATGTGGACCGTCTGGGGGCTTCTGAGGATCGGTTTGAAGACCACTGTGGTAAACGACTTGGGCATCTGGTTCCTATCACCACCACTGTAAACAGTTGTGACTCGTGTGATTAAACGTCGCGTGATTAAATAGAACATTTTGTATCAGACGACTTTGAAAGAATCTTAACAGTTTAATTATAATTCAAAAGTTATATTTTTGAAAGAATGTAGAAGAAAATTGCAGTTAAATAGATCTGAGTTTGAATGTATTCCAAGGAGTGTCATGTTAGAGCAAAGGAGTCGAACTCTGGTTCTGTAGGTGATTTCCCTGCTCAGAAACATCTGGTTCACCTCGCCAGTTAATTGACAGGTTTAGTGAATTTGTTTGAGGAGGAGAACCTTCAAACTGTGTTGGACACCAGCCCTCCAGGACCGGAGGTTAACACCCCTGTGTTAGAGCATTAACTCTGCCATCTGTTTGAAAGCAGAGGTACAACTGTATCTGTAGCTTCTTGTAGGATAATGACGTTTAAAAGATCAGCTAAAATGTATATGCTAGACAGTGAAGGGTCTTAAATTTGGATTTGCTCTCTCAGTCTTCATCCTTGAACCCCATCAAAGAATAGAAGCCAGATTAACGTGAAGCAGGGGGTCTGAACGGATCAAAGATGTCCATGCTCTTCTTTACCTTACTTAATATGTTAGTGATTATATTGTTGTTTTAACAGCTGTTGAGAAGAACTATTTTTTTGCAGTAAATCTAGATCATCATGGATGTTTTGAGGCCTGTGCTCATTAACATCAATGGGAGGATTTACAGAAAAAATCCCATTAAAGAGGAACGCTATGAAGAGGAAGAAGAAGAGGATTTCTCATACTCTGCACTAGGTTTTTTCATCCCAAAATGAGCAAAATTAAAATAATAATTTGTCTCCCTTTAATAGGGATCCATTTTAATCTCAATTCATTTATGTTTACATTCACAGAGCAGTGTATGGACGAACCCTGTGACACCAATAACATTGAACAGACTGACAAAGGCTTTCGCTGTGCCATAGATGTCCCAAGTGTTCTTTACAAGTTAGTGAATGTCTGTGTTTTACTGTTTTCTGAATACTTTCTGAAGAGTTTTATTTTGACTTTATATTATACGTGATATAGTTCTTGCTTTGTGTCTCTGTGTGACTGTGCAGTCATTGAATAAGCAATTTCCTCCAGGATCAATAATGCTTTTTGATTCTGAATACACTATAATTAGTTCATTTTTGAGGTATCATCAGATTAGACATTATGTCCTGCTCTTTGATTTTGTATTTTTAAAGGTACATCATTGGAAAGAAAGGAGAAACGCGGAAACGTCTCGAATTAGGAACCAAAACTTCGATCAGCATCCCCAAACAAGGAGTGGAAGGACAGATAGGTCAGACACTTTGATGTAATAAGAAGTTTAGGTGTAAATGCATTTTTCTCATAAGACGGTCAAATGCATCCAGACCTGCCCCGTTCTCCTCAGACATTGTCACTTTTATGTTTGCATGTGCTATTGTGCTAGGGTGGAGCTCGTGTGGTGGGGAACGTTCGGTTGGTGGTTTGTACAGTACGTTCTGTAGGCATGTACATGTGCATCTGTGTGTTTTCTGTGGTTTTGCAGTGATCACAGGACCTCAGAAGTCTGCAGTGGCATCAGCTGTTACTCGAATTGAGGTTTTGGTTGAGAGCTTCCGCAGGAAGCAGCCATTCACCCATTTCCTCTCCTTCGCCCTAAACCAGCCTCAGGTCCAGGAGGGCTTCCAGCGCTTTAAAGAGGAAGTACTGGAGCACTGCTCTCAGGTGGGCCAGCAGATTCTACTTTTGGAGGCAGTTAAATCCAGTGGTATCAAAAATTATTCACATTTTACCAAAGTGTGTGGGTGGTTCCATATGGATGGTGAATAGATTCAAGATTTGTTTTGTCACATACACAATAATACAGGTATAAAATGTAGTAAAATGTGCCACAAGAATGTGCTATATAGTTACAATAGAAATTAAAGGCTAAAACAAACTAATAAAATGTATAAAAATAATCTCTAATAAACATTACTAGTATAAATAGTATACTAATATAAATACCATCTGATGTAGAAGTGTAATCGAACATCTATATACTGCAGTGAGCTAGTTTGTTGTTGATGTACAGACTTAAATAACAGATGGTGAGGTAGAGAGGCAGGTGATGTATTACAGTGAGGTAGAGAGACAGGTGAGGTACAGTGAGGTAGAGAGACAGGTGAGGTACAGTGAGGTAGAGAGACAGGTGAAGTCCGGTGAGGTCCGGTGAGGTAGAGAGACAGGTGAGGTCCGGTGAGGTAGAGAGACAGGTGAGGTAGAGAGACAGGTGAGGTATTACAGTGAGGTAGAGAGGCAGGGAAGGTACAGTGAGGTAGGGAGTTCAGTTTGTGTTATCAGTTAAAATTATATAGTTATATATAAACTATGTGTGTAATATAGTTAAATAAACACACTTTAGAAAAAGATAAAGAGTAAACCTGATTTTGCCTGGTTGTTTTGAATATCCATGTATGAGTCTTTGAAAGACAGACGTTAAATGTTCCAAATTGTCACCATTGAGAGAAATTACAACAAAATTTCTTTTCTCTTCATTCTATTCTCTGCAGGATTTGGGAGTGGATGAGAGCATCTTTCAAAACTCAGCTAAACTCCATCTCACCATAGGAACCCTCGCCCTGCTGAGCGAACAGGAAGTGACGCAAGCATGTGATCTGCTGCAGCAGTGTCAGGGCTTTATCAGGTGCATGTCTGAGACACAGGCTGGTTTCATCAACACCAGGAAACTGCCTCTGTGTCTCCACATGTTTATTCATCACTCAACATTTCTTACATTATAAAGCAGTGATCGTCAACTGGCGGCCGACGGGCCACACCCAGCTCGCCAGAACTGTCCATCCAGCCCCCGATGGAAAATGAATTCCGCACTTGCCCGTGGAAGTGTTCAGAGAGTGGGAGTTATATTAACATTTCTCTGATATTACTGAATCAGGAATAGCCTAGTGAAGAGGGAAAAGTATGTTCCTACATTAATTTTTTTCTATATCAAATGAAACAAGCCTTCAATCTGTCAGTAATCCGCTGGTCACGGCGCCGCACTTCTGGGTTCAGTGCGCGCCTGGAAATGACTTTCAGCTGTACCGAGTTAAGACTGATGTGTGTGTGTATATAAGGAGAGAGCCATTTTTCATGCTTTCAGCACAATTTTTCAGACCTTTCTCATGCGAGTGTTCTCCACAAACTACATGTGTGACAGTGATGTTAAGCGAGACAGCCTCACAAGTAAGAAGCCTAACATATTGCATTCGCCCCCTAGTGGCTTGCTGCAGTACAGGTAAAATGAGAAATTTGTACGGAAAATTTATATGTCAAATAATAATGTATTACTTAAGGTACAATTTTAATTGTATTTTATTTTACGAGAGCATCTGGCCCTCACAGTGTCTGCCGAGGAAAAACTCTGGCCCTTGGACAAATGTAGTTGATGACCCCTGAGATAAAGTCTATTTCTAAGAAATTTGTCCCAGCCTTACTCCAGCAAACATCTCTTCTTCTGAAAAGGCTTTACACTAGATCTTAGAACACTAATGGCCTTGCGGTTAGCGAGTTTGCCCTTAGAAGGTTGTGGGTTCGGATCCCGGCACTGCTTGTGTCAGTACTGAGGTACTATCCCCACACACTGCACCCCCTCGTTGGTGGCAGCCACCTGCTTCACTTGGTAAATGGGTAAAATGCAGAGATGCAATGTGTTCACATGTGACTATAAGGGGCCACTTTACTTTAATTTACTTTACTTTAATGATGTTGGATTTTTAGTCCTGGACCATAAGCCTCACTGTAACTGATCCCAGAAGTATTCAGTGGTGCTCAATCACTCCAAACAAGCAGTCTTCTGCTCCACAGTCCAATGCTGGAGGACCTCTAGCTGGTGCTTAGCATTAGGTACATTCATCTTAGTCTCTTGTGCGAAGCATCTCCAAACCACTATTTGTATTACTAGCAAATGACTAAACAGTACATGAATTATTTATAGTATTTATATGCACCTCTCTGACTGACTGTTTGTATAGTGTATATTTTGTATAGTTTATATTTAGCATAGTGTATTTAGTCCAGAGTATTTTTGAGTTTTTATTTGACTTTTTTTGAAAATAAAAAGTAGTACAGGACTAGACTTAATCCTTAATGTGATTTTAATTAAATGTCTTCGTGTGTGTGTGTGTGTGTGTGTGTGTGTGTGTGTGTGTGTGTGTGTGTGTGTGTGTGTGTGCGCGCGCAGGGATATAACAGAAGGGAAGCCTTTAACTCTTGAGGTAAAAGGGGTTGAGTACATGAACGATGACCCCTCCATGGTGGACGTTTTATACGCTAAGGTGATCCCTGGAGACGGCTCTGACAGGTAAGATCTCCTTTATCCTGCTGCTGCTCTGGACATAAGTTTGTTCAAAGAAGTTTCCAATTGCTGCTTTACATTATGTACTGAACATCCATTAAAAGCATTTATTAGAGAAACATACTTTTCATTTTTTTCCTGGTGGAGGTCACACTGATTAAAGGTTCAAGGCTACTTTGTCGTCAGCAGCTGTGAACACAAACAAATTGTGATGAGACATTTCTCCATGGACCACGGTGCAACATATAGCAACTTACAGCAACATACAGCATTCAAACAAAATTACGACAGAAACAACACAATAAATAGTATTGTACAGTAATATACAGCAATGTAACAGGAAGCTGTGTAAATCCTCTAGAGCAGGGCTGTTCAACTTCACTAACAAGAGGGCCGGATATAAAAGTCACTGGTGGTTCGGGGCCACAGAATTTCATGCTGTCCAGGCTTTCGTTTTACCATCAGCCTGGTAAATTTACCATCAACCCGGTGGCCAGTCCAGCACTGTGTCAGTGCTGCTTTAACTGTCAAACATAGCCGCTTTAACGGCGTCCGGTTCTAA
>JBBJLR010000111.1:36678688-36694909 GCA_037577145.1 Brachypetersius gabonensis | reverse complement strand
ACTCAGTTCAACTGAACAATACTATGAGTGTCCATAACTGTTCACTGCTTAACTTTACTTGTTTCCTTAAGTGAAAGAAAAGGCTTGGTGAAAAGTTTTCAGCCCTCTTTACAGTAAATCCTCCTTATTCGTTTCGTTACACGAGCACCCGCATATAATGAAAAAAACGGTTGTTGTGTTTTGGTCAAAGAAATGCCTTAAAATGCCTATTTTAATAGTGTAAACTCTAAATATGCATTACCATTGAAGAAAATGTAATGGTAAACCGGAGGTTTAAATACCGAAAAGTCACGAACGAGAGAGTGACACAGAGAGAGCGAGAGAGAGCGAGAGAGAGTGAGAGAAAGAGAGTAAAAGGGAGTAAGAGAGAGAGAGAGAGAGAGACAGACAGACAGACAGAGAGATCGCACGCGCGCGCGAGAGAGACACAGACAGACAGAGAGAGAGAGAAAAAAAGATCGCACGAGCGAGACAGAGAGAGAGAGAGAGCGGGCGCGCGAGAGAGATACATACAGAGAGAGTGAGTAAGAGAGAGCAAGAGAGGTTTCAAGTCCATGCACGGGGAGCCAGAAGTACTAAAATTAATTTAGCAAAAAACATATTGACACGAAAAAACAAAAAAAAGCAGAGAATATTTGCAGGTTCCGCCTTGTTTTGAATATTTCAGCTTAAAACGATCAGTTTCGTTCTCGAAAAAAAACGCGTGTGACTGGATCCACGAGTCCCGATCCACCTAAAATTGGGGGTTTGCTGTACACGCTAATTCCTTCCTACAGCCCTGGGGGCTAAGCCCCCCTTGTTTTTCAGTCCTAGTGATGTCCCTGTCTAGGTATACATCCGCGCTAAAATATCAAGGTGAGAGTCATCATTGCTTGCGTAGTATAGACTCAGCTCCCAACCCAACTTTGTGAATAGATTAACTGCAATATTTTTTTTATCGCCCGAGATGAGTCTCACGTTAACGCTGATAATGACCCACCACTAATATACACACACATACACATTAACATGTATATTTATACAAATAGATTGGACACACCTTCTCATTCAACGATTTACTTTGGGTTTTTTTTATTGGCTACATTGTAGATTAATATTTAATATTGAAAACATCACCTATTGCTCTGATGACAGCTTTGCCCACATTTTTTCACTCAGATTCATGAGGAATCGACCTGGAATGGTATTTAATTAGCAAACGTTCTTCGTCAAGAGTTCATTAGTGGAATTTCTCTTCTTCTTAATGTGTTTGGGATCAGTTGTGAAGGTCAGGTAGCTCCAAAGTAAGTGATCCTGTTCCGCTACGGTTCTACTGCACATTATGGAAATCACTAACTAAGTAAAAAAACAGCAGTCCATCATTACCGTCATTACACTACTGATTCTGGTTTGTTTAATTCTTTTTTTTTTTTTACAGCATAATTTCATGTGTTCCTTCATCAGTTTTCAATATTAATCTACAATGTAGAAAATAAAAACGTTGAAGGTGTGTCCAAACTTTTGACTGGTAGTGTAGATAGATACACTTGATAAAATGGTCCCTGTCAAAAGGAGGGATATAGATATATATATATCACCAGAAGTGCTATTAAAAACTAGAATAATGATTTTTAAATGAATACATTTTGAGATTTTCCCTTTAGGCAGGGTCCCCTGTAACAAGACTCTAATTTTCCTTTACCATGTCGTTCTGTTTACTGTCCCTGCTCATGGAAGCTCCTGGGCCATAAACATTTAACGCTTTCCATGTTCCCAGCGCACCTGATCCAATCAGCTAATTAAGGAGTCTTTGCTGGGCTGCAGTGTGTGTGTCGGAGCGCATTAATGCTGCACAAACCTCACGTCTCCACATAGAAGTGCAGGGATCAGCACAAACACAGTAAATATAGATGTGGCCCGAGCCATTTAACTGAATCGATAGCCGCTGTACAGAAATAATGATCAGTTCTGGAAGGAGCCCTGTCAGGTCTTCTGGTCCAACAGGAGCTTTACTGCTGTCATGTGACCAAGAGCTGAGATCAGAGGAAAAGCCTCTCAGGTTCTCTCTTCTCCTGAGATCCAACTCTGCAAACATCTGCCCACAGCTCAAAGCTCGGGGGGCTGATGGGGGTCCTGTTTTGCAAGAAATATGAAGGCTGGGATAAATGTTAAGCTAGTGTTATGTTATTTAATTTAATCTTATGTTTTAACACTCTGTCTGAGATCTTCTCTGTCTCCAGTGTTTGACATTTTTGCCTAATGGTCACCAGCTGCTCGGCTATTTTCTTATTAACGCCCTTGTGTGAATCTGTATGGTCTGTTTCAGCAGTTCCTTTTTAATAATTTGGTTAAAAAAAACTTGATAACTTGGTTAAGCTTCTGTTTTCCCTCTCCATGATTCATTGAATGTTTTACCTCTCTAAAGGGAGAATAAAGAAAAGAAATAAGAAATAAAATAGAGTTGATCCTGTCTTTATTTCCTAGTTTTGTCAATTAGAACAGCTCTGGAAAAAATAAGATATCACTGATATAGATTTTTAGATCAGCATCTCTATGAGTGTGAGACCATTCCAGTCCAGTGTCACAAAAGCAAAGGCACCTCATTCTGCTTTATGAGGGACTGATTAGTAATCTGCTGAATCGCATCTTATTTAATGAGGAAAAGTATAAAAACACTGCTGTTATCGACTCTCTCCTCTCACACTGAGACCAGTTGGATGGTGAAACACTACTAGAAGTTCACCAAAGGTCGTTATTGCCATTTTGTTTAAGAGAGAACCAGAGGTTTGTTTTCATTGAATTATTCAAGTTCTGTAAACGCTCTCATTTCTCTTATTTTGATGTTTTATTATTTAAAATGATGCTTTAAAGAACAATATTTTTATTTGGAAATGAGGAGAAATATTGTCAGCAGTTCTTAAAAACAAAGGCAAAGTGGTTCAGTTCAATGCTTATAGCTATAAAAGATAAAACCTGAGTGACAGCAATTTTGTGGTTGTCTTTTTTATTTTACAAAGCTTGTAATGGTACGTTTTGAAACTTTAATGTTTTATGATGGATGTCTGCACATCTGAACATCATTGTCAGAAACAATGTACCTCAGTGGTGCTTAGCAGTCTTGCTAATATCTGGAAAGAGACGCGAACAAAAGGCTGCTGACATCCAAAGAAGAGCTTTGGAATGTTCTTCATGAAGCCTGAAGAAACTGTTACTGATGATACATAAAGTGATGTGGAAAGCTGACAAAAAATGACAGGAAAGCTTATCTAAATGAGTTCAGGCGGTGAACAGTGGTCAGGACAAATACTGACTTTAAAACTGATTTGAATTCAATTCTCTGTGTTTATACTGTATTTACATGGACGTTTGCACATGTTGCAATAAATCACTGCATTTACATAGTGTCTCATTTTCTTACAAAGTATAAAAAACAGTGCTGTGCACTATATGAATATATATGGGTTTTCTAGCCTTGCATTGTCTTGCTGCCTCCCTCTTACTGAAAGAAACATTTTTAATATATGGGAAACCAATAACAAGGTTCTGTGGATAGGAGAGGCCTTGAGAAGTTCTGAAGTGTTGGTATGGAAATGTCTTCAGTAATGAGTGTAGGCGCACATGCAGATGCATTTTGGTCTACTGGCTGTTTGCATATTGCTGTAATTTTGAAATAATTCTGTTGGTACATAATGCATCTAAGCCTACAGGTAATAATACTGTATGCAATACCAATAATACAGAGGATGGAAAAAAAAAAAAAGCTCCACTGGTAATGTAAACACTATAAGCTCCAAACTGCATTGTTGGCTTGTCTTATTAGTGCCCTGGCCTCTGTGTGCTGACGGGGGCGAGAGCCTCTGTCAGCGTCTGGCCGCTGCTGACCTCGCACTGCGTCCTGCTTCAGCTCTCCTGACTGATAGCTGTCAGAGAGACCCGGGATGAATCTAAACTGAGGAGCGGAGGACGTCCAGCTCATGTTTTATTCATATGTTTCCCTGCCGTCCTGCTAAAAGTTATGCCTGCGCCTGAATACGAGTCCCCCTTATCCTTTATGTTACTGCTGGAATAGTTTATGATCATATTATGATCATCATTCAGTCAAAGCATGCTGTAGGGGACATTAGCTCAAAAACACATTCAGATAGATAATGCCTGTAGACAGCTTAACTGCCTTATTGCGTGATGAAGAGGCGATACGGCCACGTCTGTAATGCAGTCTGTGCTGTGCTCAGCCCACTCAGTAAATGAGTAGAAGCTACAGTGTTAAAGCCATAGACTCTGAAACATCTGCTCGGTTCTGCTCCTCTCCCACAGCCCTTCACCATCAATTACTCCTCAGCTACGTACTTATTCAGGTCTCATTCAACAGAGCTGCAGCTCTTTAAACCGTAATCCAGGCTAATTAAGGGCTTCTTCTTGGTTTTCAGGAGAAACTGTTGGGCACTGAGTATCGCAAATGTAGAATTTTAAAAGGTCCATGCATTTTATATATGTTTATGGCCCACTTGTAACATTTGTGTGGATTTATTCACCAAAAAAGCCATTATTCATTGTCAACAGACCCTTCTTTCTTTATCCTTTCGAATGAATTAGAATTCCTTAATTCCTTTAGAATTAAATTTACTGTGCCTTTAAGGCTAGTTTGACCCCAGTTTTGATTAGTAACTTAGTTGTTTTCATAACTACATTTGTATTTTTGAACTTAATGGATTGGGGAGTAAATGGTGTGTTTTGAAAAGTCTATGTACAGTGTAAGTCTCTTGTTTTTTATTTGAATAAGTGTTTTTTTTTTTACATTCACAGCGCAATGGCTAAAATATTACATGCGTTATCAGTCTTGAAGTGAACCAGGTTATACAAGTGCGTATTTGCTGATTGTCATCAAATTTGGATGAAATTTAGATCAAAGCCTTTCAGTATCAAGTCCAGACCCCTTACATACACTTTATGGTAATCTACTTCTTCACCTGCCTCACATGCCTGGCCACATGCTTTACTGTTCTTTTATCCCTTGTCTGTCTTTATTAATTTTCAATTCAAACAGACAGAATAAAAACAGTCCAACAACAAAAAATTTCTCAGTTAGTGGGAACCATTGAGAAAATACATTCCCACCAGCTGAAAAACGTAGCTTGATTAGTTATAGGTAGGTGTGAATGCACCTTTAAAGGAACTGTAGATATTGATTAGAGTAGTCATAAGTGAAGGTATGCACTATATATCAAAAGGTTTGTAGACATCTGCTCATTATGAGTATTAATTAGGAAACGTCTCATAAACGTATTTGCACAGTGTGTTGAGTTTTGTTTTTATCATGGAGCTCTGCACACTTGAACACCAGGTATCAGTACCGTATGCACCTTAAGGTGGCTAGTTGTTTTGTATCATGCCTTTCAAAAAGTATTCTGGACTGAAACACTCCTTATAACTTTAACATAAGTGGGCGGGGCTAAGTACATGTAAATATGTTTTGTGACATTATGTGAACAGCGAATTCAAACGAGCTCTTCATGGATAGGGGTGCCACTAGCAGTCCAGGGATTAGAACCCACAACCACCTGCTCACAGGGGTAGCTCCTTCACCACTAGGCCACCTGTCAAACAGTTGTTCTGTATTGTTTTCAGGCAAGCTGTTCTGTATTGTGTAAAATTGGCTACATCTACTTATTAGAGTCCGAATACTTTCGGTTATATCATATATGTCCTTTTGCAAGCTTTTCATCAAACAAACAATCAACTCTGTTGGTGATTTTCCTAAAACAGATTAGGACGACTGATCCTGAACCAAAAAGGACTCTTAATGGAGGATTACCATTAACCAACTAACAAATCAGCTCTAATCTGCGTTCAGGAAACCAGACACGAATGCATGAACAGGTGCGGCTAAATATACCGACTGTACGCAGAGAACACAGGATGCTTTTTTCTCTCATTTTTCATAAATTATTCCTTTAGGACTTCAGGCAACATTTTCTTGAGGCTCAGCTGTTACCGAGTGATTATGATAATGCGGCACAGAGACACAAACACTTGTGTTCTTTCATATTCTGGTCATTCTCACACACAGTCACTTATTCATAAACCCCATTTGGCCCTTAAATAGATTTTTTAAATTAATCTATGCATTTTTAACCATTACACCCCTCTAATGCCTCTTTCAGGATTAAGTCTCCGTATATATGGATTTAAAAGGATCATTACTGTGTCCTGATGAATATTTATGAAGCTTTGGTTGATTAGCTGTCAGCGTTCCTGGAAAAAATGTGTTTAATTGATTGACTAGCTTAATTATACCATAGATATAGTGGTACCAGAAAATGTTAGTACCTTTGGAACAAACCCAGTTAAACAAATAACACACAAAAAATATATCTTTATTCATGCATTTATTGAACAAAGCGATCCATTAAATGTCTTTGCTGGCAAAAATATGCTACCGTTTAGACTGATTGGGGAGAAATAGGTCAGAAGGTTCAATCAATTGGATCAAATGAGATGTGAGTGTGAGTGAACCTCCCTTATTTCTAAAACATCTCACTGGTCACACATGTTTGTGAGTGAACACCATACCTCAGTAAGAGGAGATTTCTGAGGACTGCACTTCACCAATTCACTGTCAGGCAGGTAACGTATGAATGGAATAAATTCAGCCCAATTTCTACCTTCCCCAGGGGAGATAATTTAACACAAAAACACTCCAAGAGCAAGGCTGGGAGATCTAGGAGATCATAAAGAGCTTAGGATAACATTTAAAGATCTGCAGGCCTCTCTTGCTCTAGCTAACATCAGTATTCGTGAGCCGTGAATAGTGTACAAGAATAGCATTTATGGAACGATAGCAGAGACGAAGGCACAGAAAAATACTGAATGAGCCAGAAGAATGTTACATGGACAGATTAGGCATAAAAATAAGTTTACATCTTAAATAAGAAATGATACGTTTGGTGAAAATCACACTCTTTTATTCCAGCATTAGCAGGGATGTAGCACCTCCACTTTTCAAACCCCCCACTTTTGTTGAAACGCGATTCCATCCCCCCCCCACACACTTTTGTCAGATTAAAACAATGCTACATGTGTCAGATTGTATTTATAATTTGGGTTCCCCATCCCAGAACACCCCCATTTTTGGAAAGCTTGATACACCCCTGAGCATTAGAATATCTGTGAAACATGGTGGTGGCAGTAACGTAGTTTGACTTGTTTCACTTGATTTCAGTATATGAAGTTCATGCATTAAGAAACCCCACCAACATCTCTTTTTTAAGGTAGGATTGGGCCATAATTCTTTTAAATCAATATCTGGGATGGTTGACATCACTTTTCCTTACAGGGTCCCACCAGTTACTGAAAGAGGTTCTTTTCTGCCAATAAAGACATTTAAAAGAGCATCAATTTGTTCAATAAATGAAGTAACAGTTTTGTTAAAAGCCACCACTGAGTTATGTTAAGTAGTCAAAAATCACATATTAATAATGTTAATGCTTGCAAACAGTTCTTTAAAATACTTTTTAATATACACTGAGCCCGTTCCTTCATGTTTGTTGAAAATCAAGTGACAAGACTATCGATTTATTTAAAAATTGCAGACAAATCCAATGTTTTACTTTATTGAGACACAGATCTGAGGGTTTCAGAACTATGTGAACCAAATCATCTGATCTTTTCAAATTAGATCACGAACATCTTATAGGTGCTCTGATTAAATACATTTTTTGAGCTATGTGTTTTTTGTTTTTGTCTTTTTATGGATTATTTACGTGGCACCATTGATTAGTATGTGTGCATGCAGACCATTTGAAATCAGAGATGAAATGTGTTATTTTTACTTCAAGTTCAGAGGAGCCTGAGCTCTACATACTTTCATATTTTCTGGATTTCTGGGAGCTAACATTTGGCTCAACTTAAGTCAGCACTTTGTTCAGCTGGCCAAAGTGGCCCTAGATGGATCTTAAATTCAACCAACAGAGGCACACCTGCTAAAATATAAGCGTTCCTGTTCTTTGGGGCTGCTTCTCTTTTCATGGATTACTGCTAGAACAAATGCCAGCCTGATTAGTCTGCCTGAGCCCAGGATTTTGTCCCTATGAAACATTGATTCAACTGATTAAACACCAAATTAGTTTTCTGAAACAAAAACCTTGGCCCATGTTGCCCTTTCAGAGTTGAGACTGGATCCGACTTTCTCAGACTACACACGGGTTTCCAGTAGGGTGTGCTGACGGTGCAATTTGCTTCACAACTTAATTAGAATCTGGAAAACTGGCCACTGAGTTTAAATGTAAATTCATCGACTGAGCTGCATATTGATCATGGATCTATAAAGAAGAAGGATATGGTAGCACAGTCATTGACTTCATTCGGCGTTAGATTAAACAACAGCATGTGTGAGGCTCTACAGACTCTTTAATCTGCTGGCCTGAAGGTCCTCAGGCCTGATTTTTGCACCAACATCCCTCGTACACACACGTTTATACATTAGGAAAGAGGATGTGACAGTATAATCTGGATTATAGAAGCCAAGCTCTGAAGCTTCATATGCTCAAGCTCCTCACACATTAGCCTAATCTCCTGGATACACTTTGGTATACGTCACCAGAAACAGGGCCTAAACCTGGGAGCCCAGGACGAGTGCCGCAGCAATGTGTGTGTGTGTGGGGGGATACACCATCAGCCAAAAGTTTTTGTACACTCTCAGACACGTAATATTATTTGCTTACAAATAAATGTACAGTTTGTCCACCATTCCTTTATTAGCCAGAAAATATCACATTTTTCATTATTCATCTCTACTGTCAAAAGCCACCTAATGTTAAATCACTAGACAAGTGATATTTAAGAAGCTATTAAGTGCTGAAATAGTAACGAGTGCATTTAAAGTTAAAGGACAGTGTAGAATTTGACTCAGAATTTGACTTAGAAAAGAAACTGGCTTTATTTCACACATTTTCATTTATAGTTCATTCAACAACCTTCCGTTTTGAAAACCTTCCGTTTCTTAAATAAATAGATAAGTGGTAAAAACATTACGTGCAAAAACTTTTGACGAGTAAATTGTAAATTAAGCTGGTGTGTAAAGAGACAGTGTGAGGTGGACAGTGTGAGCTCCTCATAAGGTTTGGTGGACAATCTCTCTCGCTCTCTCTTTCTCTCTTTCCCTCTTTCTCTGTGTCTCTCTCTTTCTCTGTGTATCTCTTTCTCACTTTCTCTCTTTGTGTATCTCTCTTTCCCTCTCTCTGTCTTTATCTCTCTCCCCCTCTCTCTAAGTCTCCCTCTCGCTCTGTGTCTGTATTTCTGTCTGTCGCTGTCTCCTCTCTCTCTCTCTCGCTTTGTGTGTGTCTCTCTGTCTCTCTCTCGCCATCTCTCTCTCTCTCTCTCTTTCTCCCACCTCCTCGCGCTGGAGAGATCACATTATCCCTCTCCTCTTCGTGGGCAGAGCTGTGTGTGTGTGTGTGTGTGAGTGTGAGGGAGAACAGAGAGGAGAGAGAGGAGAGAGGCTGTTTTTTGTTCTCTGATGGCTGGGATGGGGAGTGTGTTGGTTCTGCTGGTTTTGTCCCTGGTCGGGTCCTGGGCGCAGGCGGGAGGCAGGACCGGGACAGAGACTGGGAATGCAGGCAATTTCATGGAAGACGAGCAATGGCTGGCCACCATCTCCCAGTACAGCCGCAAGATAAAGCACTGGAACCGGTTCAGAGACGTGAGTGCGCATTTTTCATCAAATACACTCCAAATGAAACACAAACAACCACAACAAACAAGCTTTACCTTGGGGAGCTCGGTTCTGTTCTCAACTTCTAAATCAACCGTTACACCGATAAGTCTAGTCTTACACGGGTTCTTCTGTTTTTATCTATAATATTACCGATGTGTCAGCCTCACACTTTCATTCATACTTCTTTATTGCTACACTATATGAGCAAAAGTATTGGGCCACACCTGATTTTCGGGGGTTACGTGCTATGCACACGAAATGCTGAGGTATAAAATACTATACATAAATAACGTATTCCTTCAGTAGTAACTCAAACGAGTTGTTCTCATTACTGAGACTGTACACGATATGGACAAAAGTATAAAGACACACCTGTTTCCTGGGATTTAAATGGCATAGATGAATAAGCTGATCTAAGTAATTCGCTAGTAACACAAATAGTGGTTGGAGTTGTTCTTTGTATGGACAAACGTTTTTTTCCCCCCCCCAGCATTATGTATATACATTTTGTCCATACATAATGTTATATACACAAAATGCTGGGGTGTAAATACTACAGATGAACAACATACTGCTAAAGAATTCACTAATAACATAATAGCGGACACAGTTTGGGGAACAACCTTTTCTATTCCAGCATTTATTCCACTTTGTCCCAGTGCACAAAGCGAGATCCATAAAGACATGGCTGGAGGAGTTTGGTGTGGAAGAACCTGACTGGTCCACACAGAGCACTGACCTCAACCCTATCCAGCTCCCTTGGGATGAACTGTATCGGAGATTGTGACACAGACCTTCTCGTCCAACATCAGTGTCTGATCTCATAAATGCTCTACAGAATGAATGGGCACAAATTCCCTCAGAAACTCCAAAATGTTGTGGAAAGCATTCCAAGAAGAGCGGAAGCCTATCTACCTGCAAAGCGGAACTAACTCCATATTAAAATATATGCATTTAAATGCAAGTGCCTGTTTAAATAATGGTCGTCCCAATACTTTTGTCCATGTAATGTAGCTGGCTATCCCTCGAAGCGTCGTTTTTGTTGTTTACTTGAGGGAAGCGATACGTTGGTGGTTACCTGACACATAACATATATTTATTTTCGTGTGGAAACTTTATTTGGTGCCACTGTCACAGCAAACAGAGAAAAGTGGAAGAAATTGACTTTAAAGAAATGAACGCGAAGCTCAGGTGAAACACCTCATCGTTCTGGGGCTTGTTTTTTTGCATCCCACCCGTTAACTAACAGCAGTCCGTCCCCTGGAATTTGATTGGCTGTTAGTTCAAGGGTATGAAATCTTATCCAATCATACATATGGGCGGTCGCTGTGAGCCTATCCTGGCGCGGGAGGGCGGTGTTTCAGAAAACGGGTGGGAAACAAATACCTGAACCTCTTAGGACCATAGCTCTTCATTCACCTTCTTCTTTGTAGGATGTTTCCTGGCTTAGGTCCAGTAATGAGGCTTTTTTTCAGTTAACGTTTATAAACCTTAGTAGGATTTGCTCCCTGTGATGTTTGTGCAGCTGTGCAGTGCACAAAGCAGAGATGAAATTTGTTGCCGATATATATGTATATATTGTTTCTTGATCTTATTTCAGAGAATGTGGCAGTTGCAGGCCCTGTTATGTCATAGAACATCTGTCCGAATTAGCTGTCTTTAATATTGTAAATAAAAAACAGTATTCATCAGATTGTGAACAGATATGAGAAATGATGTAACACAATTCGAAGAAACAGAGATTTAAAACACAGATGAAGATGGGATGTAGGCTGCAGTATTTATTGTCTTGGGAATTAGTCAAACATGGTGGGATTTAAATCGAATCGGGCCAGGATGGGTGATCCAGGGGGACCACCGGCTTTTGCTTTGCACTTGGCGACGTCTTCAGACGGTGGGCTTGGACTAGTCTCTGTATTCCTTAATCGATATTTATCGATTGCCTCATACCACGGCCCCGCACTGAAAATGAGTTTTACAGCAGAGGAAGGATGAGGACGCGCATGGCTGCGCACCCGCTGCCTCACATCTCGTCTCCCTCCTTCACAGACACAATATTTTCCCTCCCAAATCACTGTGTTTGAAAAGGAGGGAGAAAAACGACAGCTGAAGCCTCGGCTGCTCCCTTAGGAGCTGCTGTCCACTTGAGTTAGAGGCAGCGAGACGCAGATTTGTTTATTTATTTAGCTGCGGAAGGCCTTTTGAGCAGGAGCGAGCCAGGTGGCAGGTGAGGAGGAGAGAGAAAGAGAATCAGAAACAGAATCAGAATCAGAAAAAACGTTATTGATCCCGTTATTGACTGCACAGACTCACCGAGACACAGACAAGAACAATATAAAGTAAAAAATCAAAACTACTGTATAAATACAGAAACAAGCTGGGGTTTAAATACTATACATATAAATAAAGTATTTACTAGTAATGCAAATAGTTGTTTGGAGTTGTTTTCTGTACTGAGTTACTGGCTGTAATAGAGACATACCCTATATGGCAAAAAGTATTGGGACACACCTCTTTTCCAGGGTTTGGGCTAGATCCCTTACTTCCAGTGAAGGACAATCTTAATGCTTCAGCAGATCAAGACATTTTGGACAATGCCACACTTACAACTTTGTGGACCCAGTTTGGGGAAGAACCTTTTCTATTCCAGCATGACTGTGTCCCAGAGCACAAAGCGAGCCCCGTAAAGATATGCTGGATGGAAGAACCTGACTGGTCAAACAGATCCGTGACCTCAACCCCATCCAGCACCTTTGGAATGAACTGGAACGGAGATTGTGATCTAGACCTTATCGTCCAACGTCAGCGTCTGACCTCATAAATGCTCTACAGAATGAATGGGCACAAATTCCTCAGCAACTCCAAAATCTTGTAAAAAGCCTTCCAGGAAGAGTGGAAGCTGATTCTGCTGCAAAAGGGGACCAAACCCATATTAAAGTTTATAGATTTGAATGCAGAGTCATTAGAGTCGCTGTTGGTGTAATAGCAAGGTGTCCCAATACTTTTGTGTAAGTAGTAAGTAAGAAATACTATAGTGCTAGTGCTTATGGTGACATACTATTGCACATAATGATGATGCTTTATCACCCAGAGAGAGGAGTGTGTGGAGCCGAAGCATCATCCTGCTTGAAAGAGACTATCTGAATGATAGTCATTGACCTGAAAAGATGAAGAAGTGCATTATGCATCTGTTGTTTGCCGGGTGCTTTCACGTCCTTTTACAGGCGCTTGGGACTCATTTGCCCAGCTGCCCACACCCACCTCAACACCTGTTGAATCATCAGTCAGCGCTTACTAATCAATGCAGGCTCTGATGAGCTCTTTTCTAAAAGATTAGGAGCATCCAGACGATCCATCTTCAAACGATCGGCCTCAACGTCCTCAGACTAATTCAGTTCAACGTCTGTGAGCTTGAATTTGTATAAATCTTTCACTTTCTCCCGACAGCCCACGGGTCTTCGTGATTGCCGTGACACTTGTAGAGGAAGCGTGTTTATTGGATCAGAGGAGGCGTGTAACTGGGGGATTTTGACATGTGGCTTGTTTGTCTGCTGTGATCCGCTCATCACAGAAAGAGAACAGAATGTAATCCTTCTGTTGTTTTTATTTTTTTTTTACCAAGCGTTTTCGTTTCATCTGCGTCTCAAAGTGCAAACACCAAAGTGCTGAAGAGAGGATAGCAAAGGTTAAGCTTTTGCTTTCTCTAGACTAGAGGGTTTTTATTCTTTGCTCTTTGGTGTTGCCTCTGTTTATAACAGAGTGAAGTCCAGCCCAGTATTTATTGGTAAAAACAAAATGTACATTTTGCACAAAGATACAAGAATTGTGGACAGCTTAGTTGTATTATGGAAGGATATGAACACTGATAGAATACTGTTAATAATCAGAATCAGGAAATTGCTTATGTTAAGAGAACACAGACACAAAGACAAGAATAATATAAAAATATAATGTCTAAAATAAAAGTCAAATAGAAAGTCTGCAGAAATAGTACAAGATACAGTGTTATATATGCAATGCTATATATGTACAAGATACAGTGTTATATACAGAGAATGCTGGGGTACAAATACTATAGATCTATAACTAACTGCTTATTAACCCTTAGAACCTGAGTGGTGTCACACACAAATTAACATAAGATGCTAAAAATGCTAAAATTAGACTGATTTCGACCATTGATATTTACTGACATGAGATTTGACTGATATTCCCTGAGTTCTAAGGGGTAATGAACTGCAGTGGGTTTGTTGAAATGGGGACATGAATGGTCAGTTTAGTGCAGGTGGTCAGCCTTCAGCACTGCGGTCGTATCGGCCTGTTGAAAACCTGTGAGCTGTGACAACCATTTCTGTTGACACCTTTTTTTCACACTCCGACACAGTAAGCCCAGTCACAGCACACTGAGAGGCACATCACACCGAACATACTGCATGTTTTACAGTTTATGTTTTTGGCCATCTGTATGTCATTTGAAATGTTTCACAGCATTTTTTTCGGCATAAAATTCAAACCTAACGCACCGATCCACACTTTAACACACTGATTCGCAGTAATTGCAGACAACTGCAAAACAAACTTTGACATCAAGGCAATTTACAGCTTAGTTTGTGTAAATCCTCAATTGCACCGTAATGCTGTGACAGACAGAGACTAGTTGTTGGTTTTAGATTTTGATTTGGTGGTGAAATATTTATTTATATAGTGCCTTCCTCAAACTCAAGGTCACTTCACAAAATAGGTCAGACAAGAAACGGCATATGACAGATGGCAGTAGACAAAAATATTAAACATTTCAAATTAAAGGGACACATGGTGGCGCAGTGGGTAGGACTGGGTTTTTCCCACAGTCCAAAGACATGCATGTCCCGCCCAGGGTGAGTCCCTGCCTCACGCCAAGGAAGGATTAAGCTTTTACAGAAAGTAAATGAATGAATTCAAATGAAAGTAAAGTGGCCCCTTATAGAAAAAACCACAGCACATAGCGTGAAATTCTTTCTCTGCGTTTAACCCATTCACCAAGTGAACCAGTGGGCAGCCACCAACGGGGGGGGCACCCGGGGAGCAGTGTGTGGGGACTGTAGCTTGCTCAAGGGTACCCCAGTGGTGCCAGTAACAGTTCTGGGATTCAAACCGAAGATCTTCTAATCAATAAGAGGCATCACACTGAGAGAAAAAATATGTTTTTGAAGGAAGCAAGAGAGGTTGCATTGTGAATGTTTTGTTGGTTCCATAGTTTAGGAGCCACAACACTAAAAGATCTGTCACCCACAGAAGAAATTGAAATTTGGGGACATTAAGCAAGCTGGTACCAGATGCTTGTAGCCCTGCTAAAGCAAACCTCTCTCCTGTGCTGTATCTGTCTCCTCACAGCAGTCTGAGAAAGCAGCCACTTTTATCTCCCGCAGCCCTGCATGGCTTCAGCCTTTAAAAATGAAAGGGTCAAAACACTCCCCAAATGGCACATAGGTGTATTCTCGCTGTTCATTTATTCCGTTTTCACTGCGGTTTTATAAATTTCACAAGAGGGGCTGAGGGGGACCTTAGAAAAGCTGCTTTCAAAACAGCAGGAGTAATTTGTGCTCCATATGGAACTACACTTTGTGGACTAAAGTATTGGGACACCTCAATTTTATACCAACAGGGACTTAAATGACATTGCATTCAGTCACATATAGAACTCTTTTCGGGAAGGCTTTCCACAATATTTTGGAGTTTCTGTGGGAATTTTTGTCCATTCATTCTGTAGAGTATTTATGAGGTCAGACATTGATGTTGGACGAGAAGGTCTGGATCACAGTCTCTGTTCCAGTTCATCCCAAAGGTGCTGGATGGGGTTGAGGTCAGGGCTCTGTGTGGCCAGTCGGGTTCTTCCACACTGAACTCCAGCCATGTCTTTATGGAGCTCGCTTTGTGCACTGGAGCACAGTCATGCTGGAATACAAAAGGTTCTTCACCAAACTGGGTCCACAAAGTTGGAAGCAGGATGTTGTCCAGTCTGCTGAAGCATTAAGACTGTCCTTCACTGGAAGTAGGGGGCCCAAACCCTGAACAACAGTGTCCCAGTACTTTTTTACATATTGTGTAGGAAAGGACATTATGCTGATCTACATTATTGCACATTTTACACAACGATGCACTTTTCTGAGCATATAATGGGCATCATTGATTACAATACATTGAACAACTGCTCATATCTTATGTATTTATATTATAGAGCCTGTAAACAACAGAGCATAGCAACTACATCCCCTGCATAGTAACAAGTGGCTGATAAGATAATAGTTTATTATCTCCTTATCTTATTTAATCAATTACAGATCTGTCCTTTACCATTTGTTTAGTTTTTGCTCCTGTTCCTTTTTAAATGGCTTATTTTTCTCAAATGTAAACAATAATTATACTAGTGGTGGGCCGTTATCGGCGTTAACGTTTTGCGTTAATGTGAGACTGTTATCGGGCAATAAAAAAAATATCGCCGTTAATCTATTCACAAAGTTGGGTTGGGAGCTGGGTCTATACTACGCAAG
>JBBJLR010000111.1:36660635-36678588 GCA_037577145.1 Brachypetersius gabonensis | reverse complement strand
GAATGCTTTCAGCACCTTGTTGAATCAATGCCACGTAGAATTAAGGCAGTTCTGAAGGCGAAAGGGGGTCAAACACTATATTAGTATGGTGTTCCTAATAATCCTTTAGGTGAGTGTATATATGTGTGTTAGGAGAAAGAGGAGACAGTAATAAAATGGTAAAAGTAGGATTTTGTGAGAGAGGAGCTTATGTTATTGTAGATAATGAGGTAAAGTGGGTCCATATTAAGGGCTTATCAACAAAAGAAAACATCCCCTCTGTATCGGCTTACCATGCAAAGATGCAGACAGCCATACACACTCATTTCCATGATCAGACAGTCACAGCAGTCATACACGGCACCACAGCAAAATAATGAGCCTTCCCTGCTGGATAGTTTTCAGCTTAGTGTGTAATTAAAAGTAAGAAAAACTAAGAAAAACACGCTGTGTTACACCGTCACTGTATCATTGATGAGTGGAACAGGTGAGACATTGCAGTCATGATGATTAGCTAGAGCTGCATGATATGGGCAAAATATCAGTATTGCAGTTTTACTGCTGCATTTTATGATTGTGATACTTTTCAAGCCCATATCTTCACCTTTCTGGAAATTAAGAGGCTTGAAGTCTGTAAATATTGTTTAAAATTTTATATTACCACCCCCATCCATACAGTCCATAAACAGAAACTAAGCTGCAAAACACCTCATTTTCAAATCATAGTTTTTGTGATGTCACACATTTATAGCAGTTAAGCACCACCCATTCATGCTGAAGTTCTAATGAGTGTTTCATCTTGTGTTACCTTTAGAATGAGCTACAATTCAGGACAGCCAATCAGAAAGAGGTCATTTACATATATACAGTAGCAAAAACAGCCTGTTTGATTCTAAGGAGTAAACAAAGGAAGGGAGATGGTACTGTAAGAATGGACTATTAAAAATTATGAATTATTTTTTGGGAAAAAAAATGAAATAGAAGAACATAGAAAATGAAGTTTGAGCTATTAATGATACGCTGAAATAATTGGTCTTTTGTTGGACTTCTTGAAAACCTTGATCTATCCGAACACCCAGCAACTCACCTGGAGCTGTTATTGGTCAGCCTGTCAAAACACTGATTGGTTGGAGGCTCGTTTACATTTTGCAGCCTAAAATCGCGATAACAGTTAAAAGACGATGTATTGTTCAGCCCTAATGATGATTATAATTGTTCTTATCTGAGCATCAGATCCTTGAGTCTAGTCACATTTCTGTAAGCAAACTTTAATATGGATGAAAAGGTCATAAGAAAATCTTCAGGGTTGACTTTGTTTAGCTTGAAGTCAAACTTTTCCGCTCCTTGTTTGCTTACGAGCTGCTCAAATGTCAAACTGCATGTGCAGATTCTTTACACTCTATACATTATTTATGCTGGAGTTACATCAGTTTAGGTCTTTCCAGATGTGGAGCACGACTCCAATATAAGAAATTCTTTATCAGCCCTATTTCTGTTGCCTCTGCGATGTTGTAGTAATTATGTGTCATTTTTACTGCTGAGCGGAATAAACATTTTATTAATTATTACTTAATTATTAATTGTGGTATTTAATCTTGTTAAACCAGTGCCAATCAACAACCCCCCCCCCCCCCCCTTCCAGCTCTAGTTACATTTTTATTCATTCCAGTTCCAGTTGTATTCAGTCTTACTTTGTTGCATAAGTGTATTGAATCAAATCATGAATGGACTGTATTGTTGCACCCATAATATTTACTTAATATACATTTGGTGTTTCACTGTTGTAGCCATGCTCTTGTAGCCATGCTCTAATACGTATAGACAAATAATAATCCTAATATGTGAAATAAGCTGTGGAAATGTGCCAATGTCTGATATTTTTCAACTTATATAAAAAGTAATAATAATAACAACAATAGCAACAAACCAACAATGATAACATTAACTATAATAATAATTATACTTTTACTATTCATCTTGTTCCTTCTTTTTCTTCTTCTTCTAATAATTATTATTATCATTAATAATGAAAATAGTAGTTTCTATTGTGTCGTCTATCTTTGCATATATATATTAAAACCAGAATGAGCTGCTGGAGTTCTATGTAATTGAAGGCACAGTATGTTCTCTATGATGTTTGGATCCAGCATCTCTGTTGACTTTGCTGTGTGGGTGGAAGCCTGTGGTCCATGGCGATATGAAGAAATCAACATTTTCATTTTCATTTTCAAAACTCTAGATCTGACGGTGTGTTCTGCCTGGGTTTTAGAAGGTTCTGTGCCTTTAGAAGTTCTGGAGCTGAGAGTGAGTGTATTCGTTAAGGCATTGATTAGATGGTACTCGGTGTTCGGGTGTTAATGAGCGCTGCTTTGGGAGGTGATGAATCAACGCAGGCGCTCCCCCACCTCATCATGGTCCTTAATTCTTAATGAATCATCTGCAAAACACACCTGGCCTTTTTCAGAAACCCCCACCCATCCCCCCCGCCATGCTGCCCTCCTTTCTGCTGCGTGAGACTTTACAGTGGTGCGGTGCCAACTGCAGTATATAAATACTTCCAGCAGAGACGCAGGAGGCTTGATAAGCTGCTGGCAGCGCTGCTTGTCCTGCTGCATGTGAGTGTAGGAGATGGCGTGGCTCCGGTTAAGTGCTCTTGCCCAGGGCAATGTGTCCGTCCCACCTTGGACTGACCCCCTCTGTGATTCGCCTCTGCTGCCAGTGTTTATTTTCTGATGCTAGAAAGCTGCTTACGGTGTGGTGAGGAACCTAAGCTTACAGGGTCGGACAAGAGGCTTAAAGAGAAACTCATCTCTTATCCTTGTATTATTAGTATTCAGTAGTATATTTTTTCATACTAAATTGTATTGTATAGTTTTTTATTCTATTGTTTGCGCTTTGTACTGTCCACTTACTTACCTTATCTTACCTTATCGTATTCTATTTGCTTCCCATATGCCTTCAAACTCCCCTTTGCTCCTTGTGTTTCAGTATTTCTTTTTCTAAAGCTTCTAAAATACTTCAGAACATCTATTGCACTTTATGTATTCTTTTATATCTTTTTTCCTTCTATTATTTTATTTTATCTCTTCTATTTTTTTTTATTCTATTCCCGTAAAGGACATGGAATGACCTGTGGATGATAATGTACTATATAAATAATCCTGACTAAAATACGATAAGAAAGAACTTTAATTATCCCGACGGAAATTCTTGTGTCATGCAACAAGAAAAAAAATAAGATTATAGTGCAACACAATGACAAGAACATCAGCGTAACAAATAACAGTGTAACACTGACAGTCATAATCAAAATCTAAACATTTTTATTGATCCCGGAAAATGCTACGAATGCACAGACAAGATCAATATAAAATATAATATGATGTTAAAATAAAATTCTCCAGGAAGATGTTTAGTACTAAATATCCTATGCTATACACACAAAGTGCTGTGGTCAGTAAGAGAAATGGATATAAATACTATAGATATAGAAATAGTTTAAATAAAAATAAATAAACAAAATAAACCCAGTACTTTCATTGTGATTTCAGTTTGATGAAAAGTTAATATTGTGTGTAATGTCTTGTGCAGGAAGGCCTGAATCCATCAAAATGAATTGCGAATATAATTCATTATGTACCTAATAGCCTTTGGCTGACGTAAAATCACAATCATTTAAATAAATGGCAATATTTATGAGTTACTTCGTTTATTATCAAGTTCCATATTTTTTTGCTTCACGTTTTGTGCATCATTCCAATGGAACAGTCGTTTTATTCATTTTACTTGAATACACTGTAATGGTATAATGTAATGTACTTGCATACAGTGATAATAAAGACTGTGCTTAATTATAGGCTGCACTAATATAGCATCATTAATTAGCCTATGCGTGTCCATGCTTTGAGTGCATCTTGGAAAGATAATAATGTAGATTTTTAGTCTACAAGGAATGCGGGGGAGCATGGGAATGACACAAAGAAGCATGAGATCTTTCCAGTAGAGAGTAAATGAGCCCGTCCAGCAGAAGGGTGCCAACACGCCAACTTGACAGTGCTATAGCTTTCCAACCAAGCAAAGACGAAGAGCCACTACATGTTAACAGTGTTATCACTATACACACGTTATTATTATAAATGAGTAATATTAGAAGCCAGTCCGGTTCCTACTTACATGATAATTACATCTGCTGATGCTGATTTGGCATCGGTTATTGCAATAATTATGCAGAAGATAATTGCCATTATGTTCCCAGATTGGAAACAATGTAGTAGTTTAATTATTAGTAGTAATGTTTCTTCTAGATTTCCAGGGATTAACCCTCATCTCTTTTCGGCCGCGCTTTATGCCACTTTATTCTAACTACTCAGGTCAACAGGTTTTGTGGTGTTTTTCATGCTGTTTTTTTTTGAAGGTACAGTGTTTGTGATGAAGCTAGTTCTATGTTGCATGATAGTTGGTATAATGACCATATAATAATCGTATGTTGAGTGTTTTTGAAGAAACAGGGGTAGCTGACTGACACTGATCATTATGGTGCTGGTCGCTGTGGTCGTGGCCTAGTGGGTAAAATACTTGCCTCTAGATGAAGAGGACATGGGTTCGAATCCTACCTTCAGCACACCACCACTGGGTTCCTGAGCAAGACCCTTAACCCCAAGTTGCTCCAGGGAGACTGTCCCCTGTAGTTAGGAATTGGAAGTTGCTTTGGATAAAAGTGTTGCAAATCTAATATTACACATAATTCAAAAAATTTATGTGACTGGAAAACACTGAAAGCAGACCTGAAATTAGCATGATTTAGAAAAGTGTGCTGTGGTTTCTGATGATGAAAAAAAAAAGACCCGTGTTATTATTATATTATGTGATTTAATGTTTAATGTCACATCCCTTGTATGGAAGCATATTCAGGTTTATTTATAAAGCACATTTAAAACAACCTCAGGCAACCAAAGTGGGGGCCAGCCTTATATATATGAATATTCATTCCAGAGCTTGAGGATGATGAATGCAAAAGCCTGATATTGTGTACTTTTGATGATCCACTCCAAATCCAGGTGTGTGTGTGTGTGTGTGTGTGTGAGAGAGAGAGAGAGGGAGAGGTATAGGAAGCAATAGCTTGTTTTTTTTTCAGCCCAGAGAGACTCTAATGGATATGCAGAGCAGTCCTACTGAAATGACCTTAATCAGCCGTGTCCCACACTGGGAAGGAATGGACTGAGCTGCTTATTCTCCCTCGTCTCAGAACAGAGCATCACAGTCTCATTTGGGGCTCAGATTGTCCTTTCAGGGGAAAAACAGCAGCACAAATTGAATATCCACAGTCCTACAAAGAATGAGAAGAGGAAAATGTAATTTCTAATTTGTGCTGTACACACTACAAAACATGAAATACAAAACAATCAGCTGGATTATTTGGTCTGGCTTTATTAGCTCTGATATATCCACTTGATCTACTATCCTGTCAGCTGCTAGTTGTTTTCTAGGTCCGGATCCCATGTTTACTTCAAGTTGACTTTTGAATGATTCAGATATTTTGGGAGGCCATTCAATAAACAGCAGTAATGGTGTGAAATGCCGTTTTTCAGCTCGGCTTTGGTTTATATATAGTCATCGGATGTCCTGTGTGTTCGTGTCAAGCTTTCAAAGAGATCATAAAATCAATTGTCATGAGTTATTCATAAGAGTCATGACGGGTTTACCTGCAGTCAGAATTTGCAGGTTGCCGTTTCCACACTGATTCCCACGAGTCGCCGCCCCGTTTCTCTAGCAGCCGTTTGAATTTAAAAGCCTTTATTGTCACGTTCTTGTTGATTCGTGGAGTGTTATGAGAACGCGGCGCCGCCTGTGATGTAGTGCGGCGTGGAGGGCTCAGATCCGAGGATTCGGGCCGGTTTCATTTCAAATCCTCTCACATGTTAGATTGGGTTTCAGATAGCAGGGAATAATTTAATCTCTCCTTTCAGGAAGCTCACAGAGATACGATCCCAGAATGACAATGGAGGCACTCTGCTGAGTCTCCAGGTACTGCACTGTTTTGAAGAGTCATAAATAGTCCGTACTTCGAAAAATTGCTCGCTTTGAGGATCAAGCCTGAATAAATTTGGAATTCAAGATCAGTTGTCTGTTTTTTTCCGATTTGTTAGCCTGTTTGCTTCTTGGGTTTTTTTATTATACATGAAGGAAGAAGAAAAGACAGAGAGACTCAAAGTTCTTTGCCCCGAGGACTACATTTGTTCCTTGCCTTTGAAAGAAAAATGATTCTGAAAAGAAAAAATCATTGTTCTCATCTCAGCAAATAGTCTTTTTCATGAGATCGGATGATCTCATCGTAAAGGTTAGTCTTCTCCGCGAGGCACGATGCTGACTCCGCGGTTCTGGGCCAGGCAGACAGAGGGAGAGGAGTCCAGCAGTTCACTCTTCCCTTCATTTCTTCAACCTCAGGGCACCTGACACATTTGCATTTAATCATCTCTGCTGATTGCTTTTGCCCAAAGCGACTTCTCCACATGCAGGGATAGCACCACCTGTAGTGGTTTTAAGTCTTAAGTAACCTTCTTCAAGGGTGCTGTTGCAGAATTCATCAGCTGGAGTCATGAACATCTTGAGTAACAGCCAAACTCTCTGACCCCTGAGCTCCCAACACACCCCACCAACCATCACACCTCAACACCTGCCTGCGGGTGCACAACTTCAGAATCACCGTCCAACTTATTCAGCATGAAATCATATGAAACAGGGGTGCAAAAACACATCAGTGCATTTGAATCAGAATTAGATACTTTATTGATCCCAGATGATATTATCTTATGACTGAACAATATAAAGTCTAAATTCAATACAATACAAAACTGCAGAAAAAGACTCAATATGAAATACACTGACCACATTAGTAGCCTGCGGACCTAATCTAAAAATAGCACAACTCGATCCTGTTACTGCTCTTTAATCACATTTGCATTTATATCGATTCTAAAATGACAATATCTCAAATAAGCATTTAAAACATGTTTATTATACATGACGTTTTGATAAGTTTAGGTAAACTCTGTTCTATCAACCTGGCGGCCTTTGTATCTCAGTACCTGTAAAGTAGCTCTCAGTTTCAAAACGTTTGGTGTCCCCTGCACAGTTATTCATGCAAATACAGCAATATTAATAATATAGATAAACAGTTTGCAGTTAAGTGAATTACTAATAACACAAATACTAGCGAAATTTCACATAGTACGACTACTGCATATAATAATATCATGTTAGGCATAATGAATTGCTTTAGTAAAGAAAATGCACATGATAATAACAAGATAATAATGCACATAACGATAATGTTTTAAAAACAATAAGAAACTGCAAAACATCAGGTTATTGAACATTTTGTTGTATGGGTGTGTGACTGGAGGAGGGGTTATAGAGTCTGATGGTTGGGTGTGTGACACGTTGTCAAATCGTTTTAGTGTCAGGGGCTTAGTGCTAAACCAATATATCATTGATCTAGTGGTTTTGTTTTCATGCGTTCAATTTGGTGACACTCTGTGATAATTATCACCCATCAAAAAACAAAAAACAAATGAATGATTCAAATGTACCTCAAACATACATGAATAAATGGATTACCTCTAGTTAGTACAAAACAATCAGCTTACAATCAGTATTTCAAGATAATCTAGTTGTCTAAGATTTAGAGTAATGTATTCTTTCAAAAACATACATATCCTGAACATATTCTAAAAGAATATTGTAGGTAAAGATGTTACACAAATGGAAAATCCAATAGTTATTTAACACGGGTAAAACCAAATGAAGGTTGTGCACCTGTCAGTTGAAAAGACGTTCAACAAAGAGTTGTCAGGATGCATGAGCTTACTGCTCTTACAAACAGTGAGGTGGATGGTGAGGGAAAGAGGAACCCAAAGATTAAAATTTCATGACTGCACAGTTGATTCTTGGGGGTTTTAAATTTCAGAATGCACTGTCAGACTCCACCTTCGTGACCAGAAGCTGTTTTGGAGGAGTTCCATCAAAGAAGCCTTTGATAAAAGCAAGATAATGACCCCAAACACATCAGAATCCACACAAAAAAGGTTGCAGGAACACAAAAAAGTTTTGCAGTGGATCTCTGAGTCTCTAGACTTCAACCCCAGTTAAAAAGTTGTGCTGTGTACTGAAGCGCGTAGTTTACAAGTGAAGACCTAAGAACATCAGGGAACTGGAAATATTCAGCATTGCAGAGTGTTTAAAAATCCCTTAACTGTGTGAATCGTCATGGCTCAGTGCTGTTATTCTCCATCAAATACTAATAATAGGGGGCAAATGTTTTTTATATATATTTAAAATAATGTGTTACTGAAGAAAACGTAGTATGAAAAAATACGTCTAAGCCTGAAAGTCTCTCATTGCATGTGTGGACTACATTTACGTTTATGGCATTTAGCAGATGTTCTTATCCAGAATTGTGTTTATTTAACAGATGCTGGTTGCTGGTTAGTCTGGCAGTGGTTATAACTGTGATCATATCCACCAAATGTTCTTAATGGTTTTATTTGTCATATTCAGTCTTGTGATATATCAGAGCAAAAAGTCACAAGAGGCTGTGTGTTACCATGGTTTTGTGACACACAGAAGCAATCTAATAAAGACCCTGCATGAAATATACTATGTTATAAACATAAATTGTGTGTAAATACTATAGATAAGTACCTTACTGTTCTAGTAACATAAATGGTGGTTATGAGTCTGTAATTGCACATATTAGAAATATGTACTGTAGTATATAAGTAATACTGACATAAGTAGCGATAGTCTCATGTCAGTATTACTTATGGTAGCACCTGATATAGCACCTAAATAAGAAAACTCCACATGATACTGCACATGGTAAGACTACGGCACATACGATACTAAGATAATAATGCACATGATGTAGCATCGTGTTATTGCACATATTATTGTGTTGGTGTGTGACAGGGGGAGGAGTTATACACGTGGATGTACCAACGCATGTCTGCAGAGAAGACAGGACGGTTTATTCTGTCTTGTCTTTTTATTACATACTGCTTTCATTCTTCAAGTGAACCAAACCAGAGTGAGTCTGGAAGCCAGCCCAGACCGACCTGCTCGGGGGTCTTGGTCCACTTTGGAGAGCACCAGGGTTCTCGTGTCAGCATTCTCACTCGCTCTAACGAACCACACTAATAGAGAAAGCACACCAGGGTTCCTTTTAATCAAACCAAACCGGCCAGGTCTGAACATACTCTCAGATTCAAGTCCTTCCGTGTAACATGAGGCATAACCCACTCATTTGAAGAGAAGTTATTCAAGAGCTCTTTTGTGTCCACGCAGTATGGAATTAGAGTTGACTGCGTCAGTTCTCACGGAGAGTGTATTGTGGGTCTGAACTGAAAGATATGTAGTTCTCGTGTTCAAGGGTCTCTTAATGCATGTGGAAGTGGATGAAACAGCAGTGGGCCTCCACCATTACTCTCTCTCTCGCTCAGAACGCTGTAGGACAGAGAGACACTCAGTTCCAACCCTGCGAGACGACAGGGTACTGCGCCAAAGAGTCACTGTTGGGAAGAAAATAATCAGAGACAGAAAACCTTTTTGACCCCAGAGGAAACTGCTTATGCTACGACTGAACAGAGACACGGAGACAAGGACAATATAAAATATAATATAAACGTAAAGTCAGAATAATCTCTCCAGAAATACTCAATTTTCTTAGTACTAAATATACGCAGCAATATACACAACATACTGTTGTCACTAAGAGGATATAAATCTATAAATAAATAAAATTACTGCTACAAGCACAAAATAAATAATTCAAATTTCTGTTTCTGTCTTTCTTTCTATCTTTCTTTCTTTCTTCCTTTCTTTCAAGGCTACACCTCTTCACTGTTCGTACTGTAGAATCAGCTCTAACAACATTTTGCATGTTGTAGTGATCAGGCAGAACTGTTTTAGTCCTCTTTTTTTGAAAAAGATGCTGTTTTTGAGGTATCTTTTGTCAGGATGACAAAAGAATAATAGCAAAAACCAGTACAGGCACTTTTGTTCAGCCTGGTCGACTGAGATATGAGGACAGTTTACTCCGAGGAGTCGTGGTGCAATGCTAACAGTTTACACTGAAGATCACAGAGCACAACAGCCTTTTGCAGATCACTGCAGAAAACGGCGTCGGGGAAGAATGTGCTCCGTCCCCTGCCGCATACAGAGGCACCTTTGAACCTAGAGTGACAGTTTCTCTCGCCTGCCAAGCAATTTGTTGAGTGGTGCATTTTGTCGGCCTGGCTTTCATAGAAGGAAAATGTTGGACCATCATTCTGTCAGTCATGACTAATTTTGCCAATCACAGGGAGAAAAAAAATGACATCATGAAACTGGCAGTTAATGGCGGGAGAAGGAGCTGCTGAGGCTCTCTTCAAAGCTTATTTAATCGCTGTGATTGTGAAGGATACACTGAGGCTTATCTGTAGCTTTGAACTTTTACATTTTGCATTCACAATACATGCAGTACATGTGAATATATATCTATCTCATTATTGTTTTTTCAGCCTTATACTCTGTATTCCTTTGGAAAGTTTATGTATTCCTCATTTTACTCAACAAAGAATATTTCTCTTGACTAGTGTAGGGGTCAAGAGCCTTATGTGTTGTTTGTTTAGTTTATTGGTATCTGTAGACAGCATCTGTAGACAGTATCAGAGTCCATCAGAAAAACCTGTGCTTTGAGTGGCTCTTGAAGGCCATTGCCTTGAGAACGGTCTTTTCAAACGTCAACTTTTTCCTGCCCTCTTGTGAAAGAGATTTGACTACAAAATCTAAACACAGTTTTGTGGCTAAGCCAAAGGTGAAGCTAACGTGAAATGGCAGATTGTTAGTCTTCATTTGTGACTTGAAGGTTGTTCTGATTACTGAAATGCAGACTCTTCTGCTATTTGAATGCATGTGTTGGACCAGTGCAGCTTACAGATGCAAATGTGAACCAGGCTGAATTTCCTCAGCGTCTCCCAGTAGGTCATGCTCCACTTACGCTATGCAAGGACTCAAGAGACACCAACATGAATAGAACAAGAAATGGTTCCATTGTCAGGGTGCAGCTCTGAGCGTCCACAGCTTCTTTCATTTTTCATTCAGTGTTTTCTGGTGTTGTTTATTAATTATCGTATTCAGTGGATTGAAACTGGTTGGTTTGAGCGTCTTCCCTAGAGTGGCCTACCTGACAAGATTAGAACAGACTGCCAAGGTTGCCCTTTTCTCAGCTGTATAAATATGTGAAAACATGTACATACGCTGTTAACCTGTGTTAAGAAAATTATGGTTTGAAGAGGACATGCCCTTCGAGATGAGTGTTCGTGAGAGCAGGGAGGAAGGCTCTTATCATCCAGACAGTTGTACATGTGCCCTTGAAGAATACATACATGTATGAAAGGACACGCAGTTAAAATGGTTTTGTTTCAAGTACATAACACATTGTGCATGGTGCTGTCGCTGGTAAAGTGTTCCAGCCCGGCTTGTGTCCAACCACTGGCAGCCTAGCATAAGTGTTAGCATTAACGCGGGCCCTGGAGGGCCGGAGCAGCATCTGGGCAGTCATGCTCCATTAACCGGAGCATCCTGCTCTACAGCGGCTAAGCTAGCACTGCTTTGGCACGGCTGCCAGGGTGATGTTCGCTGCTATGAATCCCAAGACCCTCGGGACCCCCTGCCTTGAAAAACAGCGCATCTCTAACCCCCCACCATTTCCCCAGTTACAGCGGGCCTGTCTGGACTTGGCTTTAGTGCAAACAGGGACATGTAGCAGTACGTTTAACATTCTGTACTGAATCCAGAACAGTGTTGCAAGCCTTGCAATAGCATTCCCCAAAAAATATTTCTCATTTTTGTTAGAAAAGTGGCCACTCTTTTTTAATCCCTCTGATTCTTTGTACTAAAGGATTAGTTGAATCTTGTAATCATCAAATTTTTGTATCATTATTGAGTACTTAAAAAGTGGATGTAAATGGGTTTGTCTTGATGATGAAAGAACCATGATACTGGGTGACTCAAAACCAAGCAAAGACAGGGACTGCTCTCGTCAAAGCAACATTGCACCTTGTGTCTCACACCTCTCCGAAGCATAAGGGGATGGATACCCACTGAAGGCTTTTATTTACACATTAGGTGCTAAAATGAGCAAGCAATGCTGTGTTGACTTTGGCAGCAGATATTTGTAGCGTAATATAAATCAGAAACGGTATAAGAGACTTTAACTGTTTACCAAGTGTGAGCACTAATGCAGTGTACTGGAAATATTTTGGAAAACGTGAAAGGATCCATGTATTCTGGACACTAAGGTCAGAATGTCAAAGACAGTAAGAAAAAATTGACATGGTTGAATACAGTTTAATAAGTGTACCAGACTTAGACAGTAGGTTCTATCCAACAACAAACCAAGCATTTTTGCTTGGATAAATATTACATACTGGGGCCGTGGTCACACCGAATGCAAAAAAAATATTTTGGGCCTAACAAATGAAATATAAATGTCCTATTGACTGCACTAATCTGTACTTTCCTGATTTAATCTGTACTTTCCTATGCCTAGTTCTCATGAGCATGGACCTGTTCTGTCATTATGAGTGTGTAAGTGTGTATTGTTTGAGCATGTTCAGATAATGAAAGTAGGTAGAATAATAATAAAGTGATAATAATAAACTGAAAAAGGGAGGTGGGCTTCCAGAGCCTGAACAGAAATGTTGGACACAGATCTGTCAGTTATTTTTTATTTATTGTATATGTTGCACAGCATCTGAGATTTTCTTAGATTTTCCTTATCAAAAAGAATGAGGAATGTTACTATGATGAACATCACAGACACAAGCTGTTGGCTGAAAGCTGGACAACAGGCTCATAATTTGATGTTGGCCTGCTGTCGCAAACAGGCTGCAGGTCAGATATTATCTCATAAAGGTGGTTTAATGTTCCCCTCCTCTGTTTTAGTATGCACTAAATTAGAAAGGTAGTACCGGTTTGCTGCAATGTAAACCAAGGTGTTTCTTAGCAACTGTGCTCAGTGGAATAATACAGATATTCTATTGCTTTTCAACCAGTTAGAATGTGCTGTCGGAACCAACAGTTGTATGACAAATAATATTGTAAGATGACATGTAATGATATAAGGGATGGGCAAGATGCTTGAAGATCTTAAACAAACATGCTGCACCCATTTTAACTCATTTTTTCCACTCAGTGACTAGAAATAAGTGCAAGACTAAGAAAATAATGAGTTTCAACATGGGTATATAAGAGCTAAGAGGAATTGTGAAATTATAATAACAAATAAAGCATGAAAAATGTAGAAATGCAGCCTCAGACAAGAGCCTTTTAACGAAACGATAGAAGTGCAGATAGCACGGTTGGAGTCCAGCCAGCTTTCTTCAGCTGTCGCTTATCGTGATTAGCACTAATAATCGTTCTTTATGTGTCATCCTTGAAATGCCCAGACGCGCTCATATCTCTTCCATGAGAACAGAATATGTGATAAAAACACAATTAAGGCACGATCGCCTGCATGTGCGCTGCATGGAAAAAGACTGTCCCCTTTGATGTGTCTTTTCTTTAACATATGCCTCTTTATTCTTTTTTTCTCGCCTCCCTGCTCCTGCGCTCCCTCCCAACCCTGAAGGAAGTGGAGGTAGGTAAACGTTTCTGATTTTGACTTTTTTTATTCTGTCTTTTTGTATTTTATTTTTGTTGGAGTCCCACCCAGAGAAGAAGGGTTTAAGTTATCTGATGGTGGTGGAAGATCTGGAAACTAGAAGATAATTACATAAAAGGCATATGTAATTTTATTATTTTATCATGTCGTTCGTTTTAGGGTCATCAGAAAGAAAGGGATAAATGTAGTTTACACAGATCGGATTAAATTAGGTTTGATTTTTGGCCAGAGACCCAGGTAACCATGGTTGTTGACAGAATTAGGCTGCGGTTCTCGGATAAAAGCAGAACCGCAGGACACCGTCATGCCTTCTCTTTAGTCACCGTCTGTCTTGCACAGATTGAGTGAGTTTCCACTGCTTCTGTTCCTGTGGGTGTGAACTTGTGTAAAGTTGTGATCTGTGTTGCCATGGTGTTCTTTTCTATAAACCATTAGTGCTGATTTTATTATTGTAATATATTAGTTAGTAGTTTAGTTTTAAAGATTCAGTGATGTCTGTAATAATGCCTTTGGTATTATCATTAATAAGGCTCTTGCTGAGATGCATTTAACTTTTTAATGCTGTATATTAAAATGTTATAACAGTATTAATATTTTTTGTTTGTGTTTTTTTTTATAGGATGACTACGTCCGAACTGTGGAAGATCCCCAGGGTTCTGAGGAAAGTGAGTTATATATACTTTTATATAAAGCTGCATCCTTATCAGAAATGTGCGCTCACGATGCCTCTGATCACACTTGGAAAAAAAAACGTGTTGTTTTGTTCGATCATAAGAGCTCCGCCCCTTGTAGTGTGTTTATGAGTCTGCTGTGTGTTTTGCTCCCCGTTTGTGTTTCTTCATGTTTTGTCACTTCATGTTTGGTCGCCATATCCGTCACACCATAGCCTTTCTCACTGACAGACATCGGCTCTCTGTGACCGTTGGCTCTCTCTCCTCATACGTTTCAGAGCCGACTCTGCCGACTACATTTGCAAAGTCCCCTTTGTTGTAACCATCTGGTATTTAAAACATTTAATATGATTTAATGTGATACTTCATAAAATAAAATGAGTATGTACTTCTATTCACAAAGAGAACGTCAGTAGAGTCGCCGGTCTTTCAGTGGTCCCACTAGTATACACATTGCTTATGGATGGTACCTTATGCGACTCACATGACCGCCCAATGTGGTTCCAGCATGCAGATCTCAATGTCTTCTGGACCATTTACATTATTTAGCAGATGTTTTTTTTTAATCCAAAGCCACTTCCCTTCCCCAACTACAGGGGGGCAGTCTCCCTGGAGCAACTTGGGGTTAAGGGTCTTGTTCAAGTGTGCTGAAGGTAGGATTCAAACTCATGGGTCCAGAGGCACGTATCCTACCCACTAGGCCACCACTACCACCATCCCGGACAATGTTAACGCTAGTCGCATGGTTTATAGGAGCAGGACTGTGCTGCCAGTTTAATAAGTATCAAAGCAGTCTTTCCTGATTCGCGTACTTCTCACCACACACATTTTCTGGCCTCTTCAGATTGATTGACAGTGATACGAGAAGTCAGTCATCACTGTGCCAGCAGTTTACTGTTATCTGCCTGTAGTGCTCTGACAGCCACGCTCTCGTACAGATTAAACAAACCCTTGTAGGTAACTGGTTAATTTATCTCTGTCTTTTCAAAGCATTCATTTACCTGTTACTAACAATCACTCTTTTCTGAGCACTTTCTACCTTTCTGTATTACAGAATATAAATCCAGCTTAAATCTTAAAGGGGACATATTATGCAAAACTCCCTTCAGTCCTAATAGGTCTATCGGCTACAAAACATGAAGTTCTTTGCACGAAATCTCTCTCACATAAAGAGATCTCACCAGCTTTATTCTACACAGTTTCAGGCCCTTTCAAAATGAGCCGTTTGGACGGAGGGCCCAGTGTGATGTAATACATAAAACCACCCCTCATCTGTCAAGACCCTACCCACTAGATTGGTTGACGATCTGCCATTTTGTCTGCTTGTTTTACGAGGTCGGAGAAGCTGAGTGCTGAGGCTACAGGCAGAGGCGAGTCACACATAAAGTGTTGTATTGTTGCTGCAAAGAATAGCACAAATCCTCCACTTTCTCCCAGACAAAGAAAACCAAAGGACTGCGTGGCTCCATTTAATTTTCAATAGCCATGTCCCAGCAACAATTGGTGGACTTTCAAATAACGACTTTTGTGTTTCTATCGCAGTTAAGTATGAACTCGCTTGTTCATTTTGTTTTGTTTCATTATAAGCAGCGTAAGGGGTGGGTGGAGCATGGGATGGGTGGGGTGTGGCCAACAACAGCTTATTTGCATGAAACGGACAGAGCCCTGAAACAGCTCATTTTAAAAGGGACTGAAACTGTGAAGAATAAAACCCGTGAATCTCTTTATGTGAGCGCGGCTTTGTGCAAAGAACTTCATGAACCTGTTTTGTAGCCCATAGTGAGTTTTGCATAATATGTCCCCTTTAATGTTTGCAGATAGGACTTTCTAACCCTTAAAGCTCACAAATGTTGCTGCATTATTCAAAGGAACCTAAGTACATACATAATTAAACATTCAGATAAACAAATAATTAAATTGCTGAAAATTACAAAACCATGGCAAAAGGGATGTTTTTTTTTCCCTCAAACACAGCAGATACATTTTATATCACAAGGAATCTCTATTAATAAACAAAAATGGGATGTTGACTAAATTTTTTGCGTTTCAGAAAGTGTTATTGTTTGTTATTAATAACTTAGGCTTAAAGATGATGTTCTGCATCCAGATTGAGTGCTCTGGAGTCCGGTGTAAATCTAGAGCTGTAATAAAGCTCTTCAATGTGTGTTGTAGATGAGCGCTGGTATATATTGCAGTTCTTTGCTCTTGCGCTGTAGGCATTAAAGAAACACATTGTAAAAACGTCACCTTGTTATTACTCATCTGAGCAGTATTTTTCTGAATATTCCTCATCAAGTCATAAACATGATTACAGGCCTACATACACTGCATGAATAGAAGTATTGGTATACCTGGACCATTGCACCAACAGGGATTTTAATGACATTACATTCAGGGACATGGAGTTTAATATGGAGTTGATCCCCCTTTGCAGCTATAACAACTTACACTCTCCTTGGAAGGCTTTCCACATGATATCAACGCCCATTAATTCTGTAAAGCATTTATGAGGTCAACAGCTGGATGAGATGTTGGTTTGGCTCACAATCTCTGTTCCAGTTCATCCTGAAGGTGCTGGATGGGGTTGAGGTCAAGTTCTTCCACAACAAACTCCTTCAGCCATGTCTTTATGGAGCTCGCTTTGTACACTAGGCCACAGTCATGCTGGAATAGAAAAGGTTCTTCTCCAAACTGGGTCCACAAAGTGGCGTTGTCCAGAATGTCTTGGTCTGCAAAAGCATTAAGATTGTCCTTCACTGGAAGTAGAGGGCCCAAACCCTGAAAAACAGGTGTGTCCCAAAACTTTTGTCCATATAGCGCAGTCATTAAGATAACACTCACTGTTTCCATCAATTCCGAGATGTTTTGCTGTGACTTTGACTGTTTGTGACCATAATAAACTTAAATAATTGGAACTAAATTAACAGGATTTTATCTGCAATCTGGTCATCAAAAAGTTTCAATCAGTTTCACAGAACATATGTGAGCTTTCTCAGAGCCTCAGGATAAACCGCCATCCTGTTGCATTTAACTCAAAGTCTCGCTCAGTTCTCAGATCAGTGAGACTGGCTAATGTGTCTGTGAGACAGGAGCATCCCCGAGCATTAATCAGCACCTTGAAAGATCTCCATCCGCATAACAAGCGTCATCTTCATCCCCAGCAGCGTTAGAAGACAAAAATCAGAGAGAGAGATCAATCTGTGAGATCTGGGTGACCTATTAAACCCATGTTTTATATTTCAAAAAGCCTTTTAAGAACAGCTCACCACGACATTAAGGTGATTTAGGCAGCGGTTCCTTTGATAAATTGTTAGGCAAGATCATTTGCCAGATAAGTTTATCAGAAAGGTGTAATTTTGTCTGCAGGTGGTTTCAAGAGCTCATTATTAAAGTCTCCTAAGTCTTCAGATGAGGACCAAGACAGTATTTTTGAAATCATGAAACATTTCTTCTACTTTAGTTACCATCTGGTACAGAAATCAAGCATCTTTTGTAACTGTCCAGGGGCCTATTCTTCATACGTCGCTTGATACATCCGAGATGAACTGACACATCTAAGATGAGATCATCCGGCTACTTAGGATGTGGCTAATTTGGTTCT
>JBBJLR010000111.1:36619548-36640223 GCA_037577145.1 Brachypetersius gabonensis | reverse complement strand
TATCAAGACCCAATAATACTGTATAGGTCACTGAAGTTAAAAATGTTTACAAAAGAGAAAAACCTGAAAATGTAGCCTTTTGATGAAGTTTGATTTAAAAGATTTGAAGATTTTACAGATCTGAGTATTGATGTTTAGAAGAGACTTTTGCTTCTTACTATAAAGAAACGCTGATTTTGTCATCATTACTATAAAGGAAATATATATAAATGCCTCACACTTTAATTGCAGTGGCTATTTTTTGTTTAGTACAGTTGAGTGAGCATCCTGAGTTTTGACATTTTTGATTACAGTTAAGACATGATATGGGTAGAAATCACACAAAAATCTAAAAACTGGTTGATGAGACCAAAATAATCTGTAGTGTCTTGCTTCAGTGCTTACTATCATTTGGAATGGAAGACTTTCAGACCAGTACTTTGCAGTTTTACCTCCAAGTACTATCGGTTTTCCATTTCTCTGGAACATGGTGCACAATTTGTAAGAAGTTTCAGTTGCACTGCAATGGCATGAGCACTCGATAATTATCCCTCAGAAATTCTGTAACCTCGCGGCATTTTCTGCTGCCGCAATGTGGAATGATCTCCAATTAACCTCCCAGTCTATTTTAACGCAAAGGTAATTTCTTTCATTTTTTTCTCCCCTTAAAGGCTTATTTCATCTGCAATAAGGGAGCTTGTCCCAAGTCTTAGGCAGTGCAGTGCAGTTTAAACCCATAGTGCCCTAGATCTATCCATCTGAATGGTACTGTGCACTGACTCCTGCCTGCTGAAGCTTAAAAACACAAAAGCGGATCTGAATTGTTCAAAATATTTATATATGATGCTTTCTTGTCCATAATCAATCATTTCCAATACCTGGGTTTAGTTCAAGGCTATGATGTGAAGAAACACATGGACTTCATTGTACAATATTTACAACTGTGCAAGTTCAAATACTGATACATGGAGTTCCACATTCATGAGCTACTTAATGCTGCACATACTCTCCTATCAGCGCTGATATTCACAAAGTACCTGCAGCGTCTCAAAGGAATGTGCACACACATCTCTGTACTACAGCGAGAACACTGAGGACGCAAACAGAAGACAATATGAACATTATCTACAATTTGACACACAGACTGTACACAAATATTTCACTTTACAACTCGAAGAAAATCAGATGAGTGGTGTATTTTGGAAGCTAGCCATAGTTCGTCATGTTTTCATCACACATTATGGTCTGCGTGACACCTACCCAACAGGTATATGGACATCCAGTGAAGTTCAAAAAACATCTGTGGATCTTCCTACCATTCTCGAGCTGTTTCCATGGAGCTGAAGTGTTATTGCTTCATAAACACCTACTGGATAACAGTAACGGTTCCCAATAACAGTATGGAACAATCATGGGCGGCTCCACATGCACTTGCACTAATAATCTCAAATAATTATGCAAAATAACTATCAATAACAGTAAATGTTCATAAAGTAGACATACCATGCACTTTCTGCAATGCAAGAAATTAAGCGATTAATTAAAAGCAAGTATTAAAGCTACACACTCACACATACAGTACTGTGCAAAAGGTGGACAAGAATATTAAAAACTACTCATCTTGGCAGTACGTGTGTTTTGGCTGTTAAACGCTATATAACAGAATAAATACAAATAAAGATCATTTAAGAAGTTAGTGATTTGGTTAGAAGAATGGAGTTAGAAGAGCACAATGGTAATTCTCAGTGAACTCCAACAATTACATTAACTGTAAAGAACAAGGTTTTGTGAGGTACTGTATAATAGCTGTAAATATTAGGCTTCTTCGAGGAGAGGTTTGGAAATGATTAAGCTAAGACACATAAAATAGCAATGTATTGTTTATTTGTATTTATTCTAATGTTAATGTTAGAGTGTTTCTTAACAAAGGTTTTCTGAACAGATACTCAGCTTCACATTTTATTTTTCAGACGCCAAAGACTTCTGCACAGTACTGTGTGTCCTTGGGAATGACTGTTTTGCATATCCTGATCTTCTTAGAGCTGTTTGTTGTTTTTTTTTTTTGTCAATCTTAGTAAATGGGTACCATCTGTACGATCTCATGTTGGCAGTGTGTACTTCGCCTGGATCAACAGAAGCAGCGCTGCTACTGGGTTCCAGGCCTAAACTCAAACTGCGTCCTTGCACCAAATAAATATAACACTACAATAAAAATGTGTCGCATGTGAACACTCAGAATGCAAAAATCATGTATTTGTGTGTTCCAATTACAGGATTAAATGATTTTCTATGTTTCTGGTTTTCCTGGATGGAATGTGGAGTGTTTTGGGCTCAGTGAATGAGTTTCTTTAAGCCAATATCCAGTACTCTCTCCGAATCCCTTTATGACAGTACTCTCTCTCCCCAACCACTCATCAGAGGTAAGAGTCCTTTCAAGTCTTGCCTCAGTCAATGTATTGAGAGAGCCAGCGGAAACCCTCCCCGTAGCCCTGTTTCTTCAGGACACTGCACATGAAGACTTCCAGCGGACGCACGTTCAACTCCTTCAGTGACACGGTTCCCTGAAAACAGATGATGCAAAGCTGTCTTACAACACAGAATACTATGCTATTAATTTACACTCACATTTATAATGGGGTGTAAAAGAGAAAAACAAAACATTCTAAAACTATCCCTCAATATCATTCAGCAAACACATTTGCCATTTTTGTGGAATCCAAAAAATGTGAAAATACTGAAGCAGTTAGTTATAGTTGAGTACACCATACATCAGTCAGTATTGGGGCACTTCTGTTTCCAGCGTTTTGGGCTGGGCCTCTTACTTCCAGTGAATGACAATCTTAAGGCTTCAGCAGACCAAGACATTCTGGACAACACCACCTTGAGGAAGAACCTTTTCTATTCCAGCATGACTGTGTCCCAGTGCACAAAGCGAGCTCCATAAAGACATGAGGTCAGTGTGGAAGAGATTGACTGGCCACACAGAGTCCTGACCTCAACCCCATCCAGCACCTTTGGGATGAACTGGAATGGAGATTGTGATCCAGACCTTCTCATCCAACATCAGTGCCTGACCTCATAAATGCTCTGCAGAATGAATGGACACAAATCCCACACAGAAACTCTGAAATCTTGTGGAAAGTCTTCCTAGAAGAGTGGAAGCTGTTACAGCTGCAAAGGGGGATCAACTCCATATTAAAGTCTGGATTTTAATGTAATGTCATTAAAGACCCTGTTGGTGTAATGGTCGGATGTCCCAAGACTTTTGTCCACATGTATTTGCGTATGGTCAGTGCGCAACATATTCTGAACATTTTAGCCACCCTTTTATGACAATGATGTTGTCGAATGGAAATGTGTCACATATGATTTCTATTTTAGGCACTCCAGGATTGATTTTGCAGGCTAATGCAATGTTATTCCTGAAATAAGCCACTGAGCCAGTAAATCTAGAGCTGGATGGCTGGCCGATATGGATTACAAATAAAACAAATTAAAATATTTTAAAAACTCCTCCTAAAGCCCTTTGACATGAAACACCAGCAACTTCTTGTTAATTGGTGTACCATATAAACAGCTTAATATTGACACCACATAAAAAAACAGACCTAGAATTTTATTCCTTCCATATGGAACTTGCAAACATTACATAAAAAAAAAAACATTGTTCTCTCATAATAATTCTCTGAGTGAAAATAGCTACACCTGCACAAACCCCTGTGAACTATAAGATACAGAAGTCTGAGCTGATTTTTTTTTTTTTTTTGCAATTTCTTCTGGGTCACTTAACCTGCGATATGAATTTCTTGTATTCCATAGCTGAGTGTCTCTGTTTGGTAAGACATCAAACAGAACCCCTGAGCGGCAGAGAGGACTCCTTCACACATCTGTCATCAGTGAATACTCTTCCATGTTTCACAGTGTGATCCTTTGCTTTATTTACATGTTTTTGCAGCGGCACAGACTTTGAGGGTGTTAATTTGCGTATAACATCTGGACAGGACACATATGATGGGTTCAGACTTACACTTTATCTCAAAATATAATAAACAAAGTGCACACAGCATGGTCCTTTAGAAAAAAAGAATCCCAAACTGTTCTCTCTATGAGGGTTGGAACGGGTGAAACTTTACTTTAGCCAGTAGGCTTGCCACCATCTACTGAACTTAGATGGTCGTCAGGATAGTTGGGGGAATGTGTATGATATTTATGTCTAAGAGAGTGTGAGAGTCACTGGAGAAAGTCTTACGCTGGCAACTTAAAAAAAAATAATAATGTGAACATTTTGTACTCAATGTTTGTGATACGGTGACATTGAGTGTATTTGATATTTCTCCTCTCCTAGTGTCGTGTGCAACTGAAACACTGAAGAATTAAGGCACTTTAAGTAATCTTATAACATCTCAACCTTGAATTCAACCTCTCACTTAAGTTCAAGAACTACAGAAACTGTGATTTGTATAATGTGAGGATGTTTCCTAAAATGCCTGCTGCTTTATTGTATTTTTTTATTTTTGAAAATTTAATAAAAACTTGATCACAAAAAAAGAATTACAGAAACTAACTAAATTTGTTACTGAAGTTAAAACACATTGTTTTTGCAATTTGAAAATATCTACTATGGTCTCTGTGCTTGTCCGTGTGTGTGAGTGTGTCCTAGACTCTGACCTTTCCAGTGGTCTGTCCATCAAGAGCAAAAACCTCTCGCAGCCTCGCCTCACTCATTGCCTCCGGCCGATCGATCTTGTTCCCCAAAACCAAGACTGGCACGCTAGATATAGTCTCATCTGAGAGCAGGGCCTGAGCAGACAAAGGAACCTTTCAGGTTTAAAAAATACGAGAACAAAGACGAACATGGACAGCGATGAACGTGCAGCTAAAGTGAGCAAAGCTTACATCGAGCTCAACTTTGGACTCGGCAAGACGTTCATGATCTGCACAATCGACAAGAAAAACCACTCCGTTCACAGCTGGGAGGTAATTCTTCCACACTCTCCTGGCTGGAGGAAGAGTACGGTTACTGCTTAGTTCTCAAAGTTTAAGTTTATTACAAGTAATATAAAATAATGCAGCATATATTCACATCGAATGGAGCGTGAATGTTAAGCCTGACCTTGTACATGTCCACCAAGATCAAATGTGGTAAATGTCATTCCAGCGATGGTCAGCTCTTCTGAGGCTGAAGAAAAAAAAGAGAAAAATGTATCAAACAGAAATATTTGGAGGGACATTAACATATTATTAGAACATGAATACTGCAACCGTGTAACAGCTAATGAACTAAAGCATTTATTACTAGGATGCAGCGTAGGCACATGCTGCCCCAGCCTGTCGTCTTTCAGCATGTGCAGCAGAGTCGTCTTTCCGGCATTGTCCAACCCCAGGAACACCAGCTTCCCTGATTTCTTATACAGACCTGCAATTTTAACAAGAAAATATAATGTGTGGGAATGTTAGAGTGTTATTTACTAAACCGAGTGTATACTCATTTGAATGAGACTATAAACTTACCAAGGAACTGTAATACACCACTAAACCCTTTGTAGATCCAGTCAAATATAAAGGACATTGTGGGGCTGTCTCCTGTAAAAAAAAAAGAAGAACTTACAATTATTAAAAGGAAAATGTATAATAGATATAGCAATAAAGTAGAACAGAAGTGTTTCAGGAGGCCAGACAGCAGCTTTGATAGCAGGTCTTCATCTGAGCAGATGTGTCTTATGACAGGTGACATATCTATCACAATATCTCCAGCTGTCTTTATAGCACAGCAGTCTTTCAGGTAAACACAGTCTCTGTCGTATCCTGGGTTGAATAATTTAAAATGAAAGCTCTTCAGATTCCTGGCTTGCAAGATGATACATTTATGCATGTAAAAGAGGCAATACTGGGTTGTCAAGCCCCAAACCAGAAAGCCGTAAACTAAGAGCTATTTAAAACTGTAAGGTAAGGCTGTACCAATATATTGGTTGTTATGCACTACTGATATCACAGAGGGTTGTATGCAAATGAGGGGCTCCAATTTCTACACTTATTTTTTTTGTGCGAGTTTGTGTACCAAAAATATACTTTGTAATCCACCATATTCCATTCATGCATGTCCAGTTTTCAACCTCTGGTTATCACTTTATTAAACAGGCTGTTTTTGTTCCTTTAAAACTGATAAATGTAAATGGTCTTTTCTTTGACTGACTGTCCTGCATTATACCTTATTAAAAAGGTAGCAAAAAATTGAAACACTCTTTAGAGTTTCAGCATGAATGGGCTATGCCTAACTGCAGTAGACTGAATAAGAAAAGGGTTGGTTTTGTGACATCACAAAAACAACTATTTGAAAACAGGTCTCTCCATGCGATCATACAATCACATTACTGTATTGTATTGTCTCTGGCGTAACTTGTACTTTGTTAAGTCTTGCTACATGTTTCACCGTGGCCTGTGACGAACCGTTTCATCACACCATGTACATACTTTGAGCTACTGATAACAGAGCAAACCTGAACGTTGAACCTCGTTTCTTGCATTTTAGATCCCTTACATGGACTGTAGACAATAGACAATAATGGCAACACATCATTATACCGCTACATATTGCTTTTGAAGATGTTAAAAGTCCATTTCATCATTTTGGGAAGGAAAAGTTTTAAAGCTTGTAACAGTACATTGACTAACTCCCTTCATTTAGCCCATACATAAAACCTGAGCTACAAAACAGCCCGTTTTGAGATCGTCACAAAGTCAACACATTTTAATACAATATATGAACAAAAGTTTTGGGACGCCTGTCCATTACACCAATGGGGACTTTAATGACACTGCGTTCAAATACAGGATTTCATATGGCGTTGGTCCCTCCTTTGTAGCTATAACAGCTTCCACAAGATTCGGGAGTTTCTGAGGGAATTTGCGGCCATTCGTTCTGTAGAACATTTATGAGGTCAGGTACCGATGTCGGACGTGAAGGCCAGGTTCACTATTTCGGTTCCGGTTTATTCCAAAGGCGTTGGGTGGGTTTGAGATCAGGGCTCTGCGCGGGCCAATCAAGTTCTGCCACACCGAACTCACCCAGCCACGTATTTACGGAGCTCGCTGTGTGCACTGGGGCAAAGTAATACCGGAATAGAACATATTCTTCTCCAAACTGTGTCCACGAAGTTGTAAGCATACCAAAATGTCTTGGTATGCTGAAGCAGTAAGATAGCTCTTCACTGGAAGTAAGTTGGCTAGCTCAAAACCCTGGAAAAGAGGGCTGTCCCAATACTTTTGTCCACATTGTGTATATTCCTTCATAATATGTGGCAGTACAATCGTACAGCCCTGCTACACCTAACGGGCTACCCAACGTTGGCACTGCTCCCACTGAAACAAACCAGGTTTTACTTCATTTCGACCAAGCTTTTCATGACTACTGTAATTACAAAGAAGTCTCAGGGGCTTTAGGAATAAATAACTGCATCCAATTTCACACTTTAATCCCGGGCCGCTGTTTTCCTGTTAGCTGCTATCACTAGCTGGTTAGCCTGTGAGCTAACGGTGGTCCACCCCGTTTTCGTCCTCTGCAAATTCTCACAATACAAATTTGGAGATCTCACCTTTTTCTGTCCACAATACTGTCGGAGTAATGTGGCACTAGGTCCTCTGTTGGGTTTAAATGGCCGGCGTTGTGTTGTGTTGTAAGTAAATAACCCGTTAGCTCGCTTGCTAACGGTGCCGCTGGGAGAAGACGGCGTCCGTGGTAACCAGAGACTCGCGAGACTCACTGTCTCTGAACTGACTCTTTAAAGATTCGGGTACACACACTATCTGGCCAAAAGTAATGGGACAGACCTGTCCTCCAGAGGTTATGTATACAGTATATGCACTTTGAACTGACTTTTCAAAGATTAGAGAACATACACTAATATGGACAAAATATTGCTTAGCAGTAAGCTATGTTTATAGCATAGACATTTTGGACAACACCACGCTACTCGTTTGGGGACACCGTTTGCGGAAGAACCTTTTCTGTTCCAGCATGTCTGTCTCAGGGCACAAAGCGAGCTCCATAAACACATAGTTGGATGAGTTCAGTGTGGAAGAACTTGACCCCCCCTGACCAACCCATTTCAGCACCTGTGGGATTAACTGGAATGGCGATTGTGAGCCAGGCCTTATGTCCAACATCAGTGCCTGACCTCATAAATGATCTACAGAATTAAACTCCCACAGAACCTCCAAAATCTTGTGGATGTTTTTCTACTCAAAAATGTTGCAATGTAGTTTTAACCCCAACCAGGAGCAAAACTATTTGCATATACACGTGTGCCATTTCTGCCATAAAACATGTTGAGAGTGTTAATATATCTTCATACATGAATAAACCTCTACATTTTAAACAAGGGAAGCTGGTAAAACACTACAGCTCCTATGCAGCAGGCTTTGTGTCTAACAAGACCCCTGTTCTACATTCAACGCAACTGCATATTTGCAAAAAATAACACTCTTACATAGATAAAACAGTAAAAATCCATGCAGACTGGTGCCTGTACCAACAGACATACTATTGCCTTCAATGCGTGTTAATGAGCAACAATATGCTGCCTTGCATCAGATGATCGATTCATTAAAAACGGACGATTCAAAAGAGTCGATTGAGTGAATTGAATTGTCCCGATGGTGCTTCTTCTTCACCTCGATGAAGCTCCAGGAGTGATGTGTTTCGGGAACACTTCAGCGCCACCCTCTCTAAGAACTGCCTGAACAGCTTGACATCAGACTTACGCTATATGGTCAAAAGTATTGGGACACATCCGTTTTCCAGGGCTTTGCACTAGAATCTCGGCTTTCAGTGAAGTACTATCTTAATGCTTCAGAATACCAAGACTTTGGACTTTGTGGACAAGAGCCTTTGCTATTCCATCATGACTCTGCTCCAGTGCACACAGCAAGGTCCATCAAGGCATGGCTGGATGAGTTAGGTGTGAAACCCATCCAACACCTTTAGGATGAACTGGAACGGTGATTCTCGTCCAACATCAGTGCCTGACCTCATAAATGCTTTACAGAACGAATGGGCACAAATTGCCACAGAACACCTTGTTCGTGCTTAAATACTATTTCATACCCACCAGCTGTCTTTTCTTAGGCATATTGAATAGATTAAAAATGAAAGAAATGGGAACAAATGCTTTACAGCGATAGGCTGCATGAGACTAAAAATACAAGGAGCCTAGATAAAGGAGTTGCATTCAGGTGCATTCAGCACCACCAGTATACTGATCACCGCCTGATCATCTGGAATCATCTGCTGCTGGTTCTTCACTGGTTCAGGACTTCAGTTAGATGCTCTTTGTTCTGCTTGAATGATTCATATGTAGGTCACTGTGTGTCTTAACCAACAGAAACATTCCTCTGAAACTGGTCAGATTCAGGGACTGGACTGAAAATAAGAGTCTTTGAAAGTCCTTCAGAAAGCCTGGAGAACTGTTCCTCAAAACAATATTAAAAATAAAGATGTCTGCCACAGTCCTTTACATACTCATTGGTACTGAGCATATGCTCTAATGGAAAGCATCTTCCTGAAATGTATGAAAGAACATGTTATACTGAAATATATTAATTACACATTTCTGCAGATGAGTACAGACGTGTTTCTCCAGTGTTCCTACCTTCAAGATCTGCCACAAATTTGACACTGTGCCTTTGGCAGACGAGCCACTCCTGGGAAGATTCACCAGTGTCTCTACGGTTCTCAATTTATACATAATGGCTCTCACTGTGGCTCGTTGATGTCCTAGAATCTTAATAATTTTGTAACAACCTGTTGGCTAAAATACTTCAACAGCCTTTTACCTCTCTTCTGTTCTGGGTTTTCATTTTATCATGACATGCGTATGTAAAAACTATATGGTGACTACATTGTTCTGTTGGTAAGTTTCAGTAAGAGTGAGGTTTACATGAATTGGTGTGATTGTATGGAAGCCTAAATGTGGATCAATCTTTTTTCTCTTTATCTTTGCACTTTGGGCTGGTTGCAGTATCAGACATCATGAAAGTCCAAAAGTCAAAGCTAGAATTAAGAATAGCTGAAAAAATGCTGTGTAAGTAATACTTTCAAAAATTATATTTGTGATAAAAAATAACTTCCACATTTCCAGACATGACAAAAAAAGCTTTATTCATGTTTGAAATGCTTTAGAATGTGGTTACAGTCATTAGCTGAGCCCCCTGAGATATCAACTTCCCCCACCTAAATTGAACTCCTCTCTTTCAGCTGATCAAGAACATGTGAAGGCAATAAGTTGGGATCAGGTGAGGTTGAAGTCTGCAGGAACACAGTTGTCCATGAGCAGGATTGGTGAAGACTGATCTAAACCGTCTGCAGTAAGTAACGATAATTACTAATTGCTAATTATCTGTAAAACCCATTTCCAATGCGGGAGGAAAGTAAAGTAATTACAACTTAAATAAATTCAGCAGACTGGCTAGTTTAACTAAGCGAATCCTAAGTCTTTGCTGCCTGATGTCCAGTGATGATTACTTGCAGTAATAGAACCATTTATCAGCTGGAAAAGCAGAAAACAACAAAATATGTGGTTATAAAATTTGTCATTTAATTTATTTCCACAATATGAATACAGTGTATTAGACATCTGTTGGTTAGTTAGTTCACTACTGATGTCTGTACAACAATAGCAGAAGAGTAAAACACTCACAGACACTGTGCATGTATTTTTATTACTGAGAATGACTTACCTGAACTTGGGATGGGTTCTGCTTCACCATATGCACTTGCCTGAGGGGGGAAAATGTAGATATTTGATGTATTTCATTGCAAACTACTGGGGATATTCTGAGAAGAGCAGTATATACGTTCACTATGAGTACACCTAAACGTTTCTGAATCTTTCTTTTCTAATACAGTGTCGTTAAGACATTATTATTAGCTTTATAATAAAAAAGCCTGGGGATAAAAAATGTCTGGGGATAAAGACACTTACTGAGTCCACTATGGTTTTGGCCTCATTGCTGGAGCAGATAAATGGACTGTCTGTGACACAGGTGTTCATGCTGGAGAAGACATCAGAAATAAAGCACATATGTATATAAAATACATATTTAAATAAATAAAATCTATAAAATACACTTAGTATGTGTAGTATGTGTTAAATTGGTGTGTGTGTGTATATATTACAGCCTGAAGCAGTAAAACATTTGTTCCCATTTCTTTAATTTAATCTCAATATACCAAGGACAGTTTAAGAGTCCTACAATTGCATTTATGCACCAGCAAAGTGATTAAAGTTTGCACATAGAGAAATGAGGGATGTCGGAAAACCTTTGCACAGTACTGTAGGTGGACATACCAGTTGAGCTCTCCTGCATCTGTCTTTTTCATTATCAGTGCCTGCCAGTATCCATGAGTGTCCTTTATTGTCTTAATGGCAAAGTCCTGAAGATGAACAAAGACAAGAGAATAATTATATGATGTGTGATAATATTGTTGAGTGTTGCGATGGCGATATCACATGCAATATCACTGCTTTGGATTTGCTGGTAACAGAGACTCCAGGCGCTGACTAGCCTATGCATAAAAAAATGAAATGCAATATTTCCATTCCAACATGTTTTTTTTTTTTAATTACTTAAACAGAGCATTTACTGCCTCCAACAAAACATTTGAACCATTGAACATTGTTGAAAAAAATCTGAAAATATGTTTTTATTCATTTTAAATCTTAAATAAATGTAAACAAAATTTAAATTATGGTAAGTACTTAGCTAGAAAAAAATAGCAAAAGGAACAATCTATAACAGTTATCAGGTCTGGGTTTTGTTTGTGTGCTTTTATTTTGACATGGGGTTTAGCCTCATTTCTGTGCCTCGGCTGATCGGGAATGAGGCCTTCTGATGTACAGGTGTTTGTGTTTTAGTTCTAGTATAAGTAAGAGTCCTTAGTTTAGTTAGCTGGTGGGTTCACCGGTATATTCTGTTCTGCTTTTGGAAATAAAGACAAAGAGAAGGACTGAACGTCTGCTTGTGTGACTCCTGCTGTTGTGGTCCACGACGTGACAACAGTAGCACAGAAGATGAAGAAAACTGTTCAGTGATTTTTTTGCCCTCTTCTTTGTGGCACTGGGTGAAGAGCTTTCAAAAAACACCATTTATTGCAGTTCAGTCAGTCATTCGCGATATGTATATTGCGCGTGTTAATATCACGGTGATGGTAAATTTGCGATATATTGTGCAGCCCTTATGTATGTGTGTGTGTGTGTGTGTGTGTGTGTGTGTGTGTGTGTATGTGTGTGTATATTTAAGCCTAAAAAGACAGGGTTGAGTGGAGGAGTGTAACTGGGTTGATGAGTTCAGCGTCATTTTACCCTGTTCTTGAATTCACTGTTGAAGGCAAACTGGTTTTCTGGTTTCCCGTCTGGTACTTTGTACATTCGGAACCAGTCCACCGTTGCCTCCAGGTAGCCCGGCTTCAGCCTCCTCACGTCTTCGATGTCTGGGAAAGTTTACGGTTCAAGGTTACATTATTTACACCAGCAGCTGTGAACACGTGCGTAATGTGATGAGATGTATCTGCAGGTACCGCAAAGCAACATATAGCAACATACAACAGAGAGCAAGTTGTAACACAAACAACACAATAGACACTCCAAAAATGTAACAGTGTAGTGTGAACAGGATGTAAACCTTCAAGAGTGACTAGTATTGCACCACAAGTAGGATTATTGCACAGGAGGCAGTTACAGTATTGAACAAAGTGTAAGGGGTGACAGAAACTATACGATAAATACACAATATAGCAATGTAACAGTAGTGTGAGTCGAGTCATAATCTGAGACAATACAGTAAGTAGACAATTCAGCAGTGCAACAGTAAAGTGGGAAAGGTATGCAAACCTTCCAGCATTAATCATAATTAATTCTGACCAAACATACAATATTGCACAGGGTAAAGTATGAAAGGGTCATAAACCTTCCAGAATGAGTAACAATATTGCACCATACGAATGGCTGCCAGTGAGCTGGAATCAGTTTAGGATCAGTGTGAACTGAAGGCTTTCACTCACCGTTAAAGTCGTCAGCCTCAGGGTCCTCTACATTAATGACGATGACTTTCCAGTCTGTCTCCCCCTCGTCTATCAGTGCCAGTGTACCCAGCACTTTCACACGGATGACCTCTCCACGAGAGCACACCTGGAGAGAGGGAGAAACATTTAAGGAGATAAAAGCCAGAATGACTCATGCACATCTGCTCTAAAATAAATTTGCTCAAATTAAATCAAAATGCCAGCTGCCTTGCCAGACCATAAAAATCATCATTTATGTCTTTCTGAGTTTCTGTACTAACATCTAAAATGAGCCACAGATGTGTAGGAGTTTTGGATTTGATTATTGCTGTTTTTTGCTTGGCAAGACCACCTTAGTCAAGTCCATATCCAGGATTACTCAATTCCAAGTCAACACTGAGTCCATATGGCGAAGACAGACAAAAAAAGAACTATCTCTGAGACTTACCTGCCTGTTTACAGTGTGTGTGTGTGTGTGTGAGTGTGTGTGTGTGTGTGTGTGTGTGTAAGGAGCTGTTTTATATGTGTATGTATGAGATGTTGCTTATTATGTTTGTGTGTGATCCTGTTTAACTGTGTGGAATCCTATATGTTTTTAATGGGTGTGTGTGTGAATGTGTTTGTGTGTGTGTGTTTGAAGTTTTGAACAAGCTTTGCTTAATCAATGATTTGTCAATCGTTTAGGCTTCTGTTGTGAGAACAATGTCCGAGCCAGTTCAGAGGTATTTCTGTTCATTCCTTCATATTTTGCTTCCAAAGATCCTGACTTTCTTGTATTTTTTTATTCTTGAGGAACAGTTCTCCAGGCTTCCTGAAGGACTTTCAAAGCCTCTCATTTCCAGTCCAGTCCCTGACTCTGACCAGTTTCAGAGGAATGTTTCTGTTGGTTAAGACACACAGTGTCCTACGTATGAATCATTTAAGAAGAACAAAGAGCATCTAACTGAAGTATTAGAGCATTCACTGAACCAGTGAAGAACCAGGAGCAGATGATTCCAGATGATCAGGCGGTGATCAGTATACTGGTGGTGCTGAATGTTGTGTGGTTGGAACTCCTTTATCTAGGCTCTTAGACACTTGTAGCTTGGCAGCCTGTTGCAGTAAAACATTTGTTCCCAATTCTTTCATTTAATCTACTCAATATACCATAGATAAGACCATCTGACAGGAATAAAATAGTATTTTTGCATCTACAAGGTGATTCAAAACAAAATATGAAGAAAGGAGGGGTAGCTCAAGTACAGTTTCTGCGAGAACAATACAAGTCTGAGACCAAAGAATAAGAATTCAAAAGTCAGGAGTAGCTTCTACAGCCGTGTGGATGTGACAGTGATGTCTGTACATGTTACTCTTGCTTTTTGCTCTAAAGGCTGATATTCTTTTATTTATTATTCTTTCTCCTACTTTGTTTCCGATGTCACAGATATCGATGGGGTCGTTGTCCCCACAGCAGCCTGTGTCTCCATCTTTGTGTCCTGGATCCTCCCACGTCTGAATGAAAAGAACAAAAAACATCAGTCAATAATGCATCTTGCCTGGGGGACATTATTGTTTCTGTCACGCAAAACTCCATGTTAAACCTCTATAACTTTGGGTCTCTGCATCCTGACCTGAGAACAGAAACGGAATCATGTTAGTTCATACACCCACAGCAGAAAGCAGGGAGGTCGATAACAGACCTGAGGGATCGCTCCATAGTTCCAGATGTAGCCCTTGTGAGGAAACACATTACACACGTAACGTAGGTTTCCTTTCTTCACGTCCTGCTTCAGAGGATTCAGCGGCTCTTTGGTTGCAATCTGGAGAAAACAGAGAACATGACGGACACTGTATGAGTAATCCTCTCAGGCACGGGCAAAGCAGAGGGCTCTATGTGCTCAAGTACCTGCCTCTATGGCCACAGTGCCCTATTAGGCAATGTGGCCACCTTGTCTACAAAAACCTAGATTTTTCCAATGGTACAAGGAACTGTGCCAAACGGTGAAAAAAATGTTTTTCCATTACAAACAAAGCGCCCCGAGCTGCTCGAGGGAAGGATACCGAAAGACGCCATACAGACCCAACACGGACTGTTCAGACATGCGACATCTAGAACCGATTTCTCTTTTCCCATCAGACTCATTAACAGCTGACCTACCTCATACTGTAAGCTCCTTTTGCACATATCCTTCAATTTGCAAATGCACAGTTCATATTTCTCTACATTACACTTAAGTCTTTACTAACTTATTTTATATAAAAACTCTTCACTCTAATCTTGGCATTTGTGTGGACAGCAAATAATGAATTTTTACTGCAGAGAGAAAAGTGCTTTCTACTGTACATAAGACATTACATTTTTGAATCTTGAATCCTTGAATCTTGAAGCTGACTGCGTCACTGCATTCTGATTGGTCGAAATGTCATCACAAAATGGAAAGAAGCCATTGTTTTTTACTCTTTTAAACAGCGAAGATACAAATTTACAAATGGGGATTCAAGAAAGTACGAGCACAATTGTCTGTTTGGGCTGAAAACAAATTTGTGAGAAACATGAAGGAGATCCTGGACGTCACTAACAAGTTCTCTGGGTTCGGATCTCATCACACGGATAAAGAACACAGAGAAAACATTAAACACTATAACAAGACTAGAAATAATAAAAGAGCACAATAACAAAAGTGACTCCAGTAATGATGGATAAAAATGGTCATTAAAGGACAGTCTAGAGCAGGGGTCACCAACCATTTTGAAACTGAGAGCTACTTCACAGTTACTGAGCCACACGAAGGGCTCCCAGACTGATACACTAGAACAGAGTTTACCTAAACTTATCTAAACTTAATTTATGATAAACATGTTTTAAATGCTTTTTTTTTTTTTAGCTATTGTCATTTTCAAATCTATATAAATGCAAATGTGATTAAAGAAGAACAGCAACAGGATAAAATGAAAAGATAGAACAGGTCTCTACTCATGAGGTCCTTGGGGGCCCGTGGGCACCAGGTTGGTGACCCCATGTCTAGAATTGGACTCTTCATTACTAACAACCAGTTAATAGGAGTCAGACCTGAACTGTTGTTACAGATTCTCTCGTCTTAGAAAGGAAACTGGGTTTATTTGACGTATTTCCATTTACAGTTGTTCACTCAACAGCTTTCAAGTGTTTAACAAGAATAAAAATAAACGGCTGGGAGGTAAAAACTTGTGGTTTACAAAACCTTTTGACTTTCCATCCCTTCTGCTGTACACAGAAGTGAAAGATGAAGTTGTTATTTTAGCTGTTGGTGGTTGATGCCTACCTCAATTTTTGCACTGGTCCATCTGGGAACCTCTACAACTGCGTGGAAGATATTCTGGTGAAAATGAATGAAGATTATCTCATTTTTGCAGCAGTTCTTCATAAAAAACTTAAATAAAGTTTAAATGAAGACATTCTCATGTATGGAGAGATGAGCAGCTCCATGATTCAGTATAAAACATTGCTCTGACTGACATGGTTCCTTCTGTTACTGTTGTTTTATGCTTGTTAATACAATTCCTCTTGGCAAAATACAAAAACAGAATAAGAAATCAGTGGAAAATCAATGGGAAAGCACAGAGGGCAGCACTCTAATGCAGCAGAACAGACAGAATCTGGACAGAATCTGATGAGAGAGTCTCCAGGAAGCTGATTAATACGGTTCGAGTCTGAAAAAGGTTTTACAGCGCAAAGCATGAATTTAAGATTACAGGTCAAACATGCAGTTTTCATGAAGGGCTTTCATTCAATATAGCGATTAATACAACACAAGACACGTTTATTAACTGTGACTCAGATACGATTTTACAAAGAACAGATTCTAAAACATACCTTTTCCTCTTCTGCATAAAGAGGGATGTCGTGGAATGGTGATATGTATTTACCATCTGAGTTTTCTGTGGAGAGGTGAGTGACATTATGTAGTCTTAAAGAACTTATAATAATAATAATAAAAAGAAAATAACAAAAGAAAATAGATTTTTTGTAGTGATATCCAAACCAGTACATGTTCGGAATTTAAACAGGTCACCCACTGGTGGCTGGGGAGCAGCTTTTGGCCTCTTTCAATTACAAATGCAAGACAGAAGCCAAAAACTAAAAGGAAAAATGTCACAGAACGTGTTCTAATTTGCCCAAAGTGTTACATGCAAAAGTACCTATTCGAGTTTTTAGTACCTATTAGCAATTAAATTTTATTAATCCGTAGTTCCATGTGACCCAAAGACTGGATGGAAATTAATTAATGAATTTTTCAGTAACCATGGTATCAGATTTTCACTAAATTCCAGCCAGTAATGGAGAGAGTGTGAGGTATAATTATGTTTAATATAGTTATTTATCCCCTTCCACTGCCACATGGTGATGTGTTCAAAACTCAGAGAACATTTAAAAGTGAGCAAAAGTTGTTACATATATAACGGCAAAAGACAAACGCAATTGTAGTCCGTTAATAATATAATCTTAACTAATATGAATGAATGAGGTAAAAAAAAACGAGGATTTTTGATTAAAAATCCCATTTTCATCAAATTGCAGATTTGAAAAGAGCCTTCAGATTTGCACGTTTAGGCAAGCTTGGAGAATATATGGATCACTGTAAAGTAAATCTGAAATAGTCAATATGGAAATAGTCGATATGGAAATGAATGCGTGATCCAGAGTCCTTATCGTTTTCCTCTCCTTTTTACATTAAAGTGAGGCCTTTATTAGGCTCTTTATTGTGTAGAGCTCTGTATCTTACAGCATTACTGCCACAACCAGATGCTCTTTTAAGAAGCTTCATGCAGGGAAAGCTGAATCTGCATGGGCTGTAAGTCTAAGAATAAACAAACAGAAACAAAGAAGAAAGGAACGGTATCAGGAACCTAAAGAATCTGTGTACATGATCTAATCCACCCCTCGGAGAAGAGGATAGTAGTAATGTTGAGTAATATAAACAGCTCCATCTCTTCAGTGTGTGAGGTCGACTTACTGAAGTAGACTCTGTAGTCCAGTGTGTTGGGCTTCCCTCTCTCCTCTATAGTGAAGCTCATGTTGATGTAGACTTCTTGTTTTTGACGGCAGGCTCAGATCTTCTGCTCTAAAGCCGTACAGGCCGCTGTAATAAGTCTCCCAGGGCTCAGAAGACACATGCGTGGCTGTTAAGCCAATAGGCAGCCTTCGCTCTCCTCCTTATCCAACGTCTGATTGAGTGTGAATGGAAACAGAGTGTCTCTGAGGAGTGACCTGTGTGACCCTGAGGCTGAGCACAGGGTGATTTTGTTGAAAAATCATGAACGGTTTTGACGTTGGATCAAATTGTATGTAATGTAGGTTGCAATTGATACAGATACAGTTTTAAAAGGTGATTCTATCCTGAAGTTGAATATTTACTATTTGCAGACTTATTTCATCAGTTTTCTGTTGCCACCACATATTTGAGTCCAGTTGTGCCTGACATTACATTTTAATCCAAATTGTGAAGAACTTTAGGTGATATCAGTTTTATTATGAGCAATACCTTATAATTTCTTATAATAGATGATAATATCTTACCATGTGACATATCACTACTTATGTCAATTCTACTGATCTCTATTACACACAAGAACAGACTTCCAACCACTTTTTGAATTACTAGTAATTCACTTAACTGTAAGTTGTTTATCTATTGTATTTCTACCCCAGCATTTGTGTATATGGTACAGTGTATTTCATAATGAGTTGAGATTTTACTGGATTTGTTTAGACTTTATATGTTATGTTGTTCTCGTCTCTGTGTCTCTGGGCGTCTGTGCAGTTGAAACATAAACAGTTTTACACCGGGATCAATAAAGTGTTCTGATTCTGATTCTGATCCAACATGTTCAGATACGGTTCTCCTGCCTCGGGTCCTTATTTCTGATCCGTGTACAGTAATTATGACCCAGTGAGAGTGAAAGTGAGTGAGTGGCCCCATGGTTGAACTCTCAGGATGAGTTCACCTGGTTGTAAGAGCGGCTGGCGGCACCAGATGGGTGTGATTTGAGTCAGAGTTAAGCCAGTTAAGCTGTACTGCTTGGATTAGGCCTTAATGTCCATGGTTTGACCTCGCAGTTCTTTGATTTTACTCTGTTTATTTTTAGGCCTCTTGACCAGCAACAGTTTAAAATAGCTTTTTTGCTATTCAAAGAATTTGTAAGCAGACAGAATCTGGACAGAACGGTGTGAAAGTCAGCAGGATGCTGATTAAGACACATACAGTCTAGAAAAAAAGTTTTACACACAATATATCAGATTACAGGTCAAACCTACATTTTACAGGCCACTCAGGGTTTTTTTTATATACAACACTGTGAATAATCAAGAAAAAGACTCGAATTCCTTAACTGTGATGGTTAGATTTTTTCCCCCCTGAGTTTTCTGTGGAGAGGTGTGTGATATTATTAAGCCTTATTGCACTTCTTCGGTGTCATCAATACCCATAAATCTACAAAAAAGCTGATGTTTGTTTATTAAGCACATTATCATAAACAAAAGGTCATTTAATATGCAAAACATAATCAAATAGAATAAAGTAAATTTAAGTAATTGAAGAAATAAAAAAATACATAAAAGACAATTGATGGTGCAATCTAAGTGCAAATGGTTAAGGAAGAGGAGAATAATGCAGTTTTTAAAACTACAGTTGCAGATCTGATATTGATGGACAGTTGGTTGGATAGCATAGTGGATAAAAACCTTTTCATCAGCTGAGCAGCTCCTGCAGATATAAGACAGTTGACCAGGAACATCTAAATTAAACGTATCAGAGATGTATTTAGGACCCAACCATTGATGTCTGAAATAACAAAACAAAATAGATTTTATGTAGTGATATCCAAACTGGTACATGTTCTGAATTGAAAAAAGGTCACCCACTGGTGGCTGTAAGGCTTCCTGCTTTGGGCCACCTTTCATTCTGTAAGAACAACCAGGGTGCCGCTCACACGTTTCCACTTTCACTGTGCCATAAGCACACCAGAATAAACACTGCATGCTTTTGTTAAGCACCAGACATCACTCTCGAAGACTGAAACCACCTTGCTGGGATTTCCAGTGAGGAAAACAGCATAAAAGAGTGCAGAACTTGACATGCGACGGTTGCATTTTCTAAAAGCTGAAAATACAGACACAGGCATAGACACAACCTGTCAAGAGAGGATAAAACCTCTCGAAAATCATGAAGAGGTCTCAGGAAGGAAGAGAGTGAAAGAGGGTAGCTGCTAAACACTGAAAGACTAAAGTAAGCATATGATTGGATTTAAAGTGGTTGAAAATACAAAGTAGCAGGTTCTGTGATGGTGTCACGGAAAGCATGTTACAGCTCCATCTACTGTCTAATGATGTCTATAGAGTGTTTCATTTCACTGCAAAGGGTCAGCTATCCGGCATAATAACAAGAAAGAATATTGCCACCTTCAGGATACATTATAGGCACTTTCCTGAACCAGTTCTATTATAGGACTGTCAGGGCCTTTTTCTGCTAGTGTTCATCCTCAGGACAAATGTTTGGATGTTGTTTTTGGCTTCTCACTTACATTCAAAAGCCAAATAGCTGCAGGGGTGAAAAGTAGTTTCTTTTAACTCAGGACTGTTGTAATGTAATGTAATGTAAAATCCTTTGTAATGGATAATAGT
>JBBJLR010000111.1:36607843-36619448 GCA_037577145.1 Brachypetersius gabonensis | reverse complement strand
TAAATATATAAATATATATATAATTTCAGATATGTATTTCAAATATGTATTTCACATATTTTACCCATAAATACTTAACATATTTGTATTTGTAACGTTGCATTTTCAAGCAGTTTGTTTCTATATTTTAGTGAAAAAATTCAGATATTTTTAGTCAGCTTGTTTTGATTGGTTTGCTTTGAAGCCTTGCGTGACGTCAGCTTGGGGGCGGGACCTGTTGCTATGAGACGGTAAACTCCTAAGAGGGACATGAGAGAACTGAAAAAGTCTATCTAGGAAAAAGGCGATAAATCCAGGTAATAGTTTTATAGCCAGAACTGATTCTGTCAGTGATGGACACCTTTTCTGTGTTTTATTTTTTGACTTGAGAAGCGGACTAAGCGGGCTCTTTGTTGAGAGTTAACATGATGCTACCTTCCAACGCAATGTCTTTTAGTTATTCTAACGTCAGCTTTTATACACAATATGGAGAAAAATATTAGGACGTTTGACCATCAATGCCATAGCATTCAAGTACATAGACTTTAAGATGGATTTGGTCCCTCTTTAAAGCTAGAACAGCTTCCACTGTTCTTTTAAGGCTTTCCACAACATTTAGGAGTTTCTGTGAGAATTTGTGTCCATTCATTCTGTAGAGCATTTATGAGGTCAGACACTGATGTTGGACAAGAAGGCCTGGCTCGCAATCTCCATTCCAGTTCAACCCAAAGGTGCTGGATGGGGTTGAGGTCAGGACTCTCAAATTCTTCCACACTGTTCTACTCCAGCCATGTCTTTTTGGAGCTCGCTTTGTGCGCTGGGACACAGTCATGCTGGAATAGAAATTGTGTCCACAATTAGAAACATTGTGTTGTCCAAAATGTCTTGGTTTACGGAAGCATTAAGATTGACCTTCACTAGAAATGAGAAACCCTGAAATAACCAAAGTATGTCTCAAGACTTTTGTCTATATAGGGTAGTAAAAGCATAATATGAGTCTTTCCAGTAAAGTTACTGTTTAATAATAGTTTTTTACATGATTGTTATTTGAAACCAGGCTGTGTAAAGCTTCATGAATGCTCTACACATTTGATCAAGTCACAGTTGTGCCAAAAATCAGTATCAGAATGTTATTGATCCAGGGGAAACTGTTTGTTATGGCTACAGATAATCCCAGAGGAAACTGGGTGTTACAACTGCGCAGTCACACAGAGGCACAAAGACAAGGACGATATAAACTATAAAGTGTAGAATAAAAGTCCGAAAAATACTCTGTATGAAATACACTACTCTGGAGTATAGACACCATAGATAAAGAACTTATTGCTAAGTTACTCAGACAGTTTGTCTCTTTCTGAAATAGGAAAGCCATATGATAAAGATAAAAATAAAGGTCAGGGGGAAGCATAATGTCAGCTCAGAGATAAAGGACACGTCTCATCATCATGTCCTACTATTTAATTCAATTTTTTTAAGCAGTGCCTCTCCATCTACTTAACTCTAACGACCATTGCTCTGCAGGCATCATCATGGAGATTGTGTATGTGTACACTAAGAAGCGCAGTGAGTTTGGCCGTCAGTGCAACTTCTCAGACAGACCGGCTGAGCTGCATGTGGACATTCTGCCTGATCCCTCTTTGGCTGCCAACTTTATAGACAGAGACCCCTGCGATGTACCCATACAGTGCACACAAGAGATGTCCGAACATGAGGTGAGTTTTAGAAATCCTTCCCACCTTTATTCCACAGTGCACATTTGAGATCTAATGCTCCACAGTGCTTATTAAAATCTGATTTCACAAAATATAAATAGTGTAAAACAGTCTGTTCTTCTACACGCCTGCTGTTTGCTGCTGTTTCACTCGGCATGTCGCTCTCCAGACCTCCTCCCTCTGAGGGTTTTCCCCACCCACTTGTGGGCGGAGACTGTGTTTTTTCCAATTGTTTCTAAGACCTAAATTAAAAGAAATTTAGGTACTTTGTTCTTTATGGGCATTTGCAAGCGAAGCCGTTCCTAAAACCCCAGGAACGGTTATTATTAGTACATGTTTTTCAAATTATGAAAATTTTTGACACAGGAACACCAAACAAAGTTCGGCATGACGTCTGACACCTCGAGCATCAACACAACTTCCATATTAGGAGCTGTTTTGCTGCATGACAGTTTACTATTTGTTCTGCTTCCTGCACAAACTTGTACTGCTTGTGTTCTAATGTTTAAACCTAGAGCAAATGACTTACACTTTTTTACTAGGTGAACACGGAGCGCTTTGAGTATGAGACACATGGGATAAACCATGTGGAAGGAGGGTGGCCAAAAGACATCAATCCCCAGGAAATGGAGCAGACCATTCGCTACAGGAAGAAAGTGGAGAAAGATGAGAACTATGTGAACATCCTCATGCAGCTTGGGAGCGTGAGTGTCCTAGCAAATTCAAAGACAAAGATACAAGGTCCTTGCAGTGGCTCCCAATTCAGTACAGAAATTATTTTAAAGCTTTACTCATCATGTACAAGCCACTCACTGGTCTGGGCCCTAAATACATCTTTGATATGTTTGATGTTTATAATCCTGGTTGGTCTTTTAGCTCTGCAGTAGCTTCTCAGCTAGTGGTGAAAAGATCTGAACCTAGACTGAAGCTTTATATAAAAGCTGCTAAAAACTGCACTATTCTATTCCACCTTATTTTAAATATTGGCACTTCCATTGCACTTTCTATTTTCTTTGTATTCTTTTATTTCTTCCTTTATTTTATTCTATTCTATTTGTTTTACTCTATTGCTGTAAAGCACATTTAATGACCTATATGTGATAATTTGCTTGATAAATAACTCTGACTAGAATAGACTTGACTATAAACATACACCTCTATATTCCCAGGTCAAAATACGAGAACCTTAGTTTCAAGTCGGTAATATTAATTCTTAGAGAGTTGTTAGAGGATTTTGACAAATCAAAATGGAAAATGAAAGGGTAACTAATTATCAGAAGATACTAAACTGAACTCTCTTCACTGAAATGGTTTACTTATGATTTGTGTGAGAGTGGAATTGATGAAGCTGGGACCACTGTTTCTCTTTGCTGTAGCACATGGAGCACTGCATCCGACAAAACAACACCATCGATATCTATCAGGAATACTTTGAGGAGGAGGAAGTAGTGGAGGAGAAGGAGGAGCATCCCTTAGCCAAAACAATCAACGTGTTCAGGTGGCGTTACTGACTAATTTGACTTCATGATGGCATAACGAAAAAGATAAAATGGATGAATCCCTGATGACAGAGTTGCCCAGCAAAAGATTTGTGATTTCTCACAGGTCATAATCCTCTGATTCCTCTCTGATCTTGTCTTTATTCAGAGATCCTACTGAGGTGAAACGCACTGCCACCAGCCTGTCCTGGCACCCTGATGGCAGCCGAAAGCTGGCTGTGGCTTACTCCTCTCTGGAGTTCCAGACAGTCATCAAAGACATAAACAGTGACTCCTATATATGGGACATTGGTAGGTCACCAGTATTCCTGCTAGTAACTGGCTTCTTTTTGTCAAGATTCATCTACAGGAGATTCTCTGGTTCCAACAGTCTTGACATACGTTGTTTTAAGTTTATGATGCTCACTCCCATAAAAACGTTAAAAAATTGAGATGTGAGTGTTTCCGCGTACAGCATTAATGTTGTAGTAATGGACTAAGTGGGTGAACTAGTTTGGTTGCGTGTGCGGAAGAATACATAGAATATGCAGGATATGCAGTAACATGGCATATTAGTGAGGGATTTGGTGTCCCCCTGTACACCTATGCCGTTTTTGGCTGTTAAAAGTACAAGTATAGTATATTTATGTCCTCTTTCTTTTTCTGTGGCCTAGATTATGATTTCACTGCTGTGTCAGGATCATTAAGTGACTTAGGCTGGGTGTGTTTTGTTGTACACCAAAATTCGGATTACATCACTGTCGTAGGAACGGATCTATGTTGTAACTCAAGGTCCCCCTGTAAACAAACAATAAAAAATCTGTGACACAGAAGCTACTTCAATTATTTCAATTTCTTACTCTGACTACAAAGTAATATTTTAACTCTTTGTTCGCTTTCCTCATACAGAGAACCCCAATAAACCTGAGATGACCCTGAAACCTGTCTCTCCACTCGTCTGTCTGGAGTACAACCCCAAAGACTCACACATTCTAGTTGGGGGAAGCTACAACGGACAAATAGGTGGGAACAGACTTCATCGTCTGTTAGAGAATTGATGTATTTGCTGTATCTACACTACCTGTCAAATTTTATTGCACACGCTGAGATATTTTACATTTGCATACTCACTTTATATTTACTTAAAAAGCATAAATATTCTTTGCTAACAAAAAAATAAGGTATATTTACCATTTGAGTTCCTTTATTAATCAGAAAATGTCATATTTCTTATTAATCACCAACAAAAAGCCACCTAATATAATTATAATGTGGATCACCAGACGAGTGTTAGATATTTAACAAACTATTAAGTGATACAATTAAAAATCTCCATTTTCTGAGAAAAATCGACAAGTAGTGAAAACCTGCAGTGGGCCAAAACTTTTGACTGGTAGTCTTGAATGTCCATTTTTTAATGGCTGAGCATCACATTTAGTGTTTTATCTTAATCGTAGTGTTTTATGAGGCTCTCAGCTGCCCTCCATTTCCTAAGTACCCTCATTTCTCAGAGAATGATATTAAATTGAAAATGTTCTTTTTTCTGTCAGTTTAAAAGAGCATCTCTTATGCAAGCTCATAAAATACCATCGGATATGAGAGAGAAGAAATGCTAAAGGGCATGTTCAAGTGCAAAGCTAATTTAAGTGCAGAGTGTTCTAGGAGGTTTTGTCTAATGTTGCTTAATTATATCTAAGTCTGTCTAAATGCCTCTTGTTCTTGCAGTGAAATATAATTATGGTATAATTATATGAATGTATGAGTTTTTGTGAAAGAGAAGAACTCACTGAACTTCATAACAAAGAACCCACGCTTCCTGAGCATGTTTGTCTCATGCAGCACAACAAACGTGTAAATGCTCTGTAAATCCCCACCAAGTACAAATGTGTGTCATTAAATCACTTGGTGTCTGTCTTTTCCTCAGCCTACTGGGACACACGAAAAGGAAGCCAGCCTGTTGAGATGTCCACCATCGAGCACAGCCACAGAGACCCAGTCTATAAGGCCATCTGGCTGCAGTCAAAGACCGGCACAGACTTCTTCTCAGCCTCCACTGATGGTCAGGTCAGGACAGTACAGAAATGTGCACTGGACAGTAAACAGTAATGTGGTAAAGGACTGCCCTCTTCTTTCTCTTCTTCAAAACAGTTTTTGTCATTTGAGCCTTTCCAGATCTCAGTATCCCAGATAACATACAGTACTGTGCAACAGTCTTGTTACTTTTTTCAGTGTGTCTTTCTGCCAGCAAACATTAGAATTAGGGCTGTCAGTAGATTTAATGGGCGGAACCAGTATTAAAGTCACATTTGGTGTAATGGTCAGGCGTCTTATATGGACAAAAGTAATGGGAACGCCGTACGTGTCGGCTGATTTTTGCGGGGGTCAGATGTCCCATTACTTTTGTCCATATTAAATAGTTAAGCGCTGGTGTTCAGGGGCAGGCTGGCAATCTGTGCGTTCGGCAAAGTGGCCCAAGATGCGGCCGAGATGCGTATACCCAACCTGGTAAAGAAAGTCCCAGTCCGCCGCTGCTCGCGTTTCTTCGGTGAAAGCACTGACTTTCAAATTAAAAGCATTTAAAAAATCTGCGCAATAAAATAATTGTTGGCGTTAAGTAAATAATGCATTAACGCGATAATATCGTGTTAACTTTCCCAGCCCTAATTAGAATACATGCAAATAAACAAGAAAGCAGGGGAAGTAGTTGATATCTTGTGAACTGGTGAGGAGAACACAGCTTCCGTTCCAGATTTGTGAAACTCCATCAGCAGCTCCTAATTTAATTTAATGAAAGACTGATTGACTCAAACCAGGTTTCTGATGGAAACTACTTGACTTCCACAAGAACTCACTGATATGCTGAACGTAACATCGCTATTTACTGTAGAATGGTGTTACTGTTTATTCTTTTAGTTTTATATTGTAAATTTAGTAATATATTTACAAAACACTAAATGCTCATCTACACAGTCTTAAACTTTATTTTCGCAGGTGCCTAAGACTTTTGCACAGCACTATATTTACACTGCCCATTAAATATTAATCAAAGGGACACTCGGGTGTCTTTCCATCTTTTTTTCTTTTTTATTTGTTTATTTAAATATATTTGAATTCAATGTTTGCTTAAAGAGAACCTGCTCACAGATGATCTGTCAATCTATAGAAACTGCTGACCTGAATAATCACTGAAAAAATTTCAGTATGTACCTATAAAATTAAAATTCATTATTAAGGCAAAATCTTCTATGTAATCTTCTATGTATGTTCTGTATAAATATAAACATATTTGCAAATACTTTCCCACTTACTTGACAATTAAGAGTGAAGGTCTGTACACTCTTCACTCAGGACTGTTTAAAAGAAGGTAAAGATTTGATGAGCATTGTGTATTTAATTAGGTGCTGTGGTGGGACATTCGTAAAATGAGTGAGCCCACAGAAAGACTGGTGCTGGACCCCAGCAAGAAGGGGAACCTGGATAACGCACTGGGGGCCATTTCACTGGAGTTTGAAACCACCATGGTAAGATTCTGTCATTACAGGAACAGAATGAGTGATCATTACTCAGGTCAATTGAACACTGAAGGCTTTACTTTTCTTTACCAGCCGACAAAGTTCATGGTTGGGACTGAACAGGGGTTGGTGGTCTCGTGTAACCGTAAAGCAAAAACTCCAGCGGAGAAGATCGTATGCACATACAGTGGACATCATGGACCCATCTATGCTCTTCAAAGGAACCCCTTCTTCCCCAAGAACTTCCTGACCGTGGCTGACTGGACAGCCCGCATCTGGTCCGAGGACATCAGAGAATCCTCGATCATGTGGACCAAGTAAGAAGCCTTACGTTCTACTAATCAAATTTAGGTTTATTAGTTAAACTTATGTTTAGAGTTTATGTTGTTTCTATAGTACACAGAAAATATAAATGTGCACGCACACATAAAACCTGTTTAAATGGCTATGTTTTTCGTATTAGTTTTTCATATTAATATAACTAAATATACAAAATAAAACTACAAAAGACCTGGTTGGACTCTATCAGTCCTTCATTAAATTAAATCAGAAGCTGCTGATGGAGTTTCACAATCCAAACAACCGCTGGAGGAACCGAGGAGGAACCTGGAACAGAACCTGTGTTCTCCTCACCAGCTCACACAATATCTACCTTTATAAACAAACAAATCCGGCTGCTTTTTACTGCGTGCTTGTTTGTTTGCATTTATTCTGATGTTAACTTTGCTGGCAGAAAGACACTTTATGTCACGGGGGCTCCCTTGAACCCAAGGTGGAAAAGGAGTCCAGGAAGATGCCATGCTACTTTTCTTGGAACTTTATTCAAACAAAACAAAACAGGGGCTCGTTGCGGCTCCTCTCGAGCTGTCTCGAGCCTTCTGGCACAAACCCCTCTTCGCGGAGCTCGCTATGGCTCTCTTCGAGCCCTCTCGAGCCTTCCTGCACGGAGTCCTCTACGTGGGGCTCGCTGTGGCTCACCTCAGGCTCTCCCGAGCCGTCCGGCCCGAACCCCTCTCCGCGAGGCTCGTCACGGCTCACCTCGAGCCCTCTGGTGTCTTCCTTCATGCCACAGCTCTCCTCACAGAAGCCTCCAGTGGCCCTTACAGACCTTGAATCCCCCATGTCGGCCTCGGTGACCCCACTACTCCCCCCCAAAAAATACATGGGGAAATTTCCCCTCCATAGGGCGGATGGTCCCCCATCCCCAGCCTCCCCAGACCCCTTTTCTAGGTTTGTTACGGTAATTACGCGAGACAGGGGCCTACTCGCTACACCCACTGCCCTGGCTAAACCCCCCAGAAATCCCACTAGCCAGGCTAGACCTGGACCTGTAGAGCTCTCTGGTTCTACAACTCTAGCGGGAGCACTACTGTCTTTATTCTCCCTCCCTAGACTAACCACTGAGCTGCTACTGTCTCCAGGTTCTAGCCTGGTGGCTGGGGGGCTGACGTGGTGCTGGCGTGGGTGGCTGCTTGAGGCTGGGCAGATGACGATGCAGTCGGGGAGCAGGCACCGGCCGTGGTGGTGGTTCCAGCTCGGTGCATGCCGTGTAATTTGCGCCGGCCGCTTCCTCTTTCTGTTGTGGAGATTGAGGTGTGTCGTGGGGGCTGGATGTTTCACCCCTCTCGCTCCACCACTCCCCTTCCTCGACACCGCAAGCAGGGAGTGAGACTTGCTGGTCCCAGGGAGGGTGAGCCTCCACCGGCGAGTCGGGGACAAGCCGGAGCGGTGAAGAACTGGAGGAAGCTCCTGACTTCCCAGGCAACTGTGGACCAGGCAATCGACGGACCCGGCGTGAACCCCCACGCCTCCGTCGCTTTCAACCCGCGGATCTCCCCTCTCGCTTGATTGCGAGCCTGACTGGGAGCTCATCCACAGTCGAGTCGAGGACGTGGGGATCCACAAAGCGCCTCAGGTCTATGATTGGTGATCTGTCGATCCACCTGTCCCACCAAAAGCCCGGGTCCTCGTCACTGTCCTACGACTCTCCGCCGTTCAACAGCTCTCGGATTGTCCACCGATACTGCCTCGGCGACTCACCCTCGTGTTGGGTCCAGCTTGTCTCACTCCAGTGCTCTTGCCGCTGCAGGGCTGTCGTGACGCCCCCGAGGAAGAGGTCCTTCGGGGCGGAGCACCACTCTCTGGGCTCGTAGCCCACACGGCTTGTCATGTAGTGGTCGGTCATTCTGTCACGGGGGCTCCCTTGAACCCAAGGTGGGAAAGGGAATCCAGGAAGCTGCCATGCTACTTTTCTTGGAACTTTATTCAAATAAAACAAAACAGAAATCAAACCTGGCACTAGGGCCGATACGTCTGTACCTTTAAACAGAATGTCGAATACAAAACAGAAAACCAGGATACAGGAATACGAGAAACCGGATACGGGAATACGTGACACAGGATGACATGAATGACGTACAATGACCGACAACCGTGGTAACACTAGACAGAACTTAAATACGTGAAACACATGAACACACAACCAATCACAGGACAGAAACACTTTACCCTGAGTACCTCAAAATAAGAGTCCCAAACATGAAAACCAAAACATCAACCCAGCTCCCCCTAGTGGTCACTGACCAGACCCTGACACTTTATTAATTGCAAGCTAAGAAAAATGGCTTTAAACAACTCCACAGGTGCCTAAGACTTTTACGTGGTGCTGTATATCAATCCTGTATCCTTTGTCCAGGCTGTATGAAGACATTTCACTTTTCTAAACAAGAATGACAGTACTATCAGAAAGAATCATGGATTTGGATACACATTGTGCACAAAATGTTAATTTTAATGTTAGCCATTCCACTGTAACTGGAAGAATATCACATGTTTGCAGATACCACATGTCCTACCTGTCAGATGGATGCTGGAGCCCCGTCAGACCTTCTGTCTTCTTCACTGTTAAAATGGACGGCACTTTAGATGTCTGGGATTTCCTGTTCAAGCAGAACGACCCGACACTCAGTCTCAAAGTACGTGCCCTCAACTTTCCATCTCAACTCTAAGTTTAAATGTTATAATCTTTTACATTTTTAGCTTCTTATGAAGTTATGTAAACGTATTAATTTCTATTTCTTTTACATGTTGTCTTGCTGTAACTGTAACGTAAGCAATTCCTAAAGTCTGGCTGTGTGTGTTAAGTATGTGTTGGTTATGCTAGGTGTGTGATGAGGCTCTGTACAGCCTGCGGGTGCAGGATAATGGGCGTTTTCTGGCCTGCGGCTCACAGCTGGGCACGACTACGCTGCTGGAGATTTCCTCAGGCCTTTGCACTCTCCAGAAAAACGAGAAAGCACTGGCTACAGCGGTGAGCCCAGCACACACAAATGCAAAAATACACAAATACACACCTCTGATTGAATAATATTTAAATAACAAATTGAAATTCGTGAAATTCTGTCACTTAAAGTACTTACATAGTGTCCCTGGAATAAAAACACCTTGTGTTATCCAATAAGTTACACCTGAGATTGTAACTTATTGGATAATGCAGATTCTGAGTCTTTTGAAATAGTTTTTTTTAATGTAATTTTATTTTATTTGTTTTGAGGTATTCACACTATGTAAAAGACAGCTGTCATGTTCCTTTTCTTTTTTACGTTGATCTATGTTAGGAAGCTTGGGTCTCTTCAAATAAAATATATTAATGACAACAGTTACGAACTATGTAAAGAATTAATGATGTTATGTTAGAAAATGATAACTAATGAACTACAAGGAGGTCAGAATCAGAATCAGAAAACTTGAGAAAATTGCTTATGTAACGACTGCACAGATACACCGAGACACAAAAACAATTTGAGGTTAAAATAAAGGTATAAGTCAAATAAAAACTCAAAGCAAAATGCACTATACTATATTTACATACAAGAGCAACATTATTAATAATGTTAACAATGCAGAAAGAATCTAGAAGTGGTTGGACCTCATCAGTGCTTATGGTGTAAATGTAAGCTCTGGCAACTGTTGGCCCAGTGGTAAGGAGTTGCCCCTGCAATCAGAAAATTGTGGGTTTGAATCCCATGACTGCTAGTGGCACCACTGAAGTACACTTGAGCAAGGCACTATCCTCACACACTACTCCTTCATGGGTGGCTGCCCACTGCTTCACTTGATGAATGGGTTAAATGCAGAGAAAGAATTTCATGATGTTCACTGTGTGTGCTGTGGTGTGTTCATGCGTGACTATAAAGCGCCGCGCTTCAACAAATACCTTTGTTTGTGTGTGTTCCTTTGTGATGTCAGATGTTTGAGCGTGAGACGAAGCGGGAGAAGATCCTGGAGGCTCGTCACAGGGAGATGCGTCTGAAGGAGCGCAGTCGCTCGGAGCAGAGCAAGGAGGACGAGACCAAAGAGGGAGAGGGAGAGGAGAGCGCCGAGGAGCTGGTGGCCCGGGCAGAGAAAGAATTCTATGAGATTGTGGAAGCAGAGAGGAAGAAAAGGGAGAAAGATGAGAAAATAGAGAACGGGCTGGACAAGGTCAGCGATGGAGAAGGTTAAGGGCACAAGGGCTGTGAAAGATAAAACCAGCTTGGCTGACTTACAGTCTTACCAGTCTTATCCTTGTATAAAGAGATCACACACTGTGATATCACTATGATTATGTCGAGCTGAGACATACAGTACTGTGCAAAAGTCTTGAGCCACCCCTCATTACTTCAACATTTGCTTGTTGGTGCAAAAACACTCTTTTACTCCTGTCAAACTGTCTTATTTTTGTCATATTGAATTGACTGAATGAAAGAAATGGAATCAAATGTGTTCCCACGATGGGCTGCAAAGTACTTAGATAAAGGAGTTGCATTCAGGTGCATTCAGCACCACCAGTATACTGATCACTGCCTGATCGTCTGGAATCATCTGCTCCTGGTTCTTCACTGGTTCAGGACTTCAGTTAGATGCTCTTTGTTCTGCTTGAATG
>JBBJLR010000111.1:36595956-36607743 GCA_037577145.1 Brachypetersius gabonensis | reverse complement strand
ATGAGAGGCTTTGAAAGTCCTTCAGGAAGCCTGGAGAACTGTTCCTCAAGACCACATTAAAATACAAGAAAGTCTGGATCTTTGGAAGCAAAATATGAAGGAATGAGAGGTGGCTCAAGACTTCTGCACGGTTCTGTACACTCTTGAAAAATGAAGGTGCCAGAACTCTTAGGTGCAGTGTCATAGAGGGACCAGTCTTGGTTACTTAAAAATTTCTGATGGATGATCAACATGAACGTAAAATAAAAATCATGAATGATTGAAAAATCATGATTGAAATACAGGATTAGTAAGGTTTTCTAAGCTGACCTAATAGAGGTAGAGGAATTCAATCAAAGATTAGAATTCTTCCGTCCCAGAAGCACAACAAATGGTAAATCGTCATCAGCTTCTTATATATGGAAGTTCCCCCAGTTTGTGTTGATGCTCGTGGTGTCAAACATCATGCTGAGCTTTGTTTGGTACAGTAAACCCTCGTTATTCGCGGGGGTTACGTTACACGAGCACCCGCCTATAATGAAACACCACGTTGCTGTGTTTTGGTCAAAGAAATGCCTTAAAATGCCTATTTTAATAGTGTAAACCCTAAACATGCCCCCAAATGTGCTCCAAGAAGACACATTTAATTTAATTTTAAACTCAGTTTAATACATTACCCTTAACGAAAATATAAGATAAGATTTTTTATCACAGAGAGAGCGAGAGAGAGTAAGAGAGAAGAGAGCGAGAGAGAGAGAGAGAGAGAAAGACAGAGACAGACAGACAAGAGAACACGCGCTCCGGAAAAGTGACGAACGAGAGAGAGACAGACAGAGAGAACGCGCGCGCGCGAGAGAGATACATACAGAGAGAGAGCAAGAGATGGAGTAAGAGAGAGCGAGAGAGTCCATGCACGGGGAGCCAGAAATACTAAAATGAGTTTAAAAAAACATATTGCCACGAAAAAAGCAAAAAAAAATGCAGAGAATATTTGCAGGTTCCGCGTTGTTTTTAATATTTCCGCGTAAAACGATCAGTTTCGTTCTCGAAAATAAACCGCATGAGACTGGATCCGCGAGTCCCGATCCGCGTAAAACTTGGGGTTTACTGTATTCCCATAGAAGTCTTTGTCATTTATAAAAAAAATCATGTAATAACAAAAAACACCACTGGGGTTTTTAAAACAGTGTGACATGCAAATGCCCATAAACAGCAATAATGAACACATTTCTTTTATTTTAGGTCTTATGTTGACAAAAACAAGATCTTTGAACCTGGGAGAACTTTCAGGATAGACTCTGCCCACAAGTGGGTGTGGAAAACCCGCAGAGGGAGGGGCTCCAGAGAGCAGCTGAGAAAGCAGAAAACGTAGAGCGTGTAGGAGAATAAACACTGGTTCTAGACTGTTTAACACCATTTATATGTACTGAAATCATAGTTTACTGATACGTTCTAGGGGTTAAGTGTATCTCTGAAGAGGCTTTAGATTAAATAGTACTCAGAGGTGGGAGGTTTGAAAGTAGCTTGCTGCGTTTCTTCTTGCTGCTGATTGGCTGCTGATCTGTGACGCTGCAGTCCAGAATTTCCCCCGTGGAGCGCCTCGAGTGTTCTCGTGTTTTTCGTTTTGTTCTTCTTAAAGCCCTGTATTTTTATTACTGTAAATTAAATTCATTCATTACTGTATTTACCTGCTTATACTAAAGAAAACGCGCTGCATGGATTACAGTGCAGTCTATACAGGGGCAACATCAGTATTTACATTCTAGCACTGAGAGTTCAGTGTAAAATGTACAGCACGAATACGGATTTACCTTTACATTTCCTTTAAGGGTAAAGTATAAAGCTGAGTTTAAAGTGAAATTAAAGTGTTCTGGGAGCACATTTGGGGCATATTTAGGGTTTACATTATAAAAATAGGCATTTTTAGGCTTTTTTTTTTTTACCACATCGCAACAATACGTTTTTTCACTATACGTGGGTGCTCTTGAAAAGTAACCCCCATGATAAGCGGGGGTTTACTGTATCGTGAAAATGTTTTCAAGTATCGTGCTTTTTTATTTTTTGCCAAATTGACCACCTGCGTTTTACAATCTGAAATCAAGAAGAACTGAAGAATTTAATTGAACACAATTCAGCTCACTGACCACTTATACATTTCCCTATTACAGTATCTTGTGGTTAAAGGATTATAATTCCTGGAGGAGAATGGAGGGTAGGTTTCGGTTGTTGTTATTCCTGTCGCACGTCTTCTCCCTCACCATAGTAACCTGTCAGATGGAACTGCCCTGGTTTGTTTAGCTTTAACAGATTGTGCCCTCTTTTGCTCCACTGCTCCGTTAAGATAAGCCTCCAGTTCCCTATGTATAGCAACATGTGCCTCCCAGTCACGTAAAGGCATTGTGTAAGACACAAGGAGAAAAAAAAAATCAATAACCCCCACTTGGTTCTTACATACAATGTTTTATGTCGACTCGTATGTAAGAACCAAGTGGGGGTTATTGATTGCGGCCAGCTGTGTGCACAAAGTTGCGTAGGAAACTCTACAGTTACTTCAAAACACAGCAAATATTTACAGTTCAATATAGTAACTGGAGTGTGCAGGAACCAGAATGGTGGCATTACTTGTGCAGTTTACGACCAGATGCTGTTTTTTTAAGCCGCACTCTTTGTTTCTCCCTCAGGAGAAAGGCGTCTGTGAGGAGAAGCCGTGAGAAAAAAAAAGCCGCTGTAAGATCAAGGCCTCATCTCCTTTCGGCGCTCAGGAAGAAAACGAAGAACCACTCAGTACACCTGAGCTTTCACTGGCCTCGTCCTGCTGAAAAATCAATGCACTTAACAGCAGCGCTCTATTTTTAACTGAGGCACAGTGAATGCGGATGATTAACCACAACGTATTTTGCACATTTTTGTATTTCGTTCGCAGCGGATTGGGATTCACTCCATTGGGATTCACTCCATTAATTCAGGAGCAGTTCAGGTGAATTCATCATTTGTTCATCGTAGAAAGTTGTAGTTTATTGACTAAACCGAATTGAAAATTGATCCCTGCTGTATTCAGATGTGTTAAATATGCATTCATCTCCTAATATGCATTCTGTAACATTTGTCACATTTATGTTTCCTAATAAATGCCAGGAAAATCAGATGCCGGTGTCATTATTGAATTTTGCCAAATTATGAAATTCATTGCTCAAAAACTTTGGAAATAATGATTCTATTTCAGCATTCAAGAATCGCACCTTTTCTCATTGTGTTACGACTCAGTGTTTGTCTCTCTTGTTCTGTTAGTGTATATTATGGGTTTATAATTTGTGTGTTTGGTTTGTTGTTAGTCTGTAAAATGCCAAGTTTAAGACACTTATTATTATAAATTAAACTTTTTATTATTACTGTTATTAGTATTAGCAGTAGCAGTAGTAGTAGTAGTTGTAGCAGCGGTGGTTGCAGTAGTACAGTAACGTTCCGAGAGCACCCACGCAAAAATGCGAACATGTGATGTGTTTTCTTTGGTATAAGCGAGTAAATACCTGTATCTTTGCTCAAGAGCAAACTCTAATGCAATACATTAATATGTACACTGTAAAAATCCCACCACAGTGAAGAAACCTCGACTCCTAGTGCAGCCATTGTTGCAGATGTTCATGAATACAGATGTTGTTACAGTAAAGTCAGCAATCTGTTTAGCTTTTTACGACTAAAAACATCCAACCCTCAGTTATCAAGTAGTTTTCAAAATATCTCCTTCCACCTTTTAGTTGCAGCATTAAAAGTGGAGTTACTGTTTAGTTTAAAGGGGAAAATTTCCTTTTAGAGTTCGTTTCTACAGTGAAGCAGGTCAGATGGTATACTGACAACAGATGAAATAATGGGTACGTTTTAGGTATTTTATAAAAATATTAAAAATAACAGTTCACTGGATGAGGTCACAAGAACATATTTCAAGCAATTGTATAATAAAATACCTTCTAACTAAAATTATTTTATTTTATGTTGTGGTCAAACAGAGCCTAAACACAATACATGTTACTTTACTTGACAACAATTTTTTTTAAATTTATTTTTATTTGCAAATCTTAGAAATGACAAATTTCTGTTTTTAGAAATTATTCAAAGCTATTCAAAAACACAATAGGGCATTTCTTTGCAGGTTTAGATCAATCAGTAAAAAAGGAATTCTGATTTACCAACTTTTCTAAACGTATTCTGAATGTATGGGGGTAAGAGGGTAGGTTTTACATTCATATTTAAATTTGTATATTATATTAATTATATTGTATTTACTTGTATACTTAAATGATATGATATGATATAGGATATGATATGGCATATGATATTATATTATAGTACTTTATATTGCAAAATAAAGGACTATCTAGGTAGTCAACACAGAAACAACACAATATTTGACACAAACTTCATCAAAAAAATCAGTTATAATAATTTTCTAAAGGTTTAAATTTTTTCTAAAGGTTTAAATTTTTTCAGCTCAGAAAGGGCAAAGGAAAGTGAGGACCCCGCCCCCACCCCCAAACACATCCCACCAACACACCCCTGCCCTAAACAACTCAGACTTTAATTATCTCTGTTAAATCCATACATTCTACATTTTTGCACACAAGTCTCTAGAATACAGAAATACAGTTCTAGAAACTAGAATACAGTACCTGTCAAAATACTGTATTCTTCCAGACTGTAGTAATTGTTGATTGTTCTAAGTATTGTTTTGTTCAGTTGTTTTGTTGCTAGTACGTTTTTCTTGTACTCTCTTTAGTCCTTTCTGCTCCTGCTCTTGTGGCGTTCTGTTCTGCTCTTCTGTTGCACCATGGTCCTGGAGGAATGCTGTTTCGTTTCACTGTGTGTGTATATGGTGGAAATGACAATAACCTACTACTCAGATGCGCTGGAGCACAAAGCTGAGACTGGAGACAGAATGAAGTGCTGTCGGCTTCGAGTGCAGTTAAAGCCCAAATCCAGCAGGTGGAGCCAAAACCTCGACATGATCCCGAAGGATCTGGAAGAGTTACACAATATGAGTAAAGTATTGGGACACACCTGTTTTTCGGGGTTTGGGCTTTGTGGAAGAACCTATCCCAGCATGACTGTGTCCCAGTGAACAAAGCGAGCTCCATTTTAGTACTATTTTAGTATTTAGTTATTTATATTATAACAAGGTTCTGGTCCTGCACATGTGTGGCTGTGTGGTTGAGTGATGTCTCTGTCTACCACCATTCCAAATACTAAAACAGTACATCACCATTACTGGTGTACTATTTCAGTATTTGGTGTCGTGTAATACACTGTTACTGGTGTTCTATCTTACTGAATATTATAGCATAGCATCGTATAGTACAGTATACTATAGTACGGTATAGTATAGTATATTAAAGTGTATCATTAAAGTGTATTATTTTCCTGTTTGTTATGGGAGTACGCCGTCACTCACTGTCAGTCGTTTGAAGCCTGTAGCCAATCAGGTAATCATCAGCCAATCATCAGCCAGTAGTGTTGAAGGGGGCGGGGCCTGCCTGAGATGCGGTGGGGGGGGATATGGGGGTTGCGTTGCACCTGAGAGCTCAGGAGGCGCAGTCCGGTTGGAGAATGGCGCAGAGGAGCGTCCAGCAGGCTCTCAGCTCTCCACGGATCTCTCGGGGGACGGGACACCACACACAGACGATCACGAGGAACAGGGGACGCTGAGAAGCCCCTCGAGTTTCTGCTGAGACCTAGAGGACAAAAAGACCGTCTCTCTGCACGGCGTTTTACTACAAACACGCACACGCGCATCACCCGACGCACCTCAGCGCTCGCGCGTCGGGCTGAAGCTGTTCGGCGGCGCGTGAGCCATGCTGGAGCTCGCGACAATATACCTGTGAGGTCGAAACGCAGAAGTTCTCAGCTGCTCGCGAGTTCGTGTTTCTGCCATGAAGGACACAGGAGAGTCCAAGGACCACCAACTCACAGTGAGTAGCTGTTTACTCCAAACTGGCCTGCCATGTGTGCTGGTCCCATCTAACCCCAGGCTTCTCTTCTAACACTGTTACAGCTCATCTAGTGCAACCTGCGGCCACTCACCTCTTCACCTCATCACCTGTTATTGCAGATGCGCGTGGAGGTTTATGTTACTGTAGATCTTTAGTATAGCATGGTATAGTGTAACACTACGTACTATTAGTGGTGTAATGTATGTTATACCATTTAATGGTGAACTCTTTTAGTATAGTATAGTATAGTGTAGTATCGTACAGCATCGTGTTATTGTACAGTATGGCATAGTATAGTATACCATTAGTACTGTAATATTCCATTAATGGTGAACAGTTTTAGCATAGTATATTGTAGTGTAGTATAGTGCAATGTAGTATAGTATAGTATAGTTCAGTGTTGCATAATATAGGAAATTAGTGGTGTACTATATATTATACAAAAAATGGTGAACTATTTAGTACAGTGCAGTATAGTATAATGCAGTATAGTATAGTTCTGCAGTATAGGACAGTCCAGTCCAGTACAGTATAGTACAACATAGTACAGTATAGCATAGTATAGTGTAGTATTGGTGGTGTAGTACATATTTTACATTATTGATGAACAATTTAAGTGTAGTATAATATAGCCTAGCATACCATTAGTGGTGTACTGTTATACCATTAATAGTGTACTATTTTTGTTTAATATAAGCTTTGATGACTCATAGTTGAGTGCTGGATTTACAATAATAATTCACAGAAGTGGATAATGCACATGGCCATTTCCAGGACCTCTTACCCAAGCATTTTGTGTTCATAATATTTCTGCTTTGTTTGACTTTTATTTAGACTTAAAATTTTATATTTTCTTTGTGTGTGGCGTAAGCAATCTCTTCCAGGATCAATAAGGTTTTCTGATTCAGATTTCCTCTACTGTTGCTGGACTGAAACTGTCAGTGCCTTTGAACTGCTAGCTACAATGCTGAGGCAGGGCAGGCTAATTAAATGAGCGTCCCACCTGGGCACTTTAATGGCCCTGGCAAGGTGGCCCCAAGCAGGCAACAATTCAAATGTGGCTTGGTGTTGAATCCTGGCCTCTAGATAAATTGCTCCTGGGCAGAGAAGTAAATTATGCATCGTGGCTCATGAATCAGCTCAGAATGTTATATTTTGGCCATAAATGTGCTACTGCGAGAGATTTAATTTTGTCTTTCTCTAGGGTTTTACTGTGTTTCTCTAGAAATAACTTGTTTACTTGCGTCTTAAAAACATGTCCAGGAACTGGTATATTTATTACTCCCATGATAAAAAAAAACGTACTTTGTGTGTGTTTCCTAGGTGGCCTTGCGAATCCGGCCTCTGAGCGATGTAGAACTGGAGGATTCAGCCACAATAGTGGCCCATAGAGTTGACGACCAGGTAAGTGTGTGTGTGTGTGTGTGTGTGTAAAAGAGAGAGAGAGAGAGTGAGTGAGTGAGTGAGTGTTGGTGTTTGGTTGTTTCCATTAGAGCTGCACAATATGGACAAAATACCAGTACTGCAATTTTACTGCTACATTTTGCGATTACAGAGCCTTTCAAAATATTAAAGGTTCTCGACTGTTCTAGACTTAAGAAGGTCAATGATACACTTTAATAATGTCTGTAAATATTGTTTAAAATGGTACATTCACTCCCTTCATCTATACAATCCATATATGGAAAATAAGCTACAAAAACAGATGGTTTTCAAATCAGAGTTTTTGTGATGTCACAATAACAACACAGCCCCACCCATTCATGCACCGATTCTCCAACACCTTTACTGGTTAAAGTTTGAAATAATAAGATGTTTGTTACATAAATACCATGATTAATCAGAACACACACTAACTCACATAGGGCTGTGATTGGTCACCCTGTCAGAAACACTGCATATTATTATGCCGTCCTAGTTTTCATGTATTATATGTATCCAACATTTAAAAGACCCGAAACCCTATGAACTGTGTTATATTTGGGTCTCCTAAGTAATGCTCTGCTGTTTTCATGGCCATCTGAGGGCCATTGAATCACTAAGCCATGCACAAGAGAGCTATCAAGAGGTTAAGTGTTTATTCTAGATGTGTCATTTGTGTACGGAGTCACCTGATGTTGCCATTTCATAAGAACCAAAGAAGTGCTCCTGTTATTAAACCAGGCCATTATGTATTTAAGAGACGCAATTACTTACAGTTCCCTGAAATGGCTAGACTATGTTTAAAAGCCTGTGTGATTGTTCACCCTTAGATGTCGATAAAATGGCCTTAAGATTCATACATTTTCATTTTCTTCTTTTTTTCTTTCTTTTAGTATATGGACTATGCAGGCTGCAAAATTAATATTTTGTTTTAAAAACTGTTAGTTTATGTATTGAAATATATTCTTAAATTTAATTAGCCTGCCCTGCAAAAAGGGCCTGTTTTGAATTCTTTGTTTTTGTGATGTCACAAGCAGATATATTTAAATATGCCCACTCATTCAGCCAGTACCAGTTTAGCTCCACCCATTCGCATTGAAGTTATAAAGAGTGTTTCAGCCTGGACTGTTTTTTGAAGCATAATAAGAAGAGAGAGAATTTGCATATATCAGTCTGAAAGGCACAGTAACATAAACTCCCAGCACAATTCTGGGATAAAGAGGCATTAAAAATGGACCTTTTTGATACATGAATATATTCATATAAATGTTACAAGTGGACCAAAGTAGACAAGAGGCATCAGAAAAATGTGACTAATGTGACAGAAAAATGTGAGTAATGGACTTTTAATTAAAAATGAACTTTTTAGATGCAGAGACCTTTGTTTCATTTGATGTAAAAAAAACCCAACTTCTGCCGCTGTGTAATGATTAACAGACAGCACAGCGTTTTTGGCCTTCTCATTATCCACCTGCTTATACTGTAAAGAAGCCTCCTGCGTTCTGCTCACTCTATATGTGCATCGTTGAATTCATTGAGTTGTTAAAAGGCCGTTGAGAGTATGACTCAACCCTTCAGTGCTACATTCAAAGGTTGCTGAGTACAAAACCACCTTGGATGGCAGTTTATCTGCTGGCTGGTTGCTCTCTTATTCCATGGACTAATTCTTTCTATAATGATTGTGCTATAGTGGAGAAATGGGCCTGAAAGCATGGCGTCAATACTAGGACAAGCACAGCTGAAAAGATATCGATGAACATGGACACTGAGGACGTTGTTTTGAGCTCACATTAGGCTCTCTTCTATAGTCAGACAGGAATAGTATTGTACCTAAACCACACTGCAGTGAAATGGAACATTTATCACGTTTTGATTTTCCAGTGTATCTCCGTCTGGTAATGGAGTTTCTCTCCACAGTTTATGGCCAGTCGTCTAACCCAGATAACTTGTTAGTGATGTGCTGGATCGTTTTCACTTTAAAGAGAAAACTCCAACTGAAACTTTGTCGATTAGTTTGTGTCTCCATTATTGTATTCTTTTTTAGCATGGACTGTAAAAATTCCATGTTGTGATTTCGACCAATCAGAAAGCAATGATGCGGTCATTTCAGCTGCAGCCCACTTTCAGCCCTGCTGTCGAACAGCTCGGGTTCAGGTTGCTTTATTTGTAATGGAAAAACGTTTATTCGTGGTACAGCACGTTTCTTATGCCAGTGGAAAAGTGAGAATAGTAAAACAGCACAAGACTGAGAACAGTTCTCTTACAAGGACAAGGTCCTGCTGTCTGAAGGCTACTTGTTTTCAACAAATGACTGCAAAGTGACTCCAGTGTCTTCTTGTCTCTTGGGTGATGCTGCTAACTGGTGATCAGGCCTGATTATGGTCTCTGTTAGTGGAATGAGGTGGGTGTTATTTACTCCGGGTCTCTGAGGTCTGAGTTATTCTTAGGACTTGCACTGATGTTAAAGCTGTTCATTCTGGTGCGATCACTTATGTTTGTTCCACTATTGCTGCTGCTGATGACAGTGGTAATTATAATGATGCGAGCTGTGAAAGTAATTGCTCATGCGTAAATGTCGTTGCTATGTTTGACATTTATAGAGTACATGTTGGTCTTTCGTCTTCCCCAACTTAACAAAAGAACATATTAACAAGCTCTTCCTGAGTTTTACCATTTGGGTGGGTGTGTTTTGAGTGTCCAGGTGGCTGAGACCCATCATCCTGAGACCAGTAATATTCCAGTTAAACCCCCTTATCCAGCCTTAGTGTTTACTAAGAGAGTGAGTAGTAAACAGATTTGTTGCCCCTGTAATCTAAAGCCATTGGTAGCAAAGTGCTTAAAAATGGCTTTTAAAAGTTTATTTTTGAGATTTCTTTTTGATGAATATTGTTACGTTTCAGTTCATTTTCAGATTGCTCTCGGGACTTTTAGCAGAAATATTTCAATTTTTCTATTTTTATTAGTCAAGTCAAGTCAAGCAGGGTTATTGTCATTTTAGTCATAGACTCAGCACACAGTGTCTGTTAGTATAGTGCATATTTGTTCTACCAAACACACTTAGATGTTATCAATCAACAAATAAAACTTATGTCATAAAAAATAGACCAAAGAAATATAGATTCACACCAGGTTTTCCATATTCCTGCAAGAGTAAATGGTGAAGTTCCAAACTGTTACGGAAATATGAAAAATATAGTATTATGATAGACGTAAGATCAGTGTTTGGCCTAAAACACATTTTAAAGGTGAAATAATCATATTTCATCATCATTTACTTGGGCTGAATTAAACAATGCATAAAGTGGTGATATTTGTGTTGTAGGCATGGCAAGTCATGGTTCATTTAAATGATTAATTATTAATGATTCATGATTAATTATTAATTATGATTCAATTTTCCAAACTGACATTCTCCCTCCATTTGATCTGTTTGAATTTAGAAGTGGTTTGTTGTATATACAGAGCGATTTACTAATTACATTTCTTAATGTTTTCAGTACAGTGGCTGTTGATGGGACAGTTTGTTTACATCAATGGACTTAGGCTCCACAGAGCAAACAGGTTGTACAAGGACTGATGGGATTATAGTCCTAGTGATTAGCAGCACACACACATACAGGGCTTATATGCTTTGTATTGTTTGTGCAGCCCTGCACATGAATGGAGAGGATAGAGAGGATTCAACCAGTGGGACCATGATTTAACACATGGAGTTTATGGGATCTGCACCATCACAGAGTAACACTCGCATATACAAAGATAATTTACACAACATATGACACTGTAAATTAGAACCAGAATCAGAAAACTGCACAGACACACAGCAACGCATGAACAAGAACAATATCAAATATAAAGTCTAAATTAAACCAAATAAAACTATATGAAATTAGGGCTGAAACCATTATTCGAGTAACTCGAATGATTCGATTACAAAAAATGTTCGTTTAAAAGGCTTCGTTTAATTCATCACCAAAGTCCACCTGCCGCGTGTGACCCAGGGAACATGCTATTTTTGCCGCAGGGAGTATGTTTTTTTTTTGCACCGAAGCACACAGCTCAGAGCAGGAGATATGAAGTAAAGCCCTGCGCAGGACTATTTTTTTAATCCCGGTCCCGCGGAATTTCTGACGATTCACGCCCGCTCTCCCGGTCGCTCCCGCCCGCTCTCCCGGTCATATATGAAAATATGTATTTAAAGTTAAAAAACGATCAGTGTTCTGTTATTGTAAGTTAGTGGCGCACACTGGCTGTGAAAAACGAAGAGAGCCGCAAAATGCACATTTAGACCAGCTGGATGTCCTCATTCCTGAAGTGGATGGAAAACGTGCCGAATATTGCCAACAAGAAAAAATAGGGCGGCAATATTGTTTTTTAATCTGTAGCAGAAAAGTCTTAAAGTGCA
>JBBJLR010000111.1:36566498-36588320 GCA_037577145.1 Brachypetersius gabonensis | reverse complement strand
GTCCCCTGTAGTTAGAGAATGGAAGTCGCTTTGGATAAAAGCGTCTGATAAATGCCGTAAATGTAAATGTAAAAACAGGAACTTACAGAGTGTCTTCCTGTAGTAGATTGTTTATTTGAGCTGTTTCTGATATCAGGTGGCAACAAGCAAGTATCAGTCTGTCTGCCCAGGGTCGTAGCACACGGGGGCGGGGGGGACGGACGTGATTCCACCCCCAATTTTTGTCAGATTAAAACGATGCTACATGGGTCAGATTGTATTTATAATTTGGCTTCCCCATCCCAGAACACTTTTGGAAAGCTTGATACACCCCTGTGTCTGCCCATTTTAGGCTTGTATGCAACATAAAACAAATTGCTAATATTAAGAAAGGATAGAATTAAAAAAGCAGTGATGAATTTGCAGTCTTCTGACACTCAAAGGCTTAGAAGCCTCTAAACAGCTTTTAATAAATAAATAAGTAAACAAATAAATACACCTCTATTAAATGTACATGTTTCTTACCCTCCAGCTCCACTATTGGTCTCAGGAAAAACATTTAAGCCATTTGATCAGAAATGTCTTAACTTTAAGATTATGAAAATGTTCTGACTAATTTATTTGTACTGTTATAATAATAATAATTATATTGCAATTATTTGTTAGTTTCAATTTCATGATCATACACATACACAAAAGTTGATAGCCGAAAAATATACTGAAAAAAAAAATATTTTTTAATACAGCTTAAAAGAAAAACTATTTTCTATTTAAGAAAACAATGATGTTTTAGAAACATCTAAACATCTAAAAGAAAAGTGTAATCAGACTCCATGGTTTGTTGTGCATCTCCTACTACATCAGACCTCTGTAAGAGGCCTGTACTTTAAAGTCATGTTTGTATATTAAACATGTACTAAAAAATGATTTAGCTTTGATATCGTATTCTTTGTTGAACACAAATAAAGCTGTGTTTCTGATCTGAGGTGTTTTTTTTTTTTATTCCTGTATAGCTGGGAGCAGGAGCGGAGCAGGCACCACAGGAAGTGGCAGGGAGAAAGGCGGAAGGAGAGCTTCAATAAGGATGAGAGTGAGAAAGACTCGGACACTCCAGAATCTCCTCCTGACAGCACAGAGACTCAGGAGGTGGCCCTGGCCAGAGAGACCCTGGTCACACTGATGGCTGAACAGAAAAAAATCAGCAAACAACGTGTAATTCTCACTTTTGACCACTAGGGGGAGTAACAGGACAAAAAAAGAAATTCATAGTGTAAATTAAAACAGCACAGAATTTTTTAAAGGTTTCAACAATAACTATTAGAAGTTATTTTCTGTTCAGCTATTTAAGTATTTGACTGTTATGTTGTTATTTTGACTCCTTTTGATGTGAACAAATGGCAATGAGTTTATTAAGGATTATAAATTGCTTGTCATATTTCTTAAGAAAATAAAAGTCAGAATTAGAAAACTTCATGGATCCTGAAGGAAACTGCTTATGTTATGACTCTACAGTCACACAGAGACATAAAGATAAGAACATAATATAAAGGATAGTATTTTGTAATATAATATAAAATAGTAGAACAATTTTATGTTATACATAAATACTAATAAATAAAAAATACACTATGGAAAAAGAGGAGTTGGATTTATTTGCTCCTACTTTGTATATCTACTACAGAGTGGATGGATTGTATGTAACTCAAATATTGAATTAGGGAAGAAAATTGATGCCTGTTTCTCCCCCTCAGGCTGGTCTGGAGCGACGGCTGGCGGAGCTGCGTGAGAGGGCCCGCAGGATAGAGGAGCTGCTGCCGCGCCGCGTGAGCTCTGAGGAGCAGCGAGAGGTTCTGGGGCTGCTGTGTAAGGTCCATGAGCTGGAGGTAGAGAACGCAGAGATGCAGTCCCATGCCCTGCTCAAGGACAACGTCATCCGGCAGAAAAACGTGGTTGTGCAGCGCTTTGAGCAGCACAGGCAGCTCTGCCACGAGATCATTCAGCAGCAGCGACAGTTTATTGATGGTGGGTCTGCAGGGAAGGTCTAGCAATTAGTGCCAAAAAATCTTAACTGAAGTCCTGAACAGTGAAGAATCAGGAGCAGATGATTCCAGATGATCAGGCAGTGATCAGTATACTGGTGGTGCTGAATGCTGAGTGGCTGGAACTCCTTTATCTAGACTCCTTGTATATTTAGGCACTTTGCAGCCTATCAGTAAAACATTTGCTCTCATGTCTTTCATTTAATCTACTCAGTATGTCAAAGATAAGACCGTTTCACAGGAATAAAATAGTATTTTTGCACCAGTAAGGTAATTCAAAGCAACATATATATGATATGATAGGTGTCTTAAGACTTTTGCATAGTACTGTAAAAGGCAGTTTTGTATTTGTTTTGTATAAGTTGCATTGTGATACTGTAGTGCAAGAAATAATAGAGCTGAATTAGAGCACAATCTTGATCTCATGGTGTGCTTCTTTTTCCACAGATCACAGTCTACTGGTGCCCCAGCATCTGCAGGAGCTTTATGAGATGTACATTAGAGAGCTGGATGAGCGGAACCTGGACCGAGTCATGGCTCTAGATAAGGTCACCATCCACACCCTGAAGGTGTGGATAAATGTTACTCTTCTAGGCGCACATACAGTTCTGCATTCTTGACATGATGCAGAAAAGTGTCAGGTGTTGAATGCACTGTGTGCTTGCATGAAAGTGTGTTTGCATGAATAACCTCATTGTTTTTTACTTTTGTTTCCAGGAGGGCTCCCTTCCCAAGATTGCCCTTCCCAGCAGAGGACGTGACCCCTTGCAGGATCTGGACTCAGACCAGGAGAGTGTTCGGACACTGGGCTCTGAAATCAGACATGGAAAAGCTAAAGTGCGGAGACACACTTTGCCCCCCATTCTTCCGGAGTCTGACGGGTAATCTATACTTAAGAGAATCCTGACACTAAAATTAAAAATAAAAAAGTGCTTATTGGGGGTGTAACAATGCATTGAAATATCGTGAAAACGCAATGCAAAAATGTGACAATGTGCATCATGGAGAAAAAAGCTCTCTATTAATTATGACTTTTTTAATGTGTCTGACATGAAGCTGCTGGACTGGGTTGTTGAATGGCACTGGTATAATGCTATAAATAATGCATTCATCATAAAAACTTTCATTCTAAACATTGGGAGAATGGTTTTCAGTCAAATATCATGAGTGCATTACATTTTGAGCACTGAAATGATTGAGCCAAATCATGAGTTGACTGTATCTTTACATCCCTATTGCTCACTTTGTTCTCTGGTAGTGAACTCAGCCTCAATGTCAATGTCTTTTTATCCTAATGTCAGGGTTTCTTGGTGCATTCTTTGCTGCATTCTTTATAGCAAAACATCTTTTCTGTCTTCCTCCCACAGCGACAGTAACCGTGTGTTTAAGAGCAGTCCACATGCAAAGCAGATAAAGAACTCTGTGGTCATGACTCCACCGCCCATTCACATCAATGGACAGGGCAACCGAGAGGTGAGCACCGTCACATATTCATATTTAATAAAAGCAAGCAGCGCGGTTCACAGATGGTCATAAAAACAGAGCAGAATGTTCTTAGTGCAGGCAATACAGTTTGCAGTACTGTAGGGGATTTATAAGCCTCTGAGCTAAATACATATCCATACTCTTAAAACCCTTTTTCTTCAAAAGTTGAAAAGAACTTATTTACTTTAAATGTAAATTAATGTATACAATTATTCTGGATCATATCTATTGATACATTACTCAAGAAAATGTTCATACAATGTAAAGGTCAGCTGATGCTGAAAATAAAGATTCACAGCTCAGTGTCTGTAAGTGATATGTATGATTGTGTTCTTCTCTCTTCATAGTTGCTGCCAAGTGCTCTAGAGGGCGCTCTGAGCTACAGTCTCCTGAGCCACAGTGTTAGCAGTCACCTGGACTCCTCACCTGAGAGCAGCGAGAATGGAACCGATGCTCCTCTCACGCCTAAAGGTGAAGCTACATTTCATTGGCATGTCATAATTCTGACAACCTGGCTGGTTAACACACATGAATAAAGTAGTTACCAAGACTACATCTACTAATCCAACAGAGATGTCAGGTATTACCTTGAGATTTTTGATCGGTCAGAAGATATAATGTTTTGTAGAGGCCTTGAGCACATAAATACAATGGTACCTTGACTTACGAGTTTACTTTGTTCCGTGATGGTGCTCGTAACTCAAATTACTTATACGTCAAATCTATTTTCCCAATTGCAATAAATTGAAATGCCTTTAATTCGTTCCGGACCTCCAGAAATCTCAGCATTTTTTTTGTATTTTTTTTAAATAAGAAAAATGTGCTTTTATACAACGCATATTATATAAAAACACAATGCAATAGAATGTACTGCAATAAACCAGTTTTATTAAGTATAATGTACAGCATTTTCTGGTCCCCTTTTTTAAATTCTCGAACCCAGATTAGCTTTAAACGGCTCTCCCGATGCCTCGTTCGCCGAAGCGCCTGGGTCTTCTGCAGCAAATCGGTGTAAACAACTCGAATCTTCCCCAGATCATCACCCCCGTTACGGATCTCCTGCGAGCTGCTTCTCCTCAACCACACCGGCAGCAGCTCCTCCATGTTCTCATGGATAGACGTTCGCTGTTTAGAAAATATTCTGATTCGCTGAGTCGACTCCATGCACACCTGGGTCATGTTTTTCTAATTTATTTCTTTAATTCAATTCACATCATGTGCTTCTTCTCAGCACTGTTTTTCACACTCACTCTCTTTGGACACATGGATAAACAAACTTTTGCAAAATAACTTCAAGCACAAAAGCTGGTAACCCAAATGTAAGCTCTCAACACAAAACAAAAAATCGGTCAAGAGACGGCTCGTATCTCGAAAAACTCGTAAGTTGAGACGCTCGTAAGTGAAGGTTGAATAAACCTTTCATTTGGAGAAAGCTTTTTTGTTTGTTAAAAAGAATATGATGTATTGGCCAGATTGGCTGTTTTTCTGGACATAGGCTAGTCTGGGGCCGAATATTGGTTTTCAACGGTAAGTTTGTGTCCAAAGTGCCTGATTTATCTCCTGCAGCATGATTTTTCATGCTATGTGTCCTCCCTCTTCAGAGAAGCAGCAGATCCTGAGAGGTGTGCACAGCATTGCGGTGAAAGCGGCCCGTCGTCGCTCAAAAGTGCTGGAGATAGACGCTCTACGCCTTCCTCCTCCTCCCTCTCCGCTGGACCCCATAAAGCACAAGAGCAGTCTGTCTTTGAGCGAGGGCCCCCCTAAAGGCCAGATGCTCCGCCGAGGCCGACAGCCCAGCCCTGAGCTTCGTCACGCCACTTCTGACGACAACCTGTCAAGCAGCACCGGTGAAGGTCCAGCCCCCAACAGCACCTGGACTCGCCCCCGCAACCGTCAGGCTGTTCCCAAGAACACTGCACCACGGGAGCAGGACTTTGAGGCTCGCAGACGCAAGAGAAGGTCTCGGTCCTTCGAGGTCACTGGCCAAGCTGTGAGTTATTAAACTTCTTATTAAACCTTTAAACCATTAAATGGTGTTATTAGCTATTATTTTATTGCGATTTTATTTAGCCCTAATCGGTAGGCCGTTTCTAAGCACTATGAAAATTTATATTTAAATTGCTGTGTTTGAATACTTCTTCACGGAACCATGAAGTGATGGTTTGTAACTGAGGTCACTTGACTTATCTAGAAACTCTTTATCCTCCAGCTCGGCCAAGGAAAGAACGCCAGCCAGCGTTTCCGGCCTCTTGATAGCACTTCAGACCCCCACCTGCACGTTAATGGTCAACCTCCCGCACCGCTCCTGCGACCCCAACACAGAGCTCCGGCACAGCTGGGCAAAACTCGACCCTCTCACCTCAACCACCAAACAGGTCACTAACTCATTGAACAGGGTCTGTGCATGGTCAGTTGTGTGATATAGATGCTTGATGTATGGAATGTGCATCATGATCATGATCATCATTCTCACTTTTATTTATAGAGCATTTTTGCCATTGTGAAAGTTACTCTACAATCAAATAATTTGAAACAAAACATTAAACAGAAAAACACATCTAGCAGACACATGTAGACATTACAGTCAAAGATGATGTAATTAATAGTATAACAAGCAACTAAGTATTTAACAGGGAATTAAACAAAGAGGGATCGCAAGTACAATTCCATCATTTTGGAGGTAACTCTGGATGGCCACTTATAGAGCTCAAGTTGAACCGTGGAGAAAAATTAAATTAATCAGAGATCAGGGAAGGTACAAGACTTTTTTTTTCATAATGAGTAATATGGTCAGTTATCTTGGAGCAGATGAGGATCCTGGCAGCTACATTCTGTACATACTATAACCTACTGAGGGTTTTTACAGGGAGGCCCTACAAATCATTACAGTAATATAACCTGAAAGCATAAATAAGTGTGTTTAGGGAAATGGGACCTGTTCTCACTGGCCATTGTATTAGTAATATGAGTGCTATTTGAAAATGTAAGATGTTGCTGCACTATTTATCCTAATCCCTACCAAACAACATGACCACTGTAGCACCACCCCTGACAAGACATTACCTTTGTGCTCCACGGTTCTCAGCACAGCAGAGATACCAACATGGCAATGTCATTTCAGTGTGTGTTGTTGTTCTTATTAGTCACACCTACCGTGTTGGGACACTTATAGAACACCAATTAGAGACTATGGCTAATTTATTTCAATGTGGAAAAGTAAATGTTGCATCATCTTTTTTATAATACTTGGATGAAGGCTCTTTGGTTGTTGTCCCTGTCCACTTTAGACAACTCTTCCACTAACTGGGAGCACATTTCGGCTAGAGGTCATGTGTGCTTGGTTTTCATTTCACCTGCTGTTCCAGAATTAGTATAAAATGTGGTGGGTTTTCTGGTCTGTCTAGTGGTCCCAGTGCTCCATTTTGTTGAAACAGTTACGCAAACACACAGGATGCTTGTCATCCTGTAATGTGAGAGTCTCAGTGTTGTGTTCTGCCTAGGCACGAAGCACAAAGTAAGTGGAAGAGTGAGCTAAAATGGAGACAGGCTGTTGCATGCCTTACCTGACCGCATTGATGACATGAGGGCCTATAACCAAGTATTAGAAATGAAAAGATGCAAGCAATGATTTTTTTTTTAAAGGACTTATCGTGTGTACCTGATAAAATGGCCTGACTGTGGGTATACTATAGGTATACCTATTAATTAACCTTCACAATAAATATATACCAAAAAATAACAAAATATATCTTTATTTCTGATTTTAAAAAGAAGTGAGAAGCCCAGTCCTGTGTTTGAGAGTGTGCGGGTAGGCGGCAGGGGTGTGTGTGAGTGTGGGGGAGCGAAGCATCGTGTGTTTCACTGTTGACTGTTTTGAAATACGATGCAGACAGAGAGAAATTGTAAATAAATGAATTCTGCCTGGAACAGACTTGTGATTGTTAATATTTGTACATAGTTCAATTTGAAACATTTTTTCAACATCTCATTTTAATACTAGTGTGTGTAAATTGTAGATTCTTGTTTTGGGGTTTTTACAGTAAAAGAGGGAAATTTTCTGATTTTTTTGTTGTGTTGTCTCAGTTGTTCACAATATTTAACAGACTGGCAATACAGTGTAGAATGTGTGTATCAAAAGCATTTAAACTTTCTTTATAAGATTGAACTGTATTATTTCTCTTTTTCATCCTCACAGGATCGACAGCAGATGCTTCCTCCTTCAACCTTCCCGCCCATGTCAGCAACTTAAAGCGCGGCCCCCAAAGCAGGCAACCACAGCCCCTCCTTTATGTCACCACCACTGGGGCTGGGGGGCAGCGCACTCGCAAACATTAAGGGACCTTCTGCCTCGTCTGCCACTTACCCATCAGCAACAGCACTGCACTGAGGTAAAGACTGAACATACCCCAACACCAGCACTAACAGACCCGACCCTCAGCTGGGACAGATGGACGCTCTCGCTTTCTCCCAGTGGCTGAACTGTGTGTAATGGGCTCCAACCCAAAGCCAGGAGAGACGTTTTCTGTTGCCTTGTGCTGGGTACATGCATACTGGGACCCTGGCATATCCGGATGGGACTCTCTCTGGCCAGTCTTGTCCCTGTCATCTGCATTTTGGTCTGTGTTTATGCCGACACGCTTGAGACACTCAGCGAATGAGCGACGACCTTCTTTTGAAATCATTTGTAAATCTGACGACTTGTGTGTTATGATGCATTGCAAGAATTGTCATTGTAGCTTCAGACTGCTCAGACTTTTAAAACATCATAGCCCAAAATGAATTTTCAAAAAAGTAATGACAAAAAGAGCTCCTTTAAACGTAATGATTTTGACAGAGGGTAAACCCTGCCTCTAATGCCTTTGGTTTAAATTGTGTGATCAGGCCTTATAGTGTGTGTATTACATGATCCCGCCAAGTCAGAAAAGCACCTTGAAAACCTCCTTCAGTGTATTAAATGTATCACTGACCTTTGTTATGAACTCCCCATGCAGAGGCATACGTCTGATTTTCCATGAAGGGGGACAGTATATCTTTTGACTCTCTTGTGTTTGCATAAAGAATGCACTACATTCTGACACTGTTCACTCGTGTGATTCTGGAATTCCCCTGATAGACTCATAGCCATGAAAGAAGCTTCTGTAGAATAATCCCCGAGCTCCACTCCTTTACTGTAAAGCACTAACTTTCACTTCAACTGAATCTCCTCAGTGTAGAACATGTCTGTTAGTAGCACCAAGACAAACTTAACATTGTATTCATCACATTCCTGAGCCTCTGAGGATTTAAAGGTTTTTAATCATCAACCTGCCTTCTTTTTGATGTTCTCAAAATTTGTGTATGTTGTTTTTTTCATATACATACATTATACTCTTTTTTTCTACACTTAATTTTGTACTTTTTTTTTAATTTGTATCCAAATAAAATGTATTGCGAAAGTGCTGTTTTAGGCCTTGTGTTTATATGTGTATTTGCATGTAGTCACATTTGCATATAGTGTGTACATGTGTATTTGTATATAGTCACATATGTATTTACATATTTGCCTTCACACTGTGATATATCTGTTTATTGCTGGAGTCTATTGGCAGCCTGTTAGGCATATTAAAGAGTGGCTCCCTGTCAGCACATCCACATCGAGAAAACAGCATGAGATAGAACCCATACTTAAAACAGAGGCATTGAATAAAGATCTGCCTGTACAGAGCCCTGACCTCAAGCACATCCAACACCTTTGGGATGAACTGGAACAGAGATTGCAAGCCAGGCCTTCTTGTCCAACATCAGTGTCTGACCTCATAAATGTTGTACAGAATAAATGGGCACGAGTTTCCACAGAAACTTTTGCAGAAATTCTTACAAGAAGAGTGGAAGCTGTTCTAGCTACAAAGGGGGACCAACTCCATATTAAAGTCTATGGATTGGAAAGCAATGTCATGTTAGGTGTCCCAATACTTTTGTCCGTATTGAATATTAGTGCAGTAGAACTTACACACCCATCTTAGTAGGCAGGACCCAGAGATACAGCCAATCAGAAGCGAGCATCTGCCCCCAGGCGAGAATTCTGGCATCTGATTGGTCAACATCGAGCACCGTCGTTGCCAACGCTGTTAGCTTTAGCTTAGCGTGATGTGTGTCTATGTGTGTGTACGTATTTCATTTACTGGCTACGGTGAGCAGGGGGAACGCAAAAGAAAATACTAAAACATTTTGAGAAAGAACTCGCCTCTTAGGAGAAAGACATGCCTTAATGTATTTCATCCGTAAGTTCGTTTCGTGTGTATGTGACTGTTTGATTTTGTGGCTAGCTTGTCTCAGCTAGCATGACGGCTAACATCCAACCTCAGTTTGTAAACAGTGTGTGTCTAATGCAGCTTTCCTGCACAGAAGTGTGAGAAGTTTAATAAGTATATGAATATTATGCTGTACGTTTGCTTTGTTGCAGCATTTTGAAGTGCATGACAGCTGTCTTAAGTGTATATTTCTTTCTGAAGCCACAACATTGGTATAGGCGAGAGGTAAATTTGGCTTATGAGCCCTGGGTGCAGAAATCTAGAAATCAGGTCAGGGAGAAGTGGTTTATGGTGAACTGTGACTAAAACCCAGTTTCGCCAGGTGTTTCATACAGCAGGTGCAGGTTGAACAACTTTTGCATTACTTGTCTGTGTTTGTTCATGTTTATATTTTCCTGTTGCAGCTGTGTCGAGCCTGGAGGTGCGGTCTCGTCCCTGTCCCAGCCTGTTAAAGCATGCAGCAAAAATGCAGCCCCTAAAAAGAGATGCTGGAGTGTGGCATCAAACCAGGAGCCTCCTGTACAAGAATCTTCTGATCAAATGGAGAACCAAACAACAAAGTCTGCAGGTGATTTTGTCCCATCATTTTGGGTGTATTAGGTCAAGTAGGTTTTACTGTCACTTCAACCAGGAAGCAAAACAGCGTTCCTCTGGGACCATGGCGCAACACAAAACAGAACAGAACACCGCAAGAATACAAATGCAGACAGGATGAAAAAGAGTGCAAGAAAAACATAATAGCGACAAGACAACAGTTACTACAGTCAACAATACTTACAGTGCAAGTCTGGGTGAATACAGTATTTTGACAGAGACTGTATTCTAGCCAGAGAGAGCTGTGTTCGCAAAAATGCACAATAGAAGTTTCATGTGGAAAAAAAATGCAGAACTGATGTAGACTGCAATAAATATGAATGTGCACATACAACAGTATTATTGAGACATCGCCTTTTTACTGTATGCTTTTTAATTCTCAGCTAAGGCAGTAGGTCTGGGTTTCCTAAATTGCTCCCTTTTTTTTTATTGTGGTTTGTTTCTTGATGTAATTAGCATTGCCTTTATTCCCTACTTATTCCCCTGAAATATTATTTCACTATTATTGTGAAACAATATCAATAACCATTTCATGCACAAGTGTTCTGTATGGTAGCTTTCTTCTTATCAAAACCACTGTGAACTCTTCACACTTGGTTAGGTTCTCTGGAATGGCATGCTTCACGTCAAACCACTTTCAGTGTCCATCTTAATGATTGCATTATACAGGAGTTACATTTGGTTGGACAGAAGTCTCTCTTAATGTAGTGAGCATTAGCTGCTTTTGACTGTTAGCCTATATTGAAGTGCAAACAAGGGTGTTCTAAAACATTGCCTGGACTAACTGACAAGAAGATTTCATGGAAGTGCTGTTTCTACAAACTGCAGGAGAAGGGAATAAGAAGTGCCATAGTATTTTGAATTTCTGGTTATTCTTGAGTAATGTAAGCTTGTCAATCCTTGTGACATTTATGATTGTGTGCGCTGCTAAAGGATTGTTTGGATGGTTCCGGGTACATATATATAAACAAGGAGAAGCGACTAATTGTTCATAAAGCTATGGAAAACTACAAGAACCTTTGTTCATGTATATATGCATACGTACTCTATATGGATAAAAGTATCGGGGCGGCAGGCCATTACACTAATAGGGACTTTAATGACGTTCAAATAAATCACTTAAGTCTTTAAAATAGAGCTGGTTCCCCCTTTGTAGCTATAACGGCTTCCACCCTTCTTGGAAGGCTTTCCACAAGATTTTGGAGTGTCCGTGTTAATTTGTGCCCATTCATTCTGTAGAGCATCAGGCACTGATGTTGGACGAAAAGGTCTGGATCACAATCTCTGTTCCAGTTCATCCCAAAGTGTTGGATGATGTTGAGGACAGGGTCCAACCATGTCTTTATGGACCTTGCTCTGTGCACTCGGCCACAGTCATGCTGGAGTAGAAAAGGTTCTTCCTTAAACTGTGTATACAAAGTTCTAAGCATGGTGATGTCAGCAATGATTGTCCTCCTTTTGAAGTAAGGGACCCAGCCCAAATCCCTAAAAAAAACATGTGTTTCAATAATGTTGTCCATTTTGGGGTTGCGTGCTTTAACCTTTGTTTTTTAGACATTATTCTCTGTTCTGTGGCATGACGTGCCATTGAACATGACATGTTCTTACATCCAAACTGGATTCCTGGTCTCATATGTGATTTTGCCAAGGGTGAGATAAAAAATCAAACACCCCCAGGCACTTCTTTCTGAGGATTTTTGTCTGTTGGTGGTGTGCCATGTATTTTTTATGACAACCTAAGTTGCTCCTATGCATATTTAATGCTTCTCCCTGTTTCAGGCATGTTTCCCGGGGGCAACATCTAAAAGCCTTGTGGAATGAATAGGCTGTTAAGGAAATGGACGCCCTCTTTGATGACACATCTATAGCTGCCATTAATGTCCATGTGCATTTCAAGTTGCTCTCCCAGTGTTTGTCACTGTTTATTTTGTGATGCAATTCTCTCTCCGCTAGTTATTATTAGGGCTAAATGGACCAAAGCGCAGCGTGTTATGCAATGCCCTATGCAAGACCTCTCACCATCAAGTCCCTGATTGATTTTTATGGAGGATGATGTGCAGGATGACTTTGTGACTCATAAGTGTTTTGAAAACTTTTATCTTCATGGACTTGTTTTGCGCAACAAGTGCATGTGTTGTCACATGATCTAAACTTCTGAGGTGCTCTTGTTCTAAACCTGACTTTTGTAGTGTAGATGCAAGGCTCAGTGATGAAAGGACTTTTATGCACAGTGACGCTTGTCAAGTGTACTTAAAATGATTTAAGGAAGAATCAGTGTTATCCTTATTGAGATTTGTTTGAATCTGCTAGTTATGCTGATCAAATGATTTGAGGAGGTTGTGATTGGGCTTCCCCAGTCTAGTATAGTCATGCATACAGACATACATTTCTTAGTATAATGGTTCTATACAGACGCCTATGTGAATGTACTGTCTGAGCTTTCAGTTGACTAGATTAGTGTGCCCAGTGTGATTGATTAAAGATGCATTATATAAAACATGCCTTAAGTGCAGTAAATTAAAAATGATAGAGCTTGTCCTGATCCTTGGTCATGTACATGTTCAGTGAACAAGGGGCATACTAATCAGCAGCAGTCCAAATGGGTTTTGAAGGAACACTGTGGTGGTTTCATGCTGTTTGTTCTACTGGACAAAGCAGATCATTGTAAAAAGAATTTAAGATTAAACAATAAATCTTTTCAGGGTGAATTAATGCTTTTGAGATTTTGTACATATGGCATGTCAAGTTTTTCTTGTTTTTTTTTTTTTAAACATTTTGTCGTCTCTCCCCCCTTCTCTCTTTCTCACTGTTTCTCTGTGTGTAGGAGTTGATCCTTCCTCTGCTTCTTTTGGGCCTCCTCATTCTCATCAGTACTTTGAACCCTCATATCTCTTATGGCAGTATCAGTACTACCGAGTTAGAGGATGATGAATACCTATCTCTTAAAGGCCTGGGCTACACTCCCATTACTAATGTCACCAGTCAGATTATGGAGGAGGTGGCACAGGAGCTACGTAAGTGTCAATGATGGGCTCTTCTCTGCTGTCAAGCTCAGAACCTGCAGATATTTTTCTAAAAGGAATGATTGCTGTGTAGACATCTTTAGTAACCTGCAAAGTAAAATCTGCAGTGTATGTAGTTTATTTGAGATTCTGACTGTTATTTCTTTTATTTTGTAAGCATACTGGTATGATTATTTAGTTCACTGAACATGCATGAAAAATGCAACACTTGTGTTTTCCACCTAATATGGCTGTTGGAAGAACAGGTTTACCTAACTGTCACATTATGCTGTAACATCTGAGCATAAATGTAAATGTTTTTTGCCCACAAGAATTTTGAGGAGCCTCTTATGCTTGTGATCTTTCAGATATGCAGGACCGCTTAGAGATGTTCTCTACTGAAGAGGATCTGGAAAACGCCAGCCTTTATGAGCCTCTAGGTTATGTGGGAGTAGTGTTTCTTGATAATATGTCTTACCGGCTACGTTTCCCATACAACCAGCTTCCTCTACCTAGTGATTATACTGAGTCAATAGGTAAGAACAACAAAGGCATACATATTAGTTGTTGTTATTATTATTATTATTATTATTATTATTTAGAAACTTATATGAGATCATATGTACCATGTATTTTTTCCCTTATTCCACAGCAAACTGTTATGCCAACTATTTGAACTGCCGTGCAGCTAACTACTGGTACTCTGGCTTTATACGCCTGCAGTCACTGATTGATGCTGCCATCATCCAGGTTAGGTTATTTGTGAATTGAGTTTGAGTATACAGTTTTAAACACGCAGTTGTCTAATCTTTAGGGAATAGTCTCACTTTATTGAAATGTGATTGCAAAGCTCAGATTCATTTTTACTGCTTTTTTTATTTTCATTGAGGAATAACATTATTACAAGTAAACTAGTTGAAGTCGAATGAAATCACATTCCCTTTCTATGCTTTGTCTGGGAACAGATGCAGACAAAACGCTCAGCATGGAGAGAGCTGAATCTACGTGCAGTGATGATGGGTCACCCCGGTTCAGTGGAGGTCCAGAAGTTCCCACATGCTCTCATCTCCATCTACTTGGTCCTGGCCTTCACACCCTTTGTTTCCTTCCTCATTGTCAATGTGGCAGCTGAGAAGGAGCACAGACTCAAAGATACTATGAGCATGATGGGGCTGTATGACACAGCATTTTGGTAGGTATTGTAATTAATGAGGCTAAAATGGATGTTATTAGCGTGTATTGTTTTCTTTATTGTAAGGCTCTGCCAATATGCTAAACCAGTGTGCTGTGAATGTGTAATTAGAAAGCTTGTGAAACTTTAATTATGGGATGATTTTTTGAGATGCAAGAACGGTGACTGAATATGGCAAAACTTAAAAAAAGAAATGTGTGTGTGTGTGTGTGTTTTCATGTACAGGCTCTCATGGGGTCTTCTCTATGCCGCTCTGGTCACCACCATGTCTGTCCTTATGGCTGTTATCGCTACATGGACACCCCTGTTCTCCAACAGCAACTTCTTTGTCATCTTCCTTTTAATCTTTCTTTATGGAATATCCACTGTAAGTTATTAATGAATACACTTGGATGTTTGTTGCACTATTGGTTTAATCCATTAAAAAGTAACAATACTGTAATGCCTATTCATGGAGTAGCACTGCCCTCCATAGTTTGGTGCATCTCCTTTCCTAACGCACTAGTATAGCCTAGGAGTATCAGGTTAATTAGCTAATATTGGGTGTAGTGTGTTGTTTGGTTTTCCTTGATCCAGAGCCATTCACATGAATGTATTTGAACATAATACAGATTAAAACTGTCATATGGATCTGGCAAATTTTATGTTAGTACATATGGCAACCCTAACTGGGATCATTTCCAGTGACTGTTCTGAAACATGCAGCTCTGTTGGCTTTGTGAATGTGTTATTTCAAGTAGGTCTTATGATATTCTAAAACAATAAAAACATGATGCATTTATACACAACATGCTACTTTTCAAGATCCAGATTAAGCCTAAGCCTAGACTTAATGATTTTGCAGTTTTGAATAATCATTAACTCTGCAATTTAGTCAAAGGCTAGGCTTAATTTGTGTCCAAGAAAACAGCCCAAGCTACTCTCACTAAGAGGGTTTGTTTTAATCAAGCCAAACCTGCCATCTGGTAACATAAAATGTATTTTTACATTTTTTGGCAGAGTTTTAACACTGTTTACATATTGGTTTTGAAAACATTACTTTGGCTCTTGGTTTTTGTGTGTGTTTGGAAAATCTTTGAACATATGACTATGTGGTGAGATTTCAGTTAGATCTTCAAAAGATTAGGTATCCTTTAACATAATTTCAGTATAGGCATTTTAGTTTAGTTACAGCAATTCTTAACAAATATGGAGTTGGTAGTGTGCTTTGTTTTCGAAGTGCTGTTAATTGAATTTTTGTGTTAATCCAGTTGCACTGGAAATTCAGAGATTTGTTAATATAAGACAGAAGAGAAACAAAAGTAAATTGCTTGCTTTTGCCTGTATTCCTGCATCAATTTGGGTCATTATGAGCTTTAGACAAAATAGCTAACCGTGACGTTTTTGTTTTTGGCAGATATTCTTCTCCTTCATGCTGACTCCTATGTTTAAGAAGCCGAAGTTTGCAAGTACCATGGGCTCTATGCTGACACTAGTCTTTGGCTGTCTGTCTCTGTTTACTGTTCTGATGAGGGATTTCCCCCAGCTGGCTGTCTGGCTGCTTTGCCTGCTGTCCCCCAGTGCCTTCTCCATTGGCATTGCCCAGGTAACATCTCAGTAGAGCATTGTTGTAGTTCAGCAAGTATTGGCAGATCTGTTGTACATGTGACTAGGCTACTAAAGGTTATGAGCACCTCCAGACACAGTACTTTTGAGATGCTGATATATGTAAGAGTGAGAGGAAACTGATGAACATCAGCCATGACCTTAAAACCCCTTGTCTAGTACAGTGTTGGTCCTCCTCTTGTAACCAGAAAAGATCTGACACATTGAGGTAGGATTCAACAAAACCTCAGTAGGTGAGCTGTGGTATCTGGCACCAACATGTTAGCTTCAGATTCTTTAAATCATCTAAGATGCAAGCTTGGTTCCAAAGGAATCAGACTAGATGTTCCACAGTTACTTGAAATCTGTGGAATGCCCAGTCAACAGCTTGAACTCTTTGTCCTCAAACCAGTCTGAACAATTTTTGCAGTGTGGCAGCATACATTGTTGCTGAAAGAGGCCACTGCCATAAAGGAATAACACTGCCATAAAGGGGTGTGCTTGGTTTCTGAGTGCTTAAGTAGGTGTCAAGGTACATCCAGATGAATGTCAGGACTCCGTGTTTCCTAGCAAAAAATTGCTTAGAGACTTTCCATGGCTTGCCTTGTTCCCCCATTCTGGTACATTCTGGTGCCAACTCTTAAAGCGACATAATTATAGCTGTTTGTCTTTGTGATGCATTAAAAACTCAAGTTCCCTGTAACACAAGATTGCAAGTTTCTCTGAGTCATTTCTAAAGAACTACTAGAGAATCCAATCCCTTCTGTGTATAATTTTAAAAGAATTGCACTATACACTACATGTTTATGCTCTAAAATCATTGGAAGTGTAATTGTGTGCAGGTGGTCTATCTGGAGGCCCAGGGAGATGGTGCCGTGTTCTCTACTTTGGCTAATGGCCCTCATCCACTGTATGTGCCACTGCTGATGCTTTTCCTGGACTGCATGCTTTATCTACTGCTTGCTATTTATCTAGACCAAGTGATGCCAGGTGAGACTCCGAGCTACATCCTTTAACATAGTGAATTGTTAAAAGAATCATGTATCTCCACTAAAAATGTATCTCCACTATAGAGCATAGTGTGTGTGCAGTTTTAAGACAGTACGTTATATGAAACTTTTATTATGAACGAAATTATGAATTCATTATGATATTTATTTTGGACAAAAAAGCTTTACATTAGAACACTCGAAGTGAACACTGTATTGCTGAAAAATTCTACTCTAAAGTCACTGTTTTGGGCACTAATCACAAAAAAATTGGGAAGAGTGAAATACTTACTGGACAAATTTCACTTTCATTTAATTTATTTCTCTTCTAGGTGAGTTTGGGATGAGGCGTTCTGTGATTTACTTTCTGAAGCCCTCCTATTGGTCGACTCGCAGCAAGCGTTATGTGGAAGTGAGCTCCGTGTATGAAGTGGAAGTAAATGGAACTCCTGCAGCCGATGAATCAGTGGAGCCTGTTTCTCCTGAATTCCGAGGCAAAGAGGCCATCAGGTACCAGCTTAACTTGTTTGACGTTTACCACCAGCCCAGAATAGACCTCACTAAAAGTATGCCCCGCTCTTAGTTTTATTAGTTTTTCTCCATGATATGAGTGTGTTTAATGTGCTTATGCCATTCACGTATGCTAACTAAAGCCTGAGTGAGCACCAACACTAGTTTTTAATGTACAATGCTCATTTCCAGCAAAGCCCTCCGAGATTTGGGCCAGTGCTACCGCATTTCACTAAGAGACATGGCATTCAGCCAAGAGTGTCATTTAATATCTGTCACGTTTGTTTGTGTTTGTATTTGTATTTGTGTGTGTGTGTGCGTGTATGGCTTTTTTTCACATTCCCTTAGGATCTGTAACATCCGTAAAACCTATAAAGAGAAGGACAACACAGTGGAGGCACTGAGAGGTGAGCCTTAGTTTATCACTCTTATGTCAAATTGAGTTGTTTTTTGTTTGTTTGTTTTTTTGCTAAAAGAATTGCTATTTTTCCTATCTGCTTAAATTATTTTTTTTTATGTTCTTTAATAGTGCTTGTACTCGGATTTATGAGAGTCTTACAAGTGCAAGGGTCTTGTGTGTACCTGTGTGTGTAAAAATACACATTTCATCACTCTAGCACGTTGTGCCAGTTAGTTGTCCAAACCATGTGGCGTTTGTCATCTCCAAATATCATGAGTTATATTATATTGTGAATTTTCTTGATTTGTCCCTGTATTATTACATTTGTTTTTAGGTTTGACTTTCGACATCTATGAGGGTCAAATCACAGCTCTGTTGGGTCACAGTGGAGCTGGAAAATCTACACTTATGAACATACTTTGTGGCATCTGTCCTCCAACTGAAGGTATGATTCTATCAAATTATGGACTGTGTTAAGATTATTTTTGGTCAAAAAGATGATGTTGAGTTTTTGATTTGCATTTTCAAGCCAAGCTCATTTCATCCATATATACACTGTTCTCAGTGTAGCAAAACAAAAATTTTTATAATTGAGCAACCTTCAATCTTGTCTGATGCATAAAAGTAGCCTAGCCTGCTATTCAGCATTTAGCCCTTGTCCTATTTAAGATTAAGTGTTAAATCCTGAGTTCATTAGTAGTTGTTGTAAACTGTTGTGTGCAGGACTATTGTAATTGTTGGTGTTTTGACCTCAGGCTCTGCTACCATCTATGGCTCTCCTGTGGCGGAGATCGCAGATGGGGCTGAGATGAAGCAGCTTGTGGGGATATGTCCCCAGTTCAACATAATTTTTGATGTGCTGACAGTAGAGGAACACCTCCGGATCTTTGCAGCCATTAAAGGCATTCTACCATGTGACATTGATAGTGAGGTGCGACATCTCACCACTGATTGATCTTCACATCTCTACCTCAAATTAAATTAATGGAGAAGTAATATTGGTTTCAGGTTAAAGTACAATTCCCTTTCCTCAGGTTAGAAAAGTTTTGAAGGATCTGGACTTGGAGAAGATCATGGATGCACAAGCCAAGAACCTAAGTGGAGGCCAGAAAAGAAAACTGTCTGTGGGCATTGCCATTCTAGGGGATCCTAAGGTAGAAAACACAGTTATGTAGGGTAATGTAATTGTCAGATTATCTTAGTGGGGTTTTCTGGTTCATTTATGTGTATGCATGCTTCAGATCCTGCTCCTGGATGAGCCGACAGCCGGTATGGACCCAGTGTCTCGTCATCAGGTGTGGTCTCTACTGAAGAGTCGACGAGCAGGCCGGGTTACCGTCCTCAGCACACACTATATGGACGAGGCAGACATACTTGCAGGTGCGGAATTGTCAGCTCTTTCTCTAAGCTCTTGAAAGGCAAGCTCACATCATTTTATCTTATATTTCCTGTCTCTTCAAACTTCTTGTTGCACAGATCGTAAAGCAGTCATCTCTCAAGGTCAGCTGAAATGTGTGGGCTCTTCTCTGTACCTCAAAACCAAATGTGGCGTAGGATACCACCTCAGGTCAGTGTTTCAGGCTCTGCTTAAGAATATAGTATTTCACAGTTGCGCATGAGTGTGTAGATTAGTTACAAGTTGAGTCTAATTGTAATTGCTAGACTGCAGTAAACTGTTTATTTCAGCCCTCCTGCAGTTTGTGTGTATGAAAGTGTGAGCATGTGTGTGCACGTTCGGGAAAGTGACAAGGCGTCAAGATGCTGCCTTTTCCTAAACGTGTGATTTCATTTTGTGTAGGATGTCTGTGACTGAAGTCTGTGAGGTAGACAGCCTCGCATCATTGGTCAAGCAGCATGTTCCGAAGGCTCAGTTGTCAAGGCAACAAGAAGCTGAACTCACATTCACATTGCCTTTCGAGAGCATGGAAACGTTTCCAGGTCTGACTTCTGTTAACCTTCTGCTTTAGAATCTGCCATATGCTTGATTGAATAACAGCATTTTTCACAGTTTTAGTAGAGCTGGCTTGTAGATTTAGCACCATGGTCTTTCAGCACATGCAGACATCATAGTACTGTAGGAAATTTAGTTTTGTAATAAAATTTATTTATTTTCCACCAATTATGTAAAGAAAAACATTAGCTCAATTTATTTCTTCTCCACCAGAATCAGTTTAAGCTGATTCACCCTTATATTCATCACTTGATCAAACAATCATCAATCAGTCATTAATTATTTGTTAATTAGAGGTCTTATCTCAAGCAGGGTTTATTAAGTATCAGCATGAACTGTTCAGCAAACTAGTTCTGCCGGGATACAGCAATTAACCTTATGAAGCTCTCTTTAATTGTGCTGTTAAAAAGGGTTTTACTTGAAATACGAGAATTAGTTGGATGAATTTAGTTATTAGTTTAATGAGCACAGTAACATTATCGCAGCAGAGAATTGACTTCGCCTTTCTGGACAATCACTGGTCACACCAAGACAACATTTATTTACACGAGATAAACATAAAACAGAAACACAAATGTAAATGTGAGCGATGATGGGATAATGGAAATGATAAGTTACTAAGAGTCCTGAACCGGTGAGCTCTGAACAATTCAATTCAGTTTTAGTACACCTTGCATCAGGTCATCAAATGAAGAAGAACTGTATGCTTATTGATTTGGAGTCTTAGGAGAGTTGAGGTCAAAAGTTTGGCTTGAAGCTGCAGTTCTTGAAGTTTCAGAGTATTCTGGGTTTTTGAGAAAGTTTCAGGTAAATGAATGAATGGAGCAGTGGAGCTTTTTGAGGTTTCAGTTGTTCTTGGTTGCTGAGGGAGGTTGGAGCTTTCTTGAAGTTGGAGTTTGAAGCTTGTTCCTTGCTTCTGCTCCTGGATTTTCTTGCTCAAAGTGCTCCTTGCTTCTGCAGAGGTTCTTCAGCTCCCTGCTCCTCCAGCTGCTCTTCTGCTCCTTGTTTCTGCTCAGCTCCTGGAGCGAACTGTGGCTGGTCCTTTATGCTCAGCCCCTGGGGGTCCTTGTCCCCCAAACTTCCTCAACTACTAGCCAATCACAAGGCCATACCAGTCACAAAGGGGGATCACCCTCCCTTCGGCCCACTAGCTGGGAGGAATGAGTCACTTTATGTCTCTGCTAAGTGTGCAACTTCTCACTGACAGAAATTAAGTTCATAACTCTCATACAGTTACTAACTGGATATTGAAACTTTTAATTCTGGTTCTGTTGTGTATCACGTAGATACCAATGTTTTGACAAACATTTCACAGATTATGGCTTAATTTTCAGACTCATGCCTAAATACCATGTTGTTACAATTCCCTTTAGTAGTCAAGCAATTCCCATCCAGAAATGTACTTTTTCAGTTAAAAATCAATTAAATCTCTGTGTCTCTTTGTTTCTGAGTACATGGCTGGATGATTTATGACTTTGCTAAGTCAGAGCTGTCCTTATTTCCACAAACTTATTTCTGAGTGAAATGGACCTTACAATTATTTTCCCCTCCTTTTGTGGATTAATTTGAGATCAAATATGACAAGTCTACTTTAAATAAAAGGAAACTCATGGATATTTTCTTGGTCGGACAAAAACTGTCTTGGTTTTACTATTTAAAATGGAAAGGATTAACATGGGAATTGCTTGGCAAAGAAAACACATTTCCAAATTCAAGTAATTTTGAAAGCATATACAGTGGGATGCAAAAGTTTGGGCAACCTTGTTAATAGTCATTATTTTCCTGTATAAATCGTTGGTTGTTACGA
>JBBJLR010000111.1:36552570-36566398 GCA_037577145.1 Brachypetersius gabonensis | reverse complement strand
ATCGTAACAACCAACAATTTATACAGGAAAATAATGACTATTAACAAGGTTGCCCAAACTTTTGCATCCCACTGTAAGAAACACAGAAATTGATCCTTTCCCCTTTTTTTCTGAAAGATTCAAAGATTCAAAAAATGATATGTTACCACATTTATTGTCCTGGGCCTCTAAGTGTTCAAATTAGATGCTTTTAAAATGCTTTTCCTACCCCTTTTTTCAGGGTGATTCTGTCCAGACAGAGGCTCTTTCTCTGTTTAAAAATTGGTGAAATTGGTGAATCCACAGTCCACTTGCAGATTAGACATTTGTTTTTTTTTTATGTTTGTTCTGTTATATGAAAAGGTAATGAAGTAAAAAGCCTCTCACTCTCACTTGCACTAAGGGCTTTTTGCTGAGCTGGACTGTAGGCCCGACTTAGGAATCATTAACTATGGTGTTTCCATGACAACGCTGGAAGATGTGTTTTTGCGTCTGGAGGCGGAAGCAGAAGTAGACCAAGCAGGTAGAAGACACACTCCTTTACCTTCTAAACTTTCAGAGCTGATTATTTATTTAATGATTTTCTGTGCTCATTTGTTGTGGCTGTTGATGTATGAAGACTGTGTTTCACTGCTGTCCTGGATAGCTTAATTTCTTTGTATGCTCTAAAATCAAGTAACCGCACATGAAGCATAATTCCTATTCAGCTTTTCCCACTGTTAGGGACTGATGGAAGTGTGTGTTTTTCATTTTTTTTGATGTCCTGATATTATTTTTTAAAAATCTGTATGAATTCCGCTGTTGAAATTTTGCTCAGATGCAGACAGTATTGACAGTAAAGAAGATCTCCAAAATGTGGTTTACGTGAACTTTTTATTTTATTCCTTTTCAGACTACAGTGTGTTTAACCAGGACAAGGTGGAAGAGGAGGGTGATGCCTCCTCTCTGGATGACATGGACCAGAGACTACTGACCTTCTCAGACAGCAGACAGGATGCAGTGAAGGGCCATGCACTATGGAGGCAGCAATTCAGCACAGTAGCCTGGCTCCATATGCTCAACCTGCAGAGAGAGAGAAAACCCATCATATACAAGTGAGTACAGTCATAATAAAGAAAATTATCATATTTGTACAGGTGGAATGGCTTTTGCATGATAAATTAAGGATGAGTTCTCTCACTCTGCGTCTGCCTTTTTATCTTTCTTTCTCTCTGCTTCTGCTTCCCACTTTCATTCCAGTGTGACGCTGTTCCTGGTCTTTCTGACTGCAGTGCTGGTTCTGTCCCTGGTTACGGGGAATATTCAGATCCACTCCCCTGACAGACAGTTCCAGCCTATCTACCTGCTCCATCGCCATGAAACACCTCGCAAATATGCCAGCAGCCTGCTTGTGCTCAACTCATCTGGTCCGTCTTCAGTCTTCTCTAGTAGCTTACTGAGTTTAAAATGGCTGAGCAAAGATGCAGATTATTTGATAATTAATTGAACAATAAATGTAATGAATTTTAATATACATTTGTAAATTGCATGAATTAATTACATAATGCAATTAGAGGAAGCAAAGCTAGAGGAGCCTTCATTTGCATAATGCTTACTTGCCCCTATTGGCTCTCATTAATTAGAAGGGTGATGGTTTTTTGCTAAGCTTTCCTTTCTTCGTTTTGTTAGGCTCAGATATATCAAGCTTCATTCACAACCTGGAGGCTCAGAACATAAAGGTAGAGATGATGAGAAATGTGGACTACATGTCTGCGGCACCTCACAGTGCTGCCATCAACGTAACAGGCTCCAGTAAGGTGAGTTCCATGCTTCATAGTAACTCCTACAGCAACTTACTGCTTAAAACATCGTTGCTTTGGTTTACATAGAAATTTTAGGTTGGCCTGTTTCCCGTAATACTTCGAGTTCATGGTTAAACAGTTTTAGTGTGTCCATAAGAGGATCTCCTTTACCTCTGACCAGTACCTTGACTTGTGTTTGCAGATTAAACAAGCTAGTTAATGCATTCGAGTGTGGGTGGATGGGCATATTAAGCTGGAGTGGGGCGGTCCTGCTAAATTGAGCTCTTGATCCTTTCAGGCTGAGAGCTGTAGATCAGTAAGGCTTTGCTTGTGTATCTGAGGCTGAAGAGTTTTTATCTATGTAGTGGCCTTTAGACCTCTGAGTCAGAGGCCAAGTTGGGAGGAAAGACAAAATGGTGCATAATTTGAATCCATCTCAGTCTTTTGCCTGCATGCTTATGATCTTCCCCTATTGCTCTTTCTCTCTTTTTGTGTTTGTATGCCTTAGCAATCAGTTGAATTCTGTTGCTCATCAGTTTTTTTCTTTGTCATATCTTTTTCTCTCTGCACAGGGTTTTAGTTACATTGTAGCCTTTAACAGCACTACAGTTCACTCCCTTCCAATGGCAGTGAATGTGCTTAGTAATGCCCTGCTTAAGGGTTTTAATGGTACTGGACAGATCAACACCTGGACCAAACCCTTTGACTATGTGAGTAATGCTAACTTCTTCCACAATTGCCCTGCTATCCCTATTTTAATTAGCATTATGGTGAAAGACAGGTAGAATCCGAGTATGTGGTTGAAATAGTTTTGTTTAGTGCTTTTCTTCATTGGTGTCCTAGCAAATCCCAGATTCGACGTCTTATGCTCTGGTTTACATTGAGGCTGTGATCCTGGGAATGCTGGCGGCTGGTATGCCAGCCTATTTTGCAATGGATCACACACGAGATCGAGAGGTAATGTTATATAGAGGGATACTTTTTAGGTTTATTCTACATTTACATATGCAGCATTTACCTTTTACATATCATATATCTTACAGTTTTCTCCCCTGTACTTTTAGTTTGATAAATTACACAGTGACAGCAAGAGTATCATGATTAAAGTAGGATTTATGGCCATTTTAGATAAAGTGCCGTTCAACCCTGAGGATTTCCGGTATGGTGCCCTCTGCATACTGGTGTGGCCAGGCTTCTGTGGATATCCCTTTCTACTACCTCATCCTCATTTGCATGACCAGCACGCTGTTCGCCTTCCACTCCACAAATCTACTGTCTAACAGCAACATCATGTCTGTGGTGAGGAGAAACACACACAAATGTTTTGTCTCTTCTGTTTAAAAAAAGCAAAAGAAATAATTTGCCATGTGTTGTTAAAAATGACTATTTAATGGACTTAACTGTTCTTTTAATTGGTTATTGTATTCTGTCCTGTGTCTTCAGATTCTCTGTCTAATAGGATTTGGCCCTGCCATGATTCTCTTCACCTATTGTGTGTCGTTCATGTTTGCCAAAGTCCAGAGCAACAGAGACTTCTTCTCCGTTGTCTCTATGATGGTTAGTAACAGTGTGAGAGATCACTATAACATGAGATTAACACATTAGTGTTGGGGTCACATTTAAAGGAATTTAATATCAACTGAAAGTGTTTTTGTAAATGTTATAGTCACATGATACTTTTCCTCTGAAGTGAAAAGAAAAACTCTACAATAATTGATCAGGGAGGAACTGATCTTTTATTAGTTTGCTTTATTTAGTATGATAGAGGCATACTTAAACACGGAACCCCTAGGATGTAAAGATCGTACATCTTGTAGTCTCGCAGTACCAAAACTGACTGTGTGTGTGTCTGTTTGTGTTTTCTCAGGTGTGTGTTGTCTCTGCCTCCATGGTCCAGTTGGCATTTGTGAATGACAACCCCGTCCTGACACGTGTCTTGCATAACACATTATGTTTCTTCAACCCACTATACCCACTGATGGGCTGCCTCAACTGCATTACCAAGGTGAGCAATTTGCTATTGTTCAGAGTAATCAGTTCTTCAGCTAGATCAGGTACATCACATAAGATAGAAAAGTATCATATGATTAGATTTTTTTTTTATTCTGATATGTATAATTAAAAATGTACCTATCAAATTTCAGGCAACCTTCCTTTTGTCTTTCCATGAGGAATTTCTATGGAAGAATCTACTTATTGCTGTTATTGCTGTGAGTTTCTTATACTTTTATTGAGTGAAGTGTGTCTGTGTGTGTGTGTCTAACAGTGTCTAATAGACACTTCATGATTTGTTACACTGTATTATTTTGTTTGTAGCCCTACCTCCAATGCATTTTGCTGCTCTTCTTACTGCGATGGTTAGAGATCCGTTATGGAGGCCAGACCATGAAGAACGACCAGCTGTGCAGGTTAAGATCAAACACATTTCCTCTTAGATAATACAGGTTACAGTTTCTGCCCCACAAGCTTGTGCTGCCTATTTGTGTGGAACGAGTGGCACATTAAGTATAGTTTATTGTTCTTATTCAGAATTTTCCAATCATTCTGTTTGCAGTTGTATAACTTATTTGATGCATAGACTCTCTGAGAAAGGTATAGAATTGTTTAAAGGTCAGAATTTAGGTTTAGGTGTGACAGAGAGTACACATTATAAGTAACCAGCAAGAAGACTTCTCAACAAGCTATATATTTGAGAACATATGCAGAATGCAAACATGTTTTAAATTAGCTTCAGAATATAATTTTCGTTCGTGACACTTCATTGTTGCAATTCAGGCCCTTGTCTACTATCTTTGGTTACCAAGAAATGAGAGGTTACATTTGTATGATCTAACAGTCTATTCTTTGTTATTGTGATATTGAATAGAGGTTTGACTGTGTGTGGGTGAGGGGTGGATGCATGCTGGGGTTACTAAGAAGTCTCACCTCTCATGAGTTTGCATCACTAAAGTGTGTTTTCTCTGTCTAGGATTTCTTCTAAAGCCAAGGGCAAAGTGCAGCGGAACCCAGAGGAAAATGTTGATGAGGACGAGGATATTCTGGTAGAGAAGGCTCGAGTGAAGGAGGCCCTTACCTGTCAGTGCTGTGAAGAGGTAGGGAAAATGTCACTTGTACTTGCCCTTGCTAGACTCCATTTCAACAGAGGTACTTCAGCAGTGTGTTTTTTTTTTTTTCCTTAAATAAGCTCAGGTGATCTTGCTACTCAAAACCGTAACCAAAAACAGTAAGTAATGGCACTTTGGGCTAAAAGACAAAAATGTATTTACAGATAAACAAAAATCATATATAGGGGTTAAAACACTATTCCTTTGTATTTACAAACAGCAAAATCAAAGTCCAGATATGACTCAAAGTAATGAAATGTATTGGCTTGGTTAACCCATTCTCCATTATTGAGGATGACACATGTCATAACAAATACTGCAGCCTAAACACTGTCCTTTTAGTAAGTTTGTTTAATGTTACCTGTTTTTATTTATTGTATTTTCTGTAGTGGATCCACTGATACTTAGTGGCAGTTTAACAATAATACTGAGTGTCCCAGTATTAAAACAGTGATGGCTTTACTTGTGGTATGTCTGAGTGGCAAATAGTTGAACGTTTGTGTGTTTAAGGTGATCTATCGCTTGTGGTGTTTTCTCAGAAACCAGTGGTGGTGGTGAGTAACTTGCGGAAGCATTACTCAGGCAAGAAAGAAGGCTTTTCACTTGGCAAGAGAAGAAGGGTGGCTGCTAAGAACATCTCCTTCTGCGTGAAAAAAGGTACAAGCCTTTTCTCTGACTGTGTGTGAGATGACCACCCCAGTATTGGTCTGCTTTGTCTAAACATAATGTTCAGGGGTTGACATTTTTTTTGCTCTAGTACTCAAATGAGTACCAACATAATGAATTGGTATACACCCAAATTTTCACCTCACTATGGGTGCTGGAACCATTATGGAAACCGTTGTGCTGGAACCATAATTTTGATTGATGCAGAAGCAAGCCTCCGCAGACCGGCTGGAACCCTATTTTAAAATGTTTCTTGTTAAGGTTTTCCTTTCCTGAGTGGTGGTACTTGGAGATCCAGTATGAAGTTACTCAAGACTAAAAACTGGAGCGCAGTTCTTGCTTGTGTACCGCTTGTGTCAGTCCCTGCTAATGTTACCCATCTTGTCTTCCTCAGGTGAGGTCCTGGGTCTTCTAGGTCCTAATGGAGCAGGGAAGAGCACGATCATGCACATGCTCTCAGGGGACACGAGTCCCACTGCAGGACAAGTGTGTACTTTCTCCATTTACTGTTTGCTATTTTTGAAAAGTTTCCAAACTTTTTTTTTTTTCATCTATATAAAATTGTGACAACTGAAACTTGAACCTCATTACCATTTACTAAGCTGGAGTTATAGCTTACAGTATATTTATACAACACCACAGCATCGAACAAATTTAGATTAAGCCATTTGTACACCTGTTTTTCAGATTCTGATGGGAGACTATGGCTCAGAGTTCAGGCCAGTGGATAACCCACTTGAGCATGTGGGCTACTGTCCTCAGGTGAACCCTCTCTGGCCCAGGATCACCCTACAGGAACACCTCCAGATCTATGCTGCCATTAAGGGCTTACGGCAAACTGATGTACCAAACATCATCAGGCGGTAACTCTGCCACTCCACCTCCTATTTTCATGCTTACTCATAGATTAAAAAAAGACTGATCATCAGACTACTCAAATCCTAAGTAATACACTTATCTGTCTGATGGGACATTCTGATTATAGATCTGAGTACATACTCGGTGATTGAGAAGATAAATGTTGATTTGTGACTTTCATTTGTTCACATATTAATTTGTGTGTTCTTAGTGTGGTTAATGCACTGGAGTTGAAGGAGCATCTTCATAAACAGGCTAAAAACCTTTCTGCAGGCCTTAAGAGGAAGGTGAGACCAACGCTAAAACAAAACTTTTAACTGTTACTTTAACGTTTTCAATAGTCTTAAATAGTCTATCAATTTGATTGTATTTGTACAATGACAATAAACAATGACTCTGTTCTGCTCCATTCTATTCTATCCATAGCTTGTCTTTAAAAAACACTTCAATTCCAACTTAGAACTTAAATTCCTTAATAACAGGATTTACTCTTCTATGTGTTTGTTGTTTGTAGTTATGTTTTGCTATAAGCATGTTAGGAAACCCTCAGATTGTGCTCCTTGATGAGCCTTCATCTGGCATGGACCCCAAATCTAAGCAGCGCATGTGGTAAGATCACTGTGACTTACTGGACAATATTCTATGCTTGAATGTCTGTACTTATATTGGGGGTTCTCATTTTGAGTCCTTGGGACGCCACACTATGCACATTTTTTGTACATTTTCTCATCTAGCACACATGATCATGTTTTTAGCTCGACCAAGCTTGAAAGATTCACTTCTCCATTTGTGTAGACTGTCTTGTGACAGCTAACTTTGCTATACCTTTTCCTATAGAGCATGGCTCCATGATGACACAAATAATCACATGCATTTAGCATGTCTGCTAACAGCTGAAAATGGGGTTGTGTAATCTGATGTGTGCATTAGAGCATACTGTATTCATGACTCCTGTTCATGCTTCACAGTCAAGCACTTCTGATCTAATGTCTGATAATTGTCCATTGTGCCAGGAGAGCAATACGTGCGGCTTTTAAGAACAAACAGCGTGGCGCCATCCTAACCACTCACTACATGGAGGAGGCGGAGGCTGTGTGTGACAGAGTGGCCATCATGGTCTCTGGTCAACTCAGGTTAGTTCAGCTCTGATTTTCTTTTCACCCAATGATGGACGTTTAAACCTCCTTCTTAAAACCTTCCGTGATGTGATGTATTTTCTGTATGTACACTCACTTTCCAGCATATTGCCAGCAGTGTTCTGTGCTGGTGTTTGAGGGTGTTTAATGCAAATATAATGTTTGGGAGTTGAAAAATCCTGGTATATTCTGTTGTAACCTTTTAATATTACTATTTACATTAATGGTTTTATTCTGTCATTAGTTCAACAAGTGATTTAAGTAATTAAATGATTGTTTTCATTATCACTGTAAGTATAAAGGTCACATTGCAAATACACAGTCCTGGAATCCTGGAAATCAATTATGTGGATTTATGCAGGTGTATTGGCTCCATCCAGCATCTGAAAGCTAAGTATGGTCGGGGCTACAGTCTGGAGATTAAGCTTCGAGAAGAGCTCACAGGCCTCCAGCAGGTGGCGCTGCTACACAAGGAAATACTTAGAATCTTCCCTCATGCTGCACGCCAGGAGAGGTATGTATTCAGAACAATGGTGAAGAGGAAAAGAAATCTACTTTTGATTACACTTGTTGCCTATTGTTTTGCAGTTTTGCTACCCTTATGGTTTATAAGATTCCTATGGAGGATGTGAAGTCACTGGCCCAGGCTTTCTCTCGGTTAGAGAGTGGTAAGTGCCTGCAGAATGCATACATTTTTTAATAGTTCATTTTAGTACATGATTACTGGCATTTTCTTTTTTTTTAACTTTGTCTTTGTGTCACTTTATTGAGTTAACATGTATTCCCTGTGTCTATACAGCTAAGCAGAACTTCAACTTTGAAGAATACAACTTTTCTCAGTGCACGCTCGAGCAGGTTGGTGATTCGTTTCAGTAATATTGTCACAAACAGCGCCTCTAAGGCGAGAAACACACTTCATGCCAGTATGTGATTACAAATGCTTTGAGCTCCGCAAACATAGTTATGTACGTCCTTACAAAAAGTGTTGACACATTTCATACCACGGCACAAATTGATTTGTGAGCATTGTAGCATGAGACGCTATAGTGACAGCCAAGCCTGACCAACTTGTCTTGTACCACCAGCGTGCTGTCGTCCAGTCAGCTGTCAAAGCAGACCAGTTTGACAAATCTCTCCCAACACCAATACGCTACTGTAAAGATATGAGACATTGTTGCCCCTTCATTCCTGTAGAAAGCAGCACACACTGTATGGATGACATGTTTCATTATTGTGGCTTTTGGAATAGATCTCAGTAGATCTCATTAACAGATAATGTGGTTTATCTGTTGTCACCTGCTGGACTACTGAAGGCATTTTTCTTAAGTATTCAAGATGGTTATCTTGCGATGGCATGGAACTTGCAGCATACCTTGATTGTTCGGTGTATCAGTGCAATTGTTTTAGACGTACAATTCTCTCTGCACAGTTTATGGTCTGTCATCATCATTCATACCGGCATAAAGTTTTTTTCTGTCAGAGCATCTTTTGGTATTGTGGTCGTTTATTGTTTTATAATTTAGTTTGAACGTTTTTTCAACATTCTTTAGCTGTGTGACAAATACCTAACCCAGCTAACTTGTTAACGGTGGCCTGTTACATCTTTGCCTTTCTCACACCGTTAAAAACATTTTTGTTATTGTCATAGAAAACTCTGTAGTTGCTGTAGTTACATACAATGAATGGCCAAAGGTATGTTGGCATTAATAAGCTTTAATAATCTGACCCCAACTGTTACAGGTTTAACCACACACAGCCAGTAAATTTTCTGGTTGGCTAACCAGAACATTAATTGCTGTTAATTGCTGAATTGGAAATATAAAGCAGTAATAGCAGAGCAGAAAGTTCTTCCAACTCTGTGACAACAGTTTCTGGATGGATCCATTATGTTCCTTTATGACAGACTCAAAAAAAGATCCTTAAAGACCTGATTGGATGAGTTTGGCATGGAGGAAACCCAATTGCCTGGACAGAACCCCTTTGAGCACCTTTGAGCTGGAACGTTGATTCACACAGGCACACACCAAACTCTTGCAGTAATCGTTCCCAGAACAGTCACAGTTGCAAATTTTGACGGTCAACTTTATATTATAAAAGATTATTTGTGAATGGGTTATTGAAAATGCTCTTATGGGTGTAATGGTCACATGCATGTCCACATACATTTGGCCATATAATGTAGGAAGGCACTGAATGTGTTTCCGGCCTATTCATCTTTTTAGATTTTTTAAAAATCCTGTGGTTTCTGAATTCTCATGGGTTGATGGTATGTGCATGTCTCAGGTTTTCATGGAGTTTGCTAAAGAGCAGGAGAATGAAGACGAGGAAGTGGGCTCTCTCAGCACCACCTTCCAGTGGCAGCGGCTTTGTCAGGACGGCCCAGCATCCTTCAATCACACTGACAGCTTTGTGCACCAGCTGTGAGCTCCTTCAGCTGTCTCTCTGTCTCTCTCATTCCCTGTCTGTCTTCCCCTCCTCTTGTACGTGAGCCACACTCCTCACTCCAGATAATGAGTGCCCCCATACGAGGCGCACACTGATGAGGGTCTCTAGGCCCATGGAGTTAGCACAGGCGCTGACACAGCCAGCATCATGTGTGTCTCAGCTGATATACATGCTTGTGCTGGCATTGTCATTGTGGTGTTCTTATTTTTTCCCTTTTTATTTAAATTATTTTTTTATTATTGATATTTTCACCCAGTAGGATGCACTATCCACAAACTGCTTCATGCTTGTCATTCACTGGCCTTGGTGAACAGGTTTGAAACATCTCCACCTGTCTCAGTCTTACCTGTCTGCTGTTGTGAACTTAATCCATGTGTGTCACAGTGCAGAGAAAGAAGGAAACTCATCTCTTGCCATCAGGAACCATGACTGAACCAAAGCAGTGTGTCTGCAACTTAACCACCCTAACACTTGCTCACATTGAAAAGGTGCTTTTGGTGTCTGTAGCATGGGACCTTTTGTTACATCTACTGTATATAGGCGTATGTAACAAAAGAATTCTAAAAATATTTTCTTGAGTATTGATGCACGTGCTTGAACCTTCCCAAGCAACGGGAGGTGCTGTGGGAGGAACTTTATTCTAGCTGCGTTGCTCAGTTTTGAAGGTTTTTTTCTTTTCCTTTTTCTTTTTTTTTTTTGACCTCATCAGAGTACCACAGCTCAATTGCTGAGGTATACCAGCATGTGGAGACTCTCTGCTTCACAACCCCACCAATGGTGGCCTGCCACCCAGGCATGCTGAGCTTCCTCTGTCTCTGCTGCAACAGAGGAGCTCTCGGACTCCTCTCCTCAAACACCAGCACGCGTTTCAGGCCCTGCAACCACACCCAGCTCTCCAGAGGCTGAGGTCCGAAGATAAGGCATGGACCTGTACAAACCAATAGAGTCTCAATGGCAAGGAAATTATTACACTAATTTAAGAACTTTTCCCTCTTCGTCCATGTCTTTGTCTAGCTTTCTTCTTCTTCTTTTTTTTTTTTTTTACTTGCCTGGTGGCCTTCCTTTGGAAAAGATGAAATGTCCAAAATGATTGAGACAATAGCTTCAGAATGTAGTTCCCATGCTCAGAAGCATGTAGCGCTCCAAATCTATCAGAAACAGAAACATGGCCTCGAGACAGTGCGGAAGACTTTGAAGTATGAGGACTCTTTTCCGTCACCATTTGAATTATTTAAAAGGTGATAACTTGTAAGCGAGGCCTTGAGTGCGTGGCAGTAATGTTTTGTTCAGAAGCACAGTCTGTGTCTGAAAGGTATTTAACACTGTCTTAGCAAAGATAAAGTTCCTTAGAGCTTGACGTTGGAGAAATCACATTTTAATGCGGGTTTAAGATGCATCTTAACAGCATACTCAATTGTTTTTGTTTTTGGAAGAGCCTGAATCCAAGATAATCTGAATCCATCTTTAGTTGGTAACAAGGGACAGTTTAACAGACCACCATTTAATCCTTACACGTTATGAATTGTGCTAATCAGATTTAGCACATTGTTGCAAGCTATTCTTTACAAAGCTGCTTGTGTTGCATTAAAATCGTTGTGGAGTTTGCAATAAAGTGTTATAATCTTAATTCTTGTAGAAAGTGTCCGTCTTGGTCTTCAGGCATTTTGACTCAAAGGTTTAGAGAGGTTGTGTTTCTGCTTGAATTCCGACCTCCAGTTGTGATACTGAAGCTCAGTTCACATTTTTTCATCTGAATTATTGTAGAATACTTAATTTTATGATCTGAGTGTGGAGAAAGCTTCAGTTTTGTGGTCACCACTCTTAACATAGATTAGAAGTTTAATTATTGTATTAATGCTGATGCCATTTTAATGTCCAGATAGCATTTTCTGGAATGGATGTTGATCCATTTAGATGGTTCCAACTGACTTTATTGTAAGTGAATTCTAACTGGCCTGAAAGAGCTTGGATCTGTGTGTTCTATAAAGTGCTGCCGGAAGATATAGTGGGTTAATTTGTCTGTAGAAAAAAAAAAAAGCTGTTGACGTTTGGCTTTTTTTTTTTTTTTTTTTTAAAGGGTGGTTGTACCTTTTTGTACATATTTAAGTGTTTATCTCTTCACTACCCAATTTAAAAAGCGATTTTTGGGTTCAGCTCTCCCTGAATGTGAAATTAGGGAAGTAGTCACAGCCTGCTTGAACCTGTCCTCAAAAATTGTAATCTATGGTAAGATGGTGCATTGTGTTGAATTTAGTATTACTGTAAACTCTATTTTATTTATATTGAATTTGGGTCTTGGAGGGCTTTTAAAACATTTATACTTCAAATATTTACACTTGACTAACTCCAGCTGCTCCACGCGGACTTGTCATGTCAATCATTGTCATTTTTTTGGTAATATTTTTAAGAGGCAGTTGTGGATTTTGTAAAAATTTTTTCCCCATAGCATTAGGAGCAGTGCACTTGAAGCATTAAGACCAGTTCCCGTTTGGGAAGATGTGTGTTTTAGCATCTTCAGTAAGAAAAAAAATAAACAAAAAACCATCAGTAATCTGATGTGAATGTGATGGGTGTTGTTGGACTTGTTCTCCTTAGTTTGAAAGTACTGCTTTTTGTTTGTGAATCGTCTTAAGGGCAGGGGAGTGGCAAGTTGCTATTTTTTACTAAATGAGCTTTATTTTTGCACATATGTAGCCTCTTATACTGGTATGGTAGAACATCTCTGTGTAACTGATTTTTCCTTTCTTAGATTTTTTGGTTGGTTTGGGTTATGTTCAGTGAAATTTATTCTACAGTTGAGCTATTCATTTCTTCCAAAGTGCAATATATAAATACCTTGTGTCTGTGTGGTCACTGCTTCCTGTAAATGAAATGTCATGGCTAACTGCAATATTGATGTTGTCCCTTTTGTGAAATCCGAATTGTCTTGAAGTAAAATGTAGCCACTAATATTTAGCCTTGTAAAACGCTTTTGCTTTGCACTCATCATTTAGTGCCCAGGAAAAAAAAAAGAAACTTAAGTTATTGAAGAGTTATTTGAAAAATTAACAATTGAATCATTTGAAAAGAGAAATTCGTTCAATTAATTTTAATGCAAGGATTGCACAAAGTTCTGGTTTTATTAACCCTTTGTTTTTAGTTCTGAGATTCAGTGTACCCTCGTTGATCCTCACTGATAATAGATGGTGTTGAATGACCTTCAGTACTCCCTTTATTTTTATTCAGTTGCCTCTGAACACTGGAGAAAAACGCTATTTATTTCTCTTGATTTGATTTGCTGTATTATGCAATATTTTTAAGAAGTGTGCACTGTTTTTCTAGGAACTCTTATTGTGCCACGTGACCTGATGTGCTTGTTGCTCATTTTTGTGCTGGTTTACACTTGCGTACACACACACACACACACACACACACACACACACACACACACGCACGCACACACACACACAGTCGGTTTCATCAACTCTTGTTTCTACATCTGTGTAAAGCATTTACCCCAGAGGATTTAAATAAAGAAATGTATGAAAAAAACACACAGCATCCCCCCTTGTATGCATACAATATGAAGAAACAGCCCTGAAAGTGTCAGTACAAAACGAGAACTCTGTGTCCAGATGCCCTTGATCAGTACTGTAAACGTTTTTTATACGCATTTTAGTGCCAAATTATTAAAAATATATAAGTTTCTAAAAACATAAACAGTAATCCAAATATAAATTCTGCCACGCACGTCTCTCTCTCACACACGCCCCTCTGCCACGCATGTCTCTCTCTCACACACACACTTCTGCGACGCACGTATCTCTCTCTCTCTCTCTCTCTCTCTCTCTCTCTCTCTCTCTCTCTCTCTCTCTCTCTC
>JBBJLR010000111.1:36519615-36531994 GCA_037577145.1 Brachypetersius gabonensis | reverse complement strand
GTGTGTGTGTGTGTGTGTGTGTGTGTGTGTGTGTGTGTGTGTGTGTGTGTGTGTGTGTGTGTGTGTGTGCTTAAAGAAGTTAAAGGATTGTATAGAAACACTCTCAGTTAATACACATTTCATGGGCATTGTAACAAACTAAAAATAAAGTATTTTTAAATCTTAGCTTGACATATAAAGATGCCAAAAGGACTTTCTTCAGAGTGGTACCAGACGAACATTTTTTAAAGAACCATTTATATAACTAGTATGTGCAAGAACAGTTTTCATTAACTCCAGATGTAATTGATTATCCAAGGCATCTTTAGTTGAATCCTTCTATGAGGTTAACATCACTAAAAATAAGAAAAAATGATCACCAAAGCTTCTCTTAATCTGCTAAAACCCGTTGTCAGATGTTAACAAAAGTCATTGCAGACTGTGGTTGTGGTTTAGATCACATGGTTCCAGCCATGTGTCCTTTGATCAATTTATAAAGAGATGTTCTTTTAAACCTCACCTTTTGCATGCATCATCAATACACAGCAATCCCCTGCTTTTCACAGGGGTTATGGTCCAAGAGCACCTGTGTGTAGTGAAAAAATGCATTGTTGAGTTTTGGTTAAAAAAAAAAAAAAAGGCCTAAAAATGCCTATTTGTATAGTGTAAACCCTAAATATGCCACCAAATATGTTCCCAAATATGACACTTTAATTTAATTATTAACTCAGTTTAATGCATTATGCTTAAATAAAATGTAATGGTAAATAAATAATCAGAATCAGAAAACTTTAAAATTAGTGGTTGGCATTAGCAGATAGCATTTGCAGCGTGCAAAGACTTGTACACAAAAGAAAAGTTGAATAACTCTCTCTACCCACATGTTTAGACAGGGCACATCTGTCTAGGGCACAGCTTAAAACTCTAAAATACAAGGACAAGACACAGAGCAGTCATGCTACATGCTGCAGCAACTTCTTCTTCTTCTTTTTATGGTGGCTGACAACTTTTCAGTGTATTAACGCCACCGCAGGACTGGTGGTAGTGATACAGTCTGGTTCTCAGAAAAAAAAGTCTGGGTTAAATTCACGTAAAACTGAGGGTTTATTGTAAATGTTTTAAAGGATTAACTGAAAATTTGTCTCATTTCTGGCATCACTTTAAAATAACTCCTTTTGACATCTTTTTGACATCTGCATAGTGTGTTTGCATATTTATCTATAAGCAAGACTAAAGGCAGTATTGTTTGTTGCAATAGTTGTTTATTGCTTACAAAACATAAGAAGTATTCTCCAATGTCAATAAAGTTTTTTGATTGTGATTCTGCTTGTTGTGGTCATTATACAGTATATGAAATGATTAAGAATGTTATGTTGGCAATCCATTATTATTAATAAAGAGTGGGTGGATGAAGGTTTTTTTATGGAAATGATGGGGGGTATTTGGTGGCCCATACACCTCTAATGCTTCTTAGAAACACCAGCATCTCAGCTGTAGAAATTCTGTTGATTGATTACATCTGGAATAAGTGGAAAAATGGATTTTTCCATCAAAAAATTTCATTAAAATCCACTATATAATGAACATGTTCTATAGCAAAGTTTTCTCAGGAGGCATGTTTCAAAACTCTTTTGGCACCTTCATTTTCAGGAGCGTAGGCTGCGCAATTATAATGTTATTACAAGCCGCCTTGGACATGCTGCTGTCTTGGCCTTCATGAACAGTATGTTTGAGGCATGCTTCAGGTACTGAATACAGGAGAGGTGGATTATGGGAGTTCGAGGTCAGATTGATACACATCCATCACTGCGCAGCAGGGCTAGAAAAACAAATCTATCCTCATTGAGAGTGTCAGCCTCCATTGCTTCTCTGTGACTGAGTGCGAGTTTATTCGCCCTCAGGAGCACTACACGACCCTGTAGTGACACCTCATGGAAAGCGTCACGTATCCCACCATGATGAGGAAAAACACACATCTGCAGCAGACACTCGGGAGTCAGAGTGAAAATGACGGATGTGTGATGTAATGAACTCTGACTTCTTTTTTTGATCTCCGAGAAGAGATTAGAGGATTGTTCTGCGCTCGCTGCGAACACTGATCATAGTATTAATTAGCCCAACTTTTGATTGACAGGCGTAACTTGTTCCTTGGCGCGTCTTCCGATTCCTGTTCTTTTTCCTCCTACACATACCTTTCACTTAATACTACGTAGTTGTAGTCCAATTTGCATACCAATGTGTAGTCAGTAAGTCACTTAAACAGTGATGAGACACAATTACATGAGAGCCCTTCACTAAGCTTCAATTAACTACCAATTTACATTGATTTTCATCAGAGTGCCGGTGGATTTTTTTAAATGCATAATGTTTCCCTTAATATATTCCTCAATTAATCATTCGCAGCCTGCTATCCCAATAATTAGCATTTAAATCAACAAAGGACTCAGGTGAAAAAAAAAAAAAGATTAAATAAATCAATGAATAATAGATCAAGTAAATCAGTTTAGTCCAGTCATAATCTCGTCGCAACAGTCACTTCCCCTGTGCAGCCAGATGGAATTTTGACTGAAACCATGAATGCCCAAACATTTTAGGCCGAGGGGGGTATAGCACCGAGTGGGTGCAGTTTTGTGCAGGTTAATAGAACTTTGTGCTGCAAGGATATGTGAACTCATCTATCCTGCACACTAAAGAGCCCAGGTGGGGCTCATTACCGCGTTTAGGTGAAGCCTCATTAACTAGGACCCTAGCTGGCCCTGCATTTCCTGAGAGCCTGCAGTCACCAATATAATGAAGAGTGCGAAGGCTAAAGAATTGAATACTTTCCCTTTTGATACTCTGGTTGCTACTGAGTAGAACTCTTTTGGTTTATAAGTAATTGCCTCTGTAATGCTCGTATTTATTGGTAGAGAACGATGACAAAGGAATTTGATGATCCTAAATGTGGTGGGCTTTCAAATAAATAGTATAAACTAATTCATATGAAGAGATCTAATATGGTTTAGGACTTAGCACTCCAAGTTAGACGCCAATATGCCTTCTGTAATTGTTTCAGTTTGTCATTAATATTGTAATTCTACTTTCTGCCATTGAAGTCTATGGTCGCCCAAAAGCCCCTTGTTGAATTTTGATCAAATTTTGTACAGGTCAGTCCAAATCTAGCCAACAAATTTGGGGTCAGGCTGAATTTAAAGGTGCGTTTTTGCATATAATATTTGTGACCCTGAACCAACATCTCAATTTGGATGCACTCGTTGCCATTAAATTCAGCTATGTTTGATTTTAGAGTCAATCTACTTTTGGAGGCAGTTGCAAGCTATCCAGTAGTTATAATGACATTAAATGGGTTACACTTTACACTAAGACTACCCTTATAAAAGGTTTATAAAGGATTTATGATCAGGTTGTTAATTATGTTGTAGGCAATTTATACAGCATTAATAAACAGTAATAAACTAGTCTTATTGTAAAGTGTAACCCATTAAACCTGATGAAGTTGAGAGTTTAACATTCTGCCTGGGAAAGGGACAAGATAAGCTCAGTAAATCATGAGCCAGTAGACATACACTGATGCTATTTGTCAAGATCTCAGATCTTGCTAGTTGCTGAGCTTATCTTGTCCTTTTCTTAGGAAGAATGTTAAACTGTCAGCTTCATCAGGTCTTTGTTAACATGCTACTACCATTAAAACACCGGATCTTGCAAAAGAGTAAGCCTTCATTAATGTATGGCAACTGATATAGTGTGTTTATGGCTGCTTATTAATGATTTATAAACTATCTGCAACCCATACAACTATAAATCATTTATAAACTTTTATAAGTGTGGTCTTATTTGAAAGTGTTACTCTTAAATGTCTTAATGCTGAGCAGAAAGGACTGACATTGAGCATTAGCCATTAATGTGAACATGTTTGGAGCTGTAATGCTATTTGTGACTTCCTACAGTTTGTGATTTTATGTTTTGCCTGTTGAGAAAAGTTTGCCAACAGACACTTCTAGATTTGGAAGCTAAGGCACCCACTACTGCACAGTCCTTGCCAATTTTAGTCTTTATCCTTTTTAGCACATTTACAGCATTTAGCAGATGTTATTTTATCCGAAGCAATTTTCATTTCCTTACTACAGGGACCAGTCTCCCTGGAGCAATTTGGGATTAAGGGTCTTGTTCAGGAACCACATGGTGGTCCACTGAAGGTAGGATTTGAACCCATGACCTCTTGGTCCAGAGGCAAATATCCTACACACTAGGCCACCACCACCCCATAGTGGTGACTGATTAAATGGTGACTTTATTGTCACTGAAAACACATGCATTTGTTATGTGAGTTTCTTCTTTTCAGTGACACACATGACCCGTCTGGAGGATCTGAATTCCTGGCAAGAAAATAATACACATGTTCGTCTGCTTTTTGACTGTTAATCAACTGTACTACTCACTATTGACACTTGTTTTCAATGATACAGTATTTGTATAGCACCAGTGCTACCTGCTCAAAACACAAATGTGCAGGCCCACCCCAGGAAAATTGCCAGCTTTACTCTTTGGCTTTCAATCAATCAGTTCTGAGGGCTCAATGTTGGGAAGATTGCAGTGTCTGACTAATCTGAATCAACCTAAAACCCACCCGATGAACTGAACGAGGTGTGTTAGGGCCGGGATATTTTCCTTTTGTTCTTTCCCTCTTTTGAAATCATTAAAGATTCTTTTAAAGATGCAAACATACGGCAAAACACGGTCATGTTCAGTAGGCATTTTTATAGCCTCTGACAGCTATTGAAGCCTTGGCCCTATCAGTATTCCCCTGGTGCTTGATAAGAAGGTCATTACTGAATACGAATACATCTTACAAGAGATAAACCACTGACCTAAGCTCAGATTAGAAAAATAAAGAAAGGTCAAATTTACATTTTATTTTCTTTCACTCAATCCTTTCACCTTTTGCCAACCAAATTTACATTCCTCAATTTTATTTCTCCCCCTTTTTGCCCCAGATAGGACACAAGCAGGTTGTTTCTGATTGTACAGTAATATTATTTGCAATCCTAAAAAGATATTTGATGGATGCATGGTGCTCGAGGTTCGTCACATTTTTATGATTACTGCAACCCACAACAACGAAGAACTTACTTTTTAGCTTCTCTCACTCTCTCTATGCCTGTACACTTACACACACTCACTCACACTCACACACACACACACAAACAAACAAATAAAAACCCTTGCCTGTGGCATTATATTGAGCATGGCATTCACTGAATTCATTTATCCCAATTAAACTGACCCACTAGTCCCCTGGTTATAGAGCCATATGTAGACGTAGAGATGTCCATTAAAAGTAAGGCATTTTGACAGATAAGGCCCTGAGGCTCTATCAGTTGCATTTGAACAAAAGTCATGTTCCAGCAACAAAATTCATTAAACAATGAGAGGCTCATGTTTTAGTCCATCCTGTGGTTGTAAAATTATGCATTTATTTCTAATTAAACCCAGAGGTTGTGTATAATTTTCAATTTCCTGTACCACGGTGACATACTCACGTACTTTGCTAAAAAAAAATGTGGGATGGATTACGCAGCTTTTTATCTATTCAGCGAGCAAAAAGAGAGAGGGATATTCAAGCATTTCCCAACCCATCATGAAATAATGCTTAAGGTTATGACTGTGCTGGTTGAAAAACCTCTTGGGATGAGCTGTCATAATTCAATCACTGCAGATTATTTCATATCTGATATTATTCTTTTGATGAACCTATTTTAAAATATATTTAAATCACTTCATTTAGCTGGAGGACAATATGTAATTATGGGAAAGGAAGATGTCTGAGCAGACTATCTTGAAAGACTTTATATCAGAGTGAATATCAGAGTTCCTCAAAAACAACAAACAAACAAACAAAAAAGTAATGTCAATCAAGCCACTAATATCAGCCTGCACTTGTTCTGAACTCGCAGTGTTTCAAACTAAAGGATCAGAACTGCTTCCCATAAACTTAGCTTAATGCTAAGAGATACATTATTCATGTGATGTTGATTTCTTTATTCTAGTGAAAAGGGAACATGCCTTTCTAGTAACCGAGTTGAAATGTGTGTGTATGTGTATGTGTCTATTTCAAGGATTTCACAGCTTTATTGATAAAGAATGTAACTCAAGAAGACAATATCGAAGTTTGAACAGTTTTGTGTAATCAGAAAGTTTTTACAACTGTCATGAAGGATATACCAAAATAAAACATACAGAAATTGCTGCTAGAGAGCTATGTTTGAACACGGCAATAAGAAAGCTAGCCCTGTTAGCAGCATGTGCTTGGTTTAATGCTAATAGCAAGCTCCTATCTTTCCCTTCTTATTAGTAATATTATCTTGAAAAGTTGAAAGGTGCAAACTGTGCTGCCTTAGCTGCATGTAACAAAGTATTCCTGGGTCTTCTCAAAGTGAGTCAACTCTAAGATCCTGCCTTTTTTTTTTACAGTGCAGGTGTGTCTATAGCAGTTACTCTCATATTTACTATGAATGCTGAAGCAAATAGTGAGCCTGCATCATGGTATGAGAACTGTTGTTTATAACAGCTTATTAATGATTTACAAACTGTTTTCACCTTATATAACCTAATTATCATTTTTATAAACTTTTTAAATAGGCTGTCTTATTGTAAAGTGGTACCAAACTTTTTACTGTAATAATATGCATTGAAGTTTCCCTTGAATGTCTTTTGATGGTCCCTTGAGAAACTGCTTATGGCTGGGTTTGACAGTGCACTAAAAACATACGTACAGTAGTTTTTCATAATGTTTCAGAATGCAGAGCTGTAAAAAATGAAACCCAAACAAACAGGTTGCTTGCAAGGCAAATTTGGCTTAGAAAAGATCACACAATAATCAATCACTGTCGATACTGTTCCTCTCCATACTATTTATCTCATTTAAGTGTTTTTGATTAGTGAGTGGGCCTGTTCTGAACTGAATCCAGTTTGATTTTGCAAAGTCTATGCACTTCAAATCAATTGATTGAACCTTGTTTTTTTGCTGTGGGTTTGCTCTGGATTGTTGCTTGCAAGGTACCATCAAATGCAAACAATGAAGTCATTAATGTGTCACTTATTACTGTTGTACATGTAATTGATTTGTCTATCATTCATCTTATCTATTGTTTTCCTGAATAAAACAGATGACTATTCCATATTAAGGCAATGCATGGAAATCAACAGCACATGTGGATGTTGTTATACTTTAAAAGTCCATCTGTTGTCTTCGATTCTGAAGCTCTTTAATATTAAACTCAAAGATAATAAAATAGCTGCAGGGGGTACTCATGGAGTGGCCCTGATTGGGACTTTAATGGACTCTTTTCCTGTGTAGATACTAATCTTGGACCAAACCTCTCAAATCAATTTCTTGCCAAAAACTGGGATCCAGAGAACAGTCTCATTTAGATTCAAATGAACTGCATCACATGGAGGAGCTATGGACACGTAATTGAAACACCATAATTGAAAAATTTCCAAATACAACGTGATGTGGTTTTATTTCCTCATTGGCTGTAGAAAGAGATTGTGACAGTCTTCTATTAAAGCTTTGGATTAAAATGTGTTTTCTTCTTCCTCATTTTGAGCAAATATATGAAGACTTGCCCTCAGCTAATAACACCATTTCAAGGGCACATTCAACTCTACATTCGAGGCTTAATAGATGCAGAATACAAATAGACAATTTTCTTGTAGTTATTATTTCTTAACTGCGTAATATTTCTTGCAGGGAAGTGAGTTTAACTTCCTGACTCCTGTATATTGTAATAATGTGAATATTATTGTTTTCATGACCATTTTTAGAAAACCGTGAAAGTTCCACCAGCTGCAAAAGCAGAGCAAGTCCTCTGCTTTATGAAGAACAATAGTTCACACTAATGCCAGAAACATAATAAGATAGCACACCCATTCAAATATATGCAGCTGTAGTTCTGTATTTATGCATTATGCATTCAGTCTATTGTATATGCTCTTAGCCAGGATTATGTGGGCACTATACATATATGGATGCTGCTGGAAAGCTTGGGAAACTAGTGGTAAAGGAAAAAAAAGTTTCTTGTGGAACAGGATGCCCTTCACCAGAAGTTCAATGTATGCAAATATGTTTGTCTTTTTAAATTTTAGGTTAAAATAAAAAAAAATATCTGCCATCTATTCAGTGTTTCTGTTAGTAATGTGATTTGTCAATTCAGCTGTTGCCTTTATTTGCTGTGTAAAACATGTGATCTAACAAATAATTCGTATTTAGTTTGTCTCACAAATGGCATTTTTAGACAAGCAGACAAGCACAAGAATACAAGTGACTCATTACTCTGATAAGACCTCTCAGTAGTGTGTACCAGTTCCAGATTGAATAAGCTTTGCTTATAAGCTTCTCATGTGGTTTTAATATAATGTTAGAAACATGGTAGTACACAGAAATTCCAAGTCCATGTTACTTATATTGACAAAAGTATTGGGACATCTGACCACAACAGGGACTATTGCAGGGACATTGCATTCAAATACATTGACCTTAATATGGAGTTGATCCCCTCTTTGTAACTATAAGAGCTTCCACTCTTCTCGGAAACCTTTCCACCAGATTTTGGAGTTTCTGTGGGAATTTGTGTCCATTCATTCTGTAGAGCATTTATGAGGTCAGACACTGATGCTGGACAAGAGGGCCTGGCTTGCATTCTCCGTTTCATTTCATCACAAAGGTGCTGGATGGGATTGAGGTCAGGACTCTTCCGCACCAAACTCATCCAACCATCTAACATCCACAGAGTTAGAAGCATAGCGTTGTCCAAAATCATTAAGAAGTGTGTCTTAATACTTTCGTCCATATAGTGAAGATAGTAAATATAATAGGATACTGTGTACATTGCTTCAGTGGTGCCATGACCAAAAAAGAACATTTTGTTGTTGAGACATAATGAATATAAAATTCCTTAGAAGTATTATTAGATTAAAAGGAGACATAAGATACTTCTGGTCCAGATAAAAATGATAAAAGTTAATCACAGCATCAAAACTGAGAGGATTAGTCATGGATGAGAAACGGTTTGTATTGAGATCTCTCTCTTCAGTTCGGTTGCAGATAAACTTGAATGTTATTATCTTGGCAAATCAGAGCCCAATGCGTAGAGATCTCTACTCAAGAGGAGACATGTGAGATTACAACATTTTTTACTTTGAAGATGTATCGGAACAGCAGCAGACATAAGCCAGTGTTTCCTATTTCTTTCCTTTGATCTCATTGCAGGGTTTTGTTTTGCAGACCTGTCCAGTCTCCAGAGATTTCTCGTAGTCTTCCAGATCTCGTCTTGACATCAACGATTCACCTTAACATTTTGGACAGTCATCATTATGAGCAGGAAGGGGTTTATAGTCCTCTCTTGCTTTGTAAGAGTCAATTATCTTTAGTTTCAGGTTCTCAGTTGGCCGCTTAAATGAGCCCATGGCTGTTAAGTGCAAGAGCAGCACCCTGAGAGATTTGGAGGGTCACTGAGGCTAATTTATTACACTCTGGAGTTGTCTACCTCTGACTCACATTAAGAGCTGATGAGTCAAATAAGCTAAACCCTACAAAAAAGCACCAGTGGATCAACTCAAATGTTTGCACGTGCCACTTTTTAGTTGTTTTTTTCCCCATAACATACTAAATGTAGCTCTCCAGCTATCTATTAGCTTACCTGCTTATCCTTAACCAAGGTCACAGAGTCCAGCTAATGAATGATAATAAACTGTAGAAATGCATAATTCCATTCTGACTTCTTTGCAACAGACTACCTTTCAAAAGGATATATATAATCGGGTTGTTAAGTTATTATAGTTGTCATACACTGACGCAGGCTCACTGTTTGGCAAGATCTGGTGATTTAATGGTAGCAACATTTTAACAAAGACCTGATGAAGCTCACAGTGTAGATAAGATCAGATAAGAAGCAAGATCTGAGATCCTGCATCAGTGTATGACAACTGTTATTACTTGTTTATAGCAGCATATTAAAACTGTCTACAACTTAATTAACAACCTAATAATAATCATTTATAAACAAAAGAGTGAACATTTTTGGGTAAAGTCATAAGATTAAGAATCAGAAAATTATATTGATCTGCCAAGATAATAACATACTTATTATTATTAATCATCAGAGACACTACAGATTTTTGTAGTGGTTTTCATGCTAGATTTCAAATGTGTGTTTAGTTTTTCCTGCATGTACAGTGTTTGTGATGAAGCTAGTTCTATACTGATCTATCATGATCATATGATAATCATATGCTGAGCGTTTTTGAAGAAACAGTGGTAGCTGACTGACACTGATCATTATATCTATGCCACAGTGTGGCCTGTCTGACTTCACACTGAAATGATTGAAACAGTGACTTGATTGGTGCCTGTGGTTTAATAAAAACCACATGCAAGTCTATTGCAAATCTAATATTACTAATCTAAATCTAGTATTATCTAATATGTGTGTTTCTGATGATTACAAAAAAAGTCTTTTTGTTGACCTTCGTAATTAGAGCCGAACATCAAATAACTCTTTTTATATTTCCTTGCATCTTTAACTCCCAAAATATGCACAGAACAGTGTTCAGGAGGTTGAGTGCTGAAAACATACTGAGCTCAGCCAGTTGCTACAGAGATTATCAGTGTCCTCTACTAGCCTCTGAGTGTAGGTGTGAAGAGTCACATGTGGGGGGTACGAGCTACTGGCAAATGTGTGTAACATGAGTAATTAAGTCTAATGATGGCTTTAGCCCAATAATATATAAACCCTTTATAAGGGTAGTTGTGAAGTGGTATTGGTTTCTTCTCATTTAAAGAACAACACAAAACATATACAAACAAATAATGGTGCCCAGACCTTCTCCATACAGTTGTAAACCACATGTATGTGTGTTTATTAAACATGAATGTCTTATTAATGCTTACTCACCACTAGAACTTCTTCTGCATAAGCAAACAGTGTAAACAGATGAAAACAGGTAAGCCATCCTCTCTTTTCTGAAAACACTGCTCAACATGCAACATGCAAAAGGCTTTAGCTGTGATTTACCACGGTATGACTTTAAGAGGATCACAGATTGCTTCCCTGCGGTGAGGAATGTGGCACAATAAGCTGTGCAGTCTCTGAATATAATTCCAAGTTGATGTGTTCCATGTTTGAGAATCTGTTTAACCTGTGCATTCGACCAAGGTGCTGTAAACAATATTACAATGCTGCTTAAAGTGATCCCAGCATATTTGTCTGAAATTACTGATTGCTGGGTCCTATTTGGGCAAATACTGCAGTGTTTTTTTTTTACCAGCTGATCACAACTAGCTTTTTCTTTCCTGCTTCCTTTTGCAGGGTTTTTAATTACGTCCAACTTAAAGGTGGAGGATAAGAACACTATCTTTGCTAAAGCAAAGATACAATATAGGGGTTCAGAAACTGGAGAAGGAGAGACAGACTGAGTTAAAAAAAAAGGGAGTCTACTGTTTACAAAAAATAGGTGAGGTTCTTTCAAGGTGACTTTTTGTTCCCTAAAACAACATTTTAGGGTTAAAAATAAGAATGTATAAGATCAGTGAAGAACTTCACATCATGTGAATATCTCTTCATTGTTTTAAGCTACACAGGCAAAAACGTTTAGAAACATTCATTTTTAACCATAAATGTGAGCCCAGCATTGGTGCAGAACATAATTAATGCCAATTACCAATTAATTAATACCAAGGCATGTTAGTTGACAGAGCAGTGCCAAAGCCGCCTACCTGGCTCATTTGATGATCTGACAAGTAGCAAGACAGTTATTCAGCATGGACTTGACACTGGAATTAGCATCACAATCCACATCTGTTCAAGGCAAATGGCTGTTGACAGTGACGTCTGAAGGCACACAATTGGGCACAGAGCTATATTAACAGAGATATTAGGCTTAACACTTATACAGCCTCCCACACTCCCGCACATACATACAGTACTGTTGCCGTGGGCACTCAACTTCCAGCTCTAGGCTGTGGGCAGAGGAATACATAGCAGAAGCTCGAATCAGTATAATATAAGGTGACAGGCCACTATCATATTGCAAAATAAAGTCCAGACATTATGATTGGATTCTTACACACTACCATTCCCTATTAAGTTTTTACCTTGTCAGTGTGTGGGGGGACAATAATAAAACTGCCTAATATGATGAGGTTTAGACAAGGTTTAGATTAACAAAGACAGAATTTTTTTTTTCTGGCTTGCGGCTGCTAGGGAGTCGAAAACCAGTCAGTGAGGCAGCAGACATACGGGAAACTGTGATACTTGTTACTGAGCAGACCACACACACACACACACACACACACACACACACACACACACACACACACACACACACACACACACACACA
>JBBJLR010000111.1:36508262-36519088 GCA_037577145.1 Brachypetersius gabonensis | reverse complement strand
CACACACACACACACACACACACACACACACACACACACACACACACACACACACACACACACACACACACAGTGGCTACAGTACAGATATAGTAGCCTATAGAATAACACACACTGTCGAGACAGAAAGGTCACTACTGCACCACTTCATATCAGTCAAACTAAAGTCAAATTTCACTCTGAAGCTGTTAGACTACAGTCTTCAGAGTGGCGCTCAATCAAAGCCGTGGAATCAATCGCAATCGCAAATTGCCCAGTAAATTGTGCTCCATCATTGTTGCAGTAATAGCATTGCATCTGATATGATGCCCATTTCCACAGCGTGAGAGAACCCACCCGAGAACATGTTAGAACACCAACCTTTGGGTGAAACATGCTCTATTCGGTTTAGAGCAATTTTAGTCTTTTAACGACATGTGTAAGTGCTTGTGTATGTGTGCGTGTGTGTGTGTGTGTGTGTGTGTGTCTGTCACTTTCCACTGCCCTCCACCATGTCCACCAGGAAATCATTAGTACAATTATCATCCATAAGCTGTAATTATTTAAAACTGTAATTTGCTGGATATGTGTTTTAATGAGCACTGTGGAAGATCGTGGAGTGGCTGTGGGCTACGGGTTTTAGTTTGTGCGTCCTTGCAGCGGGTGATGCCTTTGCGCCCTTCAGTGAGGCACTTAACCCTGAGCTGCTGTAGGAGTGCCGTGACAGTGCAGCTGTCAAACTCTCTGCTAACTGCATCCAAATCAAAGCACAACCTTGAAGACTCAACAGTGACATATTAATGTGGCACTGATATAAATTTAATAATCTGCCCTAGATAAGAAATAAAGGGCCAATGCCATAATCATTATTTTTATTATTATTATTATTATTATTATTATTGTTATTATTATTATTATTGTCATCAATTAAGGATATGTTTCTGTACTGCAAGGCCACGCTTATTATTACAGAGATCAGCTGTGTAGCAGCATGCAAAACGAGATAAAAATAATAAGGAGAGTTCATGATTTATTATGGTGATACAATGACCAGTTGATTACATTACTCATAAAATATGAGAAAGACTTCTGGCCAAAGCAGCGCAATTACAAGCTAATAGCATCTAGTGGTCATAATTCATTCTTCCAGGGCAGAATAGAGCCAAATAAAATGCTGCAATATCTTTATTTAGTACATTTGTAATATCTTCTTTGGGGCTCCTCTGTCGCACTTTCACAGAGTGTCGCAGTTTAACCCTCTCCCACCCGAGCGGGACTTTCCATTTTCCATATTGACGTTGGAAAAAAACTGTTGTGTGGTTAGGATAAATAGCAAACACTTCTGCATTTTAACCAGAAGAATCAGTTCTTTAAAATCATGTAAAAATCAGTTGCCATTTAAGTGTAACATCTACTTGTCTTTAAAAAACATCCAAATAACATGTTCAGTAAACCTAAATTAGCACAATTTTTTTACAATATAGTTATTTTATTTATATCAGAAATCTATTATGCATGTATTAACTATTGTTTAAACATAGTAAATCTATGACAATGGCTATAAAATATTATCTGAGAAATATCTGTATTTTTGCTCATTTTGCTCATTTAGTGATTCGGACTAAACTGGGGATACATCTGCCAATCACGTTGCAGAGAATTAGCATTGAAAATATCATTTATAACAGATAATCCAGTACAGTATAAAAATGAAAAAGAAATGGTAATAAATTTTTCAAACCATCTGACCTCAGTTTATTGACCTGGCCTTTGATAAAGAGAGACTTTTTTTCTGCAATATTTCATGAAATGATTTCCCACCACAAACCATTTTACAAGTGATATCTAAATGTAGCACAGTTGTAACGATTCATGGTTTTGCCAGTAACAGTGTGCTCTATATGTGTTCCTATTGCGAGTACTGATTCTTTCATTTCGATAGGAAGAATATGTTTGAAAGGGAATATAACTATTGCCTAAGTATGGAGGGAAAAAATCCAAGGTGGTAAATGGCAAAATGTATTATAGTGTTTTTTCTTACTGCATGTAAGTGCATGTACATTGTAAACAGGACAGATTAAAAAGTACTATTATGCAGTGATGAGGAATACTGTATGTGATGAACGTCTAACAGTTCCAATCTCGCTCTGCTTTCTCATTTTTAATTTTTTTCTGCACTCATAAAACAATCACATCCCCCTTTAGACCCTTTAATTTCTTTCAAAATAAAAGAACGCAAAGAATCAACACCCGCAAAACGAACACAAAGTGTGTATTGTTGCATTCAAATCAATGAACCATTACACAATTTGTCAGCTTCACTGGGATGTATTTAGATTTGATGTCTGCGGACGGCTAGGATATAACAGTAATTTGAATAGGTGGACTGAAAAAGGTTAAAGCAAATTTCTTTCTACTGCAGTTTTTTCAAGGTTGATTTACTCTGCAAAAATTGCTATAAATGCAAAGGGAATTTCTGTGGCAAAACATCATTCTAGTGTGTGCAGAAATCATGCATGCAGGTGAAAGCTCAAAACTGGACTCAAAAAAAGGTATCAAGAGTCATTTGGAGGCACAGAGCATGGCTTACCTAGCACTAAGGGTAATATCTGAACACTGCATTGGTTTGGTAATCATTGAGGGTGGCCAGCATGTGCCCATTTATAGTTAAAGATGAAAAAGAGGAGGCTTAGCAGTATTATGAACTGGAGATACACAGGCAAATGTATGACATAACTCAGAGTAAGACATGGATATGGATCTGAATTTAACTGTAGCTTCATGTTCGCAGACACTTGAACCTGGTGATTCACATGGTATGTTATGCACTTATCGTAGGGCGAGGGAAGAGGAAAACGGAATGAATAGTTAATGATGAACGGCTAGAGTGTCGTTGACATCTGCTCACATTCCCCAAGCTCACCACATTTACACAATCTCTTTTCAATAAAGTGGCAAAACAAGTACACACAATCCTCCCACAGGAGCTGCGGCCTCAGACGGGACTGAAACAAGAGGAGAAAGGCTGGGTGTAGAGCAGAGCTAAACTTTATATTCAGAGTAGAGGGACAATGCCATTGAATGAGAGAATACTAATCTGCCCTTTAGCGAGCAGAATGAAGAAAGAGGGATGAATGCGTGTGCCTGGAGGAAGTCGTGTCCTACCGCTGACACCATGCCCAAAGCAGCAAAGCGCCGCCGCTAAGACTGCAGGGGAAATAGCTTCTCCTGAAGATTTCTGTCACTAACATTAGCAAGTCAGGATATCCTGTTTCCTAAGTCCGTGCAGTCTTCTCCCAGATCACCTTGTTCTCTAATCATACTTCTAATTACAAACCTGCCACAAAGCTCGACTGTCCACAAGCATGTCCGAACAACACTATGGTGGCAAGTCCCCAAACCAGCTGGTCTTCATTACAAAGCATTTTCCTGGGATATCAGCCTATACTTTCTTTTCATGTGACTAAAAAAAAATGGTAGAAATTCCTAATGATTTTGTAATGTATTCATTCTTTCATTCTTCTCAGTTGCGCTACTCTACTCTTTCCTCTTCCATCATTAAAGTTGTGCTCTGTGCAGTGGATGCAGTGGAGTTGCTGCTTGTTTAATGGATATAATTACATACACAAGGTTGTGGGTCAGCCTTCCAGTCTGACATTGCGCCTGCTTGTGTGAAAACTACAGAGAAAACCCTTTCAGTTTCAAGGTAAACACTTGGTCAGCTCACCCTCCTGTTCCTGGGTTGAATCTGATTAGGTATTTAATTGTACCTAGCAGTGAGGGCGGCTGCTGCCTCAAGGCTCAAACTTTGCCTTTATTTAAATTTATATTCCTCTTTTTATCTTTCCTTTTATGAACTGCAGAAATGCCTCAGCAGTGCACTGGCTTGTGTTATCAAGATTTCCAATCTAACTAAATGGTCATGGACATCTGCTCACTTACAAATGGACATTTTTACTAAAAATACTGTGCACTGATCAGCCATTAGATTAACCCTTGGTGTGTAAGAAAAATCTGATTTCAAAAATTAAAAAAGGTGTAAAACAGTCTAAAACTTGTGTTTGCTTTCCGACACACTCGCCGTTTGTAGCTCTTTTTCTGGGTGGGTTTTCCCCACGCACTTGTGGGTGGAGACTATCCTGAAAGGTTCAAAGAGCTTGTGTTATTTCCTGTTTGTTTATAAGACCTAAAATAAACTAAAATGGGCACTTTTGTTCTATATGGGCTTTTGCGTGTGATGCCATCTTTAAAACCCGAGTGACAGTTATTATTATTACATGCTTTGTAATAATAAAGGTCTTTAATGCTCTAAGTTAAGCAAGATGGGGGCTACATGGATCAGACCAGTTTGTCCAGCGCATCCCACAAGTACCTAATCAGACTGGAATCTGGAGAATCATCAGGTCAAGTCAACACCCGGAACTCAAACCGTTCCTGAACAGTGTGGGGGATAAATTATCCTGCTGAAAAATAATACCTCTGTTATTAGGGAATACTATCGGCATGAAGAAGTATACTTGGTCTGCAGCAATGTTTAGGCAGGTGCCTTATGTCAGAATAACATCCACATTAATGCAGGACTCAAGGGTTCCCAGCAGAGCATTGCTCAGAGCATCACATTGCTTCCACTGGCTTGCCTTCTCCACATATGCATCCTGGTGCCATCTCTTCCTAACAAGACCTGCCGTTTTGTAAATGCTCTGACCCCGTTGTATAGCCATCACAATATATCCCTTGTCAAAGTCACTCAGACTCTGACGCTTGCTCATTTTTCTTCCTTACAACACATCAACGTCAAATACTGTTTCGTTGCTGCCTAATAAATCCCACTCTTGACAGATGCCACTGTACAGATATAATCAATGCTGTTCAGTTCACATGTTAGTGTTTTTTATGGTGTGGCTGTTCGTTGTATATATGTGTGTTATAGGTTGGGGTAATTAAGGCAGCTATAATAAGTCAACAAACTCAACTCAGATTTAACAGTATATCCTTCTGTCTCTGTAGACTTTTTCAAGAGCCCATTTGTTTTTGACAGGTTGTTGAATGCAGTCCGTCACCAACCAGTGCTCCATTGGTTCAGATACACGGAAATCTATTTGAAGCTGTGGGCTTTCATTCATCCTTCTGTGAGATATGAACAGTTGCTTGAGGAAAAAAAAAACTTTCCCAGACCAATTTAAGAGGCCACAGGCCTGTCTTTCACTCATTTCTTTCAAACTATCACTGCCACACATCTGAGAAGACAGTCAGCCTGCAGCCTCGATCTGAAGCTTTTTATCTGACGATTATTTATTTAGCCAGCAGTGTATAAGTTCCTGCTCTCATACAGATGTTTTCTACCTCTTTTATCTCCCTTTCCATTTGTTTAATATGTCTTAAATGACTTTGCCATTATGTATAACTTTCACTTGTACTTTATTGCCTACTTTAGATTACCCACACATGCTTCAATTGTTTACAAAATATCTGGTGAAATCGACTGTCAATAGCATTATGGGTAGGTTGAGGATTAGAATTAGATTAAAGGTGCAGGTTAGATTGAAAAGAACCATTTATATGCAACATAAAGCCAGTTACATTATTACAATGTTAATTATGTTGTGTACATCTATAGAGCATCTTCAATGAAGAACTCAAATGAAAAAACTACTTTATTGTCATATGTGCTATACATTACAGTAAAAAAAACACATCCAATGTATTCATCACTACTTATTAAACAATATCTAGCTCTGATATATTTAAATGTACTGGGTTAGATAATGACAATTTATGTTAGTAAACCTAAACAGAAATACATTAGAACTTGTGATTCATCTATGAAAGGATTCCATGGGGAATCTGATGATTTGAGTATGAATGAAACAAGCAATGGTAATTAACACACAAACCTGAATCTGGGACAATGTCAGGAAATGGAGATTTCACAAAACTGAGTGATAGTTTTAAGGAACCCAGCACAAACCAGATCTAAACACAGAACACATGGGAAATCAGCATGCACCGAAATTGCACCCCATATAAAGTGAAAGGGTACTGTGCTAATATGGCAAAATTAAGCAATGGCTGCACTATGAGTCATATGCCAGAAGGATATTTCTATGCACCTCAGCATAGTCCTGTTCTCTCTGCTTTAGTCTGCAGAGCTGCTGCATTGTTCAGACATTTGCATTTGACCTTAACATTAGAATCCCATGGATTCATTTGAATAAGTAACCAAAATCTCCCATCAGAGTAAAAGTGATGATCAGACAGTCTTTCCTCTCAAATTTAAGTACAATTATCTAGAAAAAGGTGGCAGTCCTAGTTCATGGAGGCTTCTATATTTGGACACAGATATTTTTGGCCATACTTTTGTTTAAGCAGTTCTGGGATTGATTTTGTTCATGGTGATATAATATACAGTTGTCCATGTAGAAAATTAGTTACATTTCACCATCAGCAGGAAGTAAGTTAGTATACAGCAATTGGTAAAAAACCCTCTTTGTTGAACAACTGGAAACACAGCCTTCTAAAAGAGGATTTTCAGTGAAAATGAAAATGTGCTGTCTTAACAAAAAGCAAGTCTTCTTTTAATCTGCAGTATATTATCATTTTGTAATACCTCATTACCCTTCAAGGCTCGGCGGACTTAAGTTTTAAGTACGAGCCTTTGGACCTTTCTGGGTTCGAAATCACTGGGTAGATATTTCATGTTCCTTACACAGTCAGCAAACAGGTATTCTATTATACCATACATTTTAATACTTGTTTGTGGATATTTCGTATTCACTAACTGAGGGTACATGGTCTAGTAAACCTTAGATTTCAATCCAAAAGTTTAATAATCACCATACTTTCAGTTTTGCACTGTGATTCTTCATAAATCTATTTCTGGGCTCTATTAATTGCTTCTGCTTCGAATTAAATTGTACATGAATGTGTTTATAGCCAAGTTCAAAACTCTTTTATTTATGTCTGTATTCTTTAAAACTTTTTCTTTCTTTAAAGCATGTCAGCATCTACACACCACACTGAGAATGGAACCTTTGCAATAGTAAGCTTAAAATGAGTTTTGACATTAATGTAAAAATCCAATCTCGACCAGGTGCCAGTGGATATTAGTTGTTGATGGAGTTTTGTGTCAGTTCATTAATAAAGAAATCTGTTTTGGCTTAGCTGCTCATGCATATGTGAACAGATGCCACATGTCGATAGAAACCTGTTCCATCAATTTCAATTTGCTTCTGTAAGTCAATATAAAAGCCCAGATAACATTTTTTAGCAAATGGAATAGACCCAGTAAGACCAGCCTTGATATACAAACATTGCATTCCACCTGAATCTAAAGTAAACTGACATGGATGCTATAGGGATTTCCTTCCCTCCTCTTCTTTCGTCTCCTGTATGTTAGTAGGACTGACATATTCATAACATTGATAGATGTGTTGCGTGTTGTCGATTTATTTCAGCTCAGTTGAGAAAATCTATATTTGCAGTGCAAGAATGATGTATTTCATTAGTAGACTCAAATGTATTCCCTAGCTGTCCATAGGTGAAATGCAGTTACATTTTCACTTGGTTATTCCTGGACTGATTTGCAAGCAAATATGATGTCGCCTAAACAGACTTCCCTAGCTTTATTAAAAAAGACTTTTTTTAAAAATAAAAAACAGGTATTTGAATGCATGCAGCAACTAAAATGATCTTTTATGTTTTTATATAGAAAGAGGCCCAATAATAATAATAATAATAATAATAATAATAATAATAATAATAATTTTATTTATACCACACTTCACATTTAAGGCAAATCTCAAAGTGACAGAAAGTAAAAGCATTGTTATAAAATCAAGAGAATACATGTACATTCAAGGATGGCTATAAACTACCATAAAACTTGTATCATAAGAACACAGATATAAAACGATGAAAGCAGCCACTGAGGTCAATTCAAAGTTATATGTTCTGCTAAGTCCTGGGTGGGAGAAGGAAGTTGGAGTTCATAGAATGGAGAGGTCATGTAGAGGTTTGTGGGGTGAGCAGTTCTTTCAGGTATGAGGGAGCATTTCCATAGATGCACTGGTGGACGAGGAGGCAGACCTTGTATTCGTTCCTTGCTGGGACCGATGCTATACATGATCTTAAAGAACACACTAGTTACAACTATTATTAAAGTTATAAATGTTAGTAAATGTCCAATATTTTCTTTACTTCTAGTTGTTTTTAGTCATGTTAGTAATCAGAATTCTCCACTATTAGATTTTCAAATTGGTGGTAGTTCATTATGTTCATTGTATCTTATCATGTGAACAAATCCCAACTCCAGTGGTCATGTGTGGCCACATCCAGGTCAAAATTCTATGAAATTCTAACTAACCTTTTGTGTGCACATGATTATCAATAAATGGGGTAAATTTCTAACACAAGCAGGTAGGTACTGCTCGCATATCATGTAAGAAGAAGACATATTGAACATCTGTCCTCTTATATATTCAAATATTCTGTTAAACACAAGGCAGTACAAAAAAGGCCATTTATTTTGCTTTCCCCTCTCACACACCCTTTGATTTTCACAGAATGGCAAATCTACTCAAAAATGACTTCTGTCCTCTAATTAGAGATCTTTGGTTAATAATTATTTACAATTATTATTATTTTTGTGCAATTTCATCTAAAAACCTTTGCGTGTCTAAACCTCTTGGCACAGTTACAATCACTTCCAAATCCACAGTTTGGATCTCATGCTTGTCTTTGTCATGAGCTAAATTCAAACTGAATGTTCCCAGGAAAATAATAAACATTGATTTCGGTTGGATTAATTGTTCACATCCGCTTCCTTTGTCCACTTTCTGCTTCCAATTTTTCTATTTTCCTCCCTTCATTATCACACAAAGCCCAGTCACTGTTACCTATGAGCCAATTTCATTAGCAAAACCTCTGAAAGCATTTCTAAACGAGACGTCTTAGAGCCAACCCATTTAAACATCAAATAACTCGGACAGCATGCCCTCAGGAACAGACACATTGTTTTAAAGCAAATGAGAGAGAGAACACTTCATCTCATTCCAGGAACATTCGGAAGGAGACCCAGCAGTCTAGCCTATGCCAGCGTTCTGATTTTTTTCCCTTCATTCTTTAAATTCTCTCCTTTATTCCAGAGGTAACCCAGGGCATGGTAATTAGAGCGGTCCAGAGAAAAAATTACTAGAGAAAAATATGGTGAGATAAAGGCAGGAGTTACGGTCCTCGAGCTGCAAATTTCATGAAATGTCAGAGACACTCCTGAATGCAGGGGTGGAGGTCATTTATCTGTTTGCTCACCATTTTAAGGGCATACCTGATTTCTTTTACGGTAGCCAGTGACACCAAACTAATTTATCTTCGGAATAATTTCCCCAAAACATAATCATGACAGTGACACGGTAAGGCAGACCCTTTGAATTTGCATATTATTATATCAGATATAGAGATGAATTATTAAACCGAGCCAATATCCTGTATATTTTGTCCTCACTAGGATAAGCATAGGGGGCTCAAATACTGCATCAATTATTTGTGCAATGTAAATATCCCAAATTCATACTAAAGCTGCTGAACTGTCATTGGTTCAGAAGAGCCAGCTGAACTTACTTTCTGAAATGAAGGTGAAAAGACCAACTGTGAGCCGTGTCTGACTGGTGGACACTATGATTGACAGGAGGCCGACTTCAATACTGTCCTTCAGCGTTGAAGCTGACCTCTAATGCTTTCTGTGTGTCTTTTGGCATGCACTATGCGAGACAGAGAGAGGAACATTCTCTTACAACTGTCAGAATGTATCTATGGGTTATCCTTGTGCTTAAGTTAATCCATTGAGGAACTTCCGTGCCATTTTCCTTCTATATCCTTTGAAAGCTTCCGTCGTAACCACGCAACTCGGTGTCATTCTAAACAGTAGACTGCATTTGTATCACAGTGAAAGGCTAAGATAAGAGCATTACAATAAATTGTGCTGGTGCCAGGTTTGCCTTTAGTGTACGCTGAAGAATATCGAGTTGCAAATTGACAGTTTGTGAATGAATGGACTTTATATCCCCAAAGAAAAGGCCAAACTGTGACTTTGGCAAATGACTGCTAACACTTTATAATACTGTTTCATAACGAATAGATAACTGCGCAGGAGCATTAACACCTAAAGCGCTTCTATTAACTACCAAAGAGCTCTAACTAAGGTAACTAATGACTAGATAACTGTTAAATAAACAATAATTATTGAGTCTTACAGATCTGTTAGACAACTACTTACTAACAATGCCCATTTTTTATAATAAGTACTGATTACTGACCTCAACATTAACTACTGTCACTGACAACTAGGGTTCCATGGGAACTTTGAAAACATCAAGATCAGCTGGTGTGTAATTCCTCCACACACTGGATGGCAGGCGTGGCATTTTTCTGTTAAATAAGATGACAAAAAATGTGTAAAAAAAACACTAATGCAGATATGTAGATAGTTAGCTGAACAAAATCTTTTTGAACAACGTTTGTTTAAAGCGGTCAGCGTAGTATGTTTCTAACATGAGTTCATGGTGTTGATCTTAAACAAAACGATGCCATTCCAAACAAATGATAGGTAAGTAAATATGTAAGTAAGTAAGTAAGTAAAGCTTTATTGTCATCTCAGCCATATGTGAGATGAAATATTGTCCTCCTGGACCATAAGTGCAACATAGAACACAACAGCACAGCGGCACAACAGAACAGATCAACAGTGAGGGTAAAAGGGGGGAATTACAACCTACATATTTATAAATATATCTAAGGTTACAAATACTTCACTTAAAAATAAAATACTATAAAATACAATAGGGGGACAAATA
>JBBJLR010000111.1:36486924-36501924 GCA_037577145.1 Brachypetersius gabonensis | reverse complement strand
ATGTTGCACACAATGTGGCTTTGAGTCCTGCTGAGAGTTGTGCTCTATATGGTGACATACTGGCCCTGTGACCCAGTTCAGCATCTGTTAATGATGTCTGTATTATGGCGATATTGTTACAGAGGAGGCAATGGTCAAAAGGAAGGTGATTGTAGCAGCTGCTAATTGAGCTGTAAGAAAAAAAAAAATCTGTGTGTTCACAGACCTAGAACAAGGAATAAAAGTGAATAAAACCCCTCAAAATTCAAATGATAGTCTAAAATGTCTAAATGAGCAAGAACATAAAAGGTTAAACCTAGATTAAAAATACAAGATTAGTACAAAACGGCTCTATAAAAAATCTGCACACACTGCATTGAGTACTTCATTTGGTTACAAATGCTGCGTGTCTCCAGTAATGCAAGCATAAATCAAACTGAGAGCAAACTCATTACACAGGTTTCACCATAGCAAACTGATGAACTTAACTAAATAAGACTTTACCTTTCTGTGGTAGTGAGTCATACGTGATTCATTTATAACAAGCTTACACCTGTCACTCTTGGGCATTATGTCACGTTCATGGGAGCAGATGTCAAGAATGTTCAGGCAATTATAATCAGTCTGCGATCTCCTTTAAATATCCTTTGTCCTTTGAGTCTTCTTTGTCCTAAAACAAGAAGGTGCACTAAGGGATAATTCAATCTGAAACTTACTTTAAGAAAAACGGGTTTGCTCATACAGGCCTATGTCTCAGGAGCTTATTCTTCAACCATTCACAATGCTCTCTGTTGACTCCAGCACAGCACTGACATATGAACTAAATTGTTATTCCTTTTGAACTGTCAGTTCAAATAGAAGGGCTGGATCATGGATTATTAACTATCTCAGGGTTGAAATGCTTGTCTTAGAAATTCACATACTTGGCACATCCATATACCACTAATTGGAGGCTACTGTACCACTGAGATTTTACACAGATTAATGTTTCATCTCTGAAAGGATCAATTAATTTATAAGCTATTAATAAAATAATCAGCCAATTCCCAGTGATATCAACAAGAGTCTACAGTGCCGTACTATAGGACTCGTTAGTCTAGAGACACTCGCTACCTCCATGCAATTGGTGGCATGAATAAATACAGTATCCCATTAATTTAAGGATGAATCTGGGGTTATCAAACCTCCATATTATAAGAGATATCAAATTAATTCCAGGCAGTCAACGATGTTCTCCAAACACTGAACACATTAATATTTTAATGCATTTTTAATCTTCTTACTGGATTGCTTTAGATACCTCAGCCAAAATCAGATAAATCTAAATTAAAAAACTATGTAAGATTATATGCTCTAGAAAGTAAAGCTTGACAATTGTGACACTTTGTCTAGGGGTTTATAATGTATCACTATGATTTTTAGGAATAATAACTCCATTTTAATGTATCATGACCATACCATGAATGCAGTGGCGGCTCCTGGTCAATATTTTTGGTGAAACAAACAACCCTTCACCCCCAACGTGCCCTGTGAAACTAACTCAGTGCCCCTGGGCAGCTTGATTTTCTTGCCCTAAGTACTTCACCTCCATGTTCTGCTTTCGCTGCCTCACATTTTGATGTATCTTCTCTCTCCTGCTCTTCCCTCAATCTCCACATAGTTAGTGTTAAATCCCTACAAAATATCAAAAGTATTTTGTTGTGCATATCCTACAAACATGTAATAGTAATGTTTATTTCAACTGTACATAATTAAAATTTCTAAATCCCAAGAAAATATAGCTAACCTCTTTCTCACCTCATAAATTAATTCTGCACTCAGTCATACCAGCAGGGATTTTTATCCAAGGATTTCACTAGTGCCCAGCTTGGCTGGGTGGTGGTGGGGATTGCTAGCAAGCAGTCAAGCTAACAAGCTAATGACCTTATTTCTGTGCACTCGTATACAAATAATAAAACATTAAATAAAAATAAATATTATTAATAAATACTAGTAAATAATATGTTACATGTTTTGTTATGTATGAAGCTTCAGTCTCACACTCAAGGTCAGTGCTCAGTACACACAATAGAACGAAGTGATTGGCCACAGTGTTATGTCAGTCATTTTGAAGCGGAGAACTACCCAATCACAGTAGGCAGTCACTTGTTTCACAGGTGGGCCTTATTTACCATTAGAGCCCATTGAAAATTAGAAAATCCACAACCCGCCGGGTCGGAAATGAATAGGGACGCTGTGAAACAAGTTTCACTGAAATTCTCTGTTTCACCGCGGTTGGGGGTGGGGCTGTTTTACGTATTGGACCAGAGCTGTATACATCTGTAGCAATGTTCAGGAGCTGAAATTAGGAGAGCCACCTTACTTTTATAAGCATTTTTTGGTTTCCCACCAATAAAAAAGTGATAGTTAAGCAGATTTTTTAGTATTATTTTTCTTGGTGAAAAATAATAATTTTTTTTTCATTGTGTTATTTGTAGTCTTATAGAAGCTGCCACTGTATGAATGTAATTGAATGTAAAATTATAATATTGTTACTGAAGACTTGATGCACAATGTGACAAAAATAAGGCAACAAAGGGACACAATAGTCTAGTCCTATAGAAAAAAGCAAAACTCTTATAAGGATGGATTTTATGTATTGATGCTGTAGTCTGACTAACAGGCCTGTATTGACAGACACTGTAAATGCCACTGGCCGATTATTGCACATTGTGGATTGCTTGGGTTGCCTGGATACCTGATTAACCTCTTATCTGTGATGAGGAATAGCAGGCTGGCACTTCATGTTCATTTTTCCTTCTCTTCATATGTAATCTTTATTCCAGTTTCATCTGTGTATTATTGTATTTATTTATTTATTTATTTGATTGCTCAGTTCTGGATGTGGCTTCGGGATCCGGGCTGAACAGTCGTAAAAAAAAGTATGCAGTGATTACTGAGCTGAGAAAGAAAATGGAAAACTATCATTTTCTTAACTACCGGCTTGAAGTAGAGCTTTGAACTGGGTCATAGCGTCTCTGTCTGTGCTGCCAGCTGAGTCAGCAGCTCATATATATATATATACTGTAAATGTGTGTATATATGTATGTAGATATACATTTATATATTCTTTTTCTTTTATATATTAAGTGCCTCAAAGGATGTGTGAAGATATTGCTTACTATTTTAACAATTGTATTTTTGATACATATAGGGTAACATTTGTAGCACCTCTAAAGGGCATTACAATGAAAAAGCATATCAGCACTGTTTAGTTCAGGTGATTCTTGGGTTTTAAATCTGGCGTCTCCATCTTTGAAAGACTTTCATGATAGAAGCCTTTCTTAAGAGCAAGTCACAAATTTCAGCACCTGAACTTTAAAAATGTCACTGGAAGTACAAGTGGAATTGTGTGATATGGTTAGATCATGAAACCTTTGGTCATGTATGCTATTGTCACATTTGGTTAGCAAAGACTGCAAATCACATTCACTGTAAAATATGTGGGGGGAGCATTGGTAGTCTGGGGCTCTTATGAAAAACCAGAAGCATAATGACTTCCTCCTAATGCAAGGAGATTTGTGCCCCAAATCTTTCTGCCATATCAAAAGGCTAAAAATGGTTGCAAGAACACAAAGTCAGTTTCAAATTTTGCAAAGGCCCTCCTAGTCTCTAGACCCCACTGAAAACCTGAAGTGTGTGTTGAAGGGACAATTCAACATGGAGAAGTGGTCCAAGATCCCTCAGAAAGTTTTACATCGTATGTTACATAACAGCTCAGTGCATTAATTATCAAAAAAGTTTTAAAAATGTACTTCTGTTACACACAGTGTAAAAGAAAGAGGGCTATTGATAATTCTGGATTAGAAACTACCATCTCAATCAGTGGTACTTTACAGTACATACTACTATAACACTATAGTATACTACCATATAGCACATTACATTCTACAGAATACTAGTGAATGAGAAACATACAACATACAAGAATAATTTAAAAATATAATAAAAAGTAAAAATAAAACCCTCCAGAAAATACTCTTCAAACTAAATGCTGTGGTCAGTAGGACAGGTAGATAGAAATACCATAGATATATAGATAGATTGATAAACAAACAAACAAATTCATAAATGATTATTACTGAAGATTAAACACAGACGAAACAGTGTAAAATCTACAGTGTTAAATGTTGTTCACTCCAGTATTTAGGACTGTCTGGTTATTTTCGGTGCTTGCACAAAAAAAACCAATATCGTTAAATGCCCCAAAGTGTTAATTACAATAATAGGTGTGTGTGTGTCTATCATTGTTCACTACAAGTGTTCTGTTTTCTATTCAGTGTCATTACACTACATTTAACACAATCATCAGTGGGATTTTTTTCTCTCTTTAGAGTGGAACACATACTTTCTAGTTATTCTTCAAGAGTGTTACCTTTTTAAGTGTTGATTTAACACCGCAGAGTATCTGAAGTTCAGAAAGCCACATCTTTTAAAGTGTAATTTTAGAAAAGGAAAACATTTTGAACTCTCTTGTAATATAATATAAAATGATTTGATTTCCATTGGTCCTTTCGTCGTGAAATACTGAAAACGTAAACAACACTTGGCTTCTATAGCAGTATTGATAGTATTCTAAAGCATTTCATATATATTGTATGTATACAGTACATGTATATTTACAAACACATATAGCTGGCTTCACTGTTTTCATGATTAATAATCGATTAAAGAATTGCAAAAATACTGTGGTTTTATATACATAATACTATACATGAAATACTATAGTATTGCAAGGATTGCTTTAGGATTTTCGTTATGTAGCAGATATGCTACAAAGTATACTGTAATACTATTGTTACTTTAGTATTTACTTTATAATTCAGAGGATGAGATTAATAGTCCATAAATAGTGTAACACTTTTTTTTTTATTGGCTGCCACAACATGACTACCCTGTATGTTGAATGTGAACCACAATAAAATATTAACAAATCATGTTCTATACTGATGAAAGCCTTATTACCACTATGCCTTCTGGAAGGTAGCTGTGGAAATGAATCTCTCATTCTTCATAAATGTATGCTTGTGATCACATTTCATGTTCTATTGACAAAGCTCATGTATCTTAATAAAAATTACTTTAAGCTCACCCAGGCAACTTTAATTCCATGGCAGGTTTAGATATTAGATATATTTTTCTTCCTTCAGAGGCAACTGTTTAGATGTATGCGTTTTTTTTTTTAAGATTTAAGATTCCAGATTCCAAAAAAAAGAGTGTAGAGAAGAGTTTCTTTCATGAGTCATGTTAAAGAAGTTTTTTTTTCAGTGGCAGCATGTCAATCACATTTCTGAATTTGTGAAGGAAAAGAACATCACTTGACATTTGGAGTCTTCTCTGAGGTTGTATATTTGAAGGAAAGGTTTGATTCATGTTCCATTATTCATTGCCTGAATATGAACATGATGCTCAAGTTAAGGGAGGCCAAAGTTCAATGAAAGTAACTGAAAGACACTACTGATAAAAGCTGTAGTTATATTTCACTACACCTTGTCAATAAACTCTTGTCAATAAAATATGAAATGTTTCTAAACACATAAGCTTTCCTTGGCATTTTGTTGTTACCATTACACATTAAAATCTTTTTTGTCGCCCACATAAACACAAAGCCAGCTTCCTTTCACTGTTGCTGTTGTGCTGTCCTATTTCTTTCACTCATGGTCACTCACTGTTCTTTAGCTTATAGGAGCATGTCCTTGAGCAACAATAGCGGAGGAGGCAGCCTTTCAGGGCTGTTGCCATTCTTCAGCATGGCAGTGATTAACTCCCAATTATGCTCTTTGTATGTCTGTATTTATTATTCTCTGTGTTCTGCTTTCTCAACGTCTCAACAGATGCATCAAGTCTACTATAAAGATCATTGGAACGACTCAAAAGGCCAAATCATCTCTTGACCTTGCTGAGAAATTCACAGAGTACAGTAAAGTGAAGTAGCATTTCTCTGCTATGACAAGGGACTCGTAGTATATTTTGTTGTATTTTTTCTTGTAGTTCAATAGTGAAGAGACGTATCCGTCAGTAGCATGCAGATTTTCGCAGCTCAGCTTACTTAATATGTTTCAGGTCCCATTAGTTTTACTTCCACTAACATGTTTGCTCCCACCTTATTGGCTTGGCTCATCATTAGTGTTGTTTTTGGCGCCCTGTTTTAATTCTAAACTTTGCGTCAAGCTGTCATTTTAGTCTTTATTAGTCTTAGTCACGTCCAAACTCTTTTTAGTCTATTCAAGTTTCAGTCGACTAAAAGTCTGAGCATTTTAGTCTTATTTTAGTCAGAATTATCCACAACTATTTTCGTCTAGTTTTAGTCAATGAAAACTGCTAAAAGTCAGTGTGCTGAATTTTTTTTTTTTAATTCCTGAACAAATACACTCTACAAAACCAAATCAGAAAAATTTTGGATCAGCAATTTTGCATTGCATAAGGGAAAAGATGCCTATTAAAATGCTGTGTGTGTGTGTGTGTGCTTGTGTGTGTCATTTCTCTCTCTCTGGCACTATATTGCCCCTCCGTCCCAATACTATTGCGCGCTCTAGATTTAATTCAGTGCCTCTCCATGGTGGGATTGGGACGTAACACTGTTCAACTCTAAGGTCGAGCGTCCCAATACTTTTGTCTCCGCTCCCTATCGTAGAGGAAATAACGTCTCGTCTCGTTTTAGTCAACGAACATGAAGAGACATTTAAGCATAGTTTTTATTTTGTAAACCACATTTAGTCTCGTTCTTATTCGTCAACAATATTACAGGACCAGCGTTTACGTTGCGTCTCGTCTCGTTTTAGTCACGTGATGAATGTTCGCTGATCGTCGATGATATTTAGTCATAATTTTCGTTGACGAAAGCAACACTACTCATCATTCATCTTCCCAGTTCATACTCATTTAAAAAGACTTTTGATTGAATCAAAGAGTGACTGGGAATCTGCTTCAGTCCTTTTCCAGGTCTAACATCAGATGTCCTTGTTGCCATGATGACCACCTCAACTGCTCCTCCCTACTCCACCTCCCTTCAATGCAAATCACTTGTGTATATTTATCTATGTCATGGTTGCTATGACCGTAGCCCCAGCTGCTCCGCCCTGTCCCGCCTCCTTTTAATGCACCTGTTCTTTTTTATCACTCATGTGATCTTATCTAAGTAACACCTGCCTATATTAGTCCCTGTGGTTCCACATTGTCTTTTGAAGGTCTGTGCCGTTTACTCACAGACTTGTGTTTGTAACTGGCCCCTTGTTTTCTAGTCATCTTGACAATATCTGTTCTGTGTATCAGTTGTCTTTGGTCCTCTTGTAATGGTCATCAATAGCGCGTAAACATCACTGAACACTTCAGAGCAATCAGGTTGATGCAATCACTACAAACTTTACGCTGATCAGCCACAACATTAAAACCTCTGACAGGTGAAGTGCACAACATTGATTATCTCATTACAGTGGCATCTATCAAGGTGTTGAACATAGTAGGCAAGCGGCCAATCGGTCAATGTGTTCCAGGCAGGAAAATTAGCAATTAGGAACTTTAAAAAGGGTTGAATTGTGATGGTTGGGCAACTGGGTCAAAGCATTTTCAAAACATCAGGTCTGGTGGGATATGCAGTGGTTAGTATGGACCATAAATGGTCTAAAGAAGGTCAACTGGTGACAGGGTCGGTGAAGGCTAAGTCACAGAAGAGTGACAGTAGCACAAATTGCCGAAAAAGGCAAGTCTGGCAGTTCATGCTGGCAAAAAATGAAAGGTCAAGCCTTGCTGCTTATGGGGCTGCATAGCTGCAGAGCAGTCAAGAGTGCCCACGCTGACCCTTATCCACCACCGAAAGTGTCTACAATGGATATGTAAGCATCAGAACTGGAACAATGAAAGAAGGTGGCCTGGTCCGGTAAATCACATTTGTTCTTACATCATGTGGACAGCCGTGTGTGTGTGTGTGTGTTGCGAAAGAGATGGCAGCAGGATGCACTAAGAGAAGAAAGCAAGCACACTGTGATGCTCTAGGCAATGTCCTGCTGGGAAACCTTGGGTCCTGGCATTCATGTAGATGTTCTTTGACGTTTACCACTTAGCTTACATTCTTGCAGACCAAGTACACCCATTCATGGCAACTGTATTCCCTAAACGCTGCAGCAGGATAATGCTCCCTGCCACACTACCAACACTGTTCAGAAATGGTTCGAAGAACATGGCGAAGAGTTCAAGATGTTGACTTGGCGTCTAAATTCCCCAGATCTCTATCCGATCGAGCATCTGTGGGATGGGATGGACACGCTAGTCCGAGCAATGTCCTTACAACTTAAAGGCCTCAAAGGATGAGCTGCCACCATTTTGGTGCCAGATACTATCACACCATCAAAGGTCTTGTGGAGTCCATGCCTCGATGGGTCAGAGCTATTTTGATGGCTCTAGGAGTGCTATATATGTAAGCTATTAAACCTCCATCCACTTCAATCCACAGCTGGTCTGCATGTGTTTTAGAGCTTCATTTAACAAATCCCAGGGGGGCAAATATTAATGTTTAAAACATTAAGACTTCCCCAAAGATTATTTTAAGATTACCACAAAATATGCTAATTTGAGCAGAATCCTTGGACAGAGTCTGGGTAGAGTGGGCTGAAATACACAGTGTGTACATTAATTAAACACTGTGCTACATTAGCAATGTGAGTTTCACCTTGAACATTCTCCCTAAGAGCTAATATCATCTTGGAGCTTTTGGGAAAGTGGGCCAGGTAGATCCTCTGCACCCAGTGATCCATTTGCAGCAGGGTTGCATCAGGCAGCTCTCTGCAAGTATCATGAAAAGACTATGATTTAAAACCTAACTGACTCATACTCACTCCTACATTTAAAGAATGGATGTTATCAGGCTCCTTTTCTCCCACACCATATTTTCCGGTGTTCATAAGAATAGTCTACTTCAGTAACACGACCTACAGCAGTACTCTCCCATCACAGCTAACTTCTCTGTACTATAGAGTCCTATGGTTTGCTACTGCTACTGTCTCCTTGTATTGCTGTGCCAGAGTCTGTATTCCACACAAATGTAAGACCATTTGTATCCTTTTATTATCCTGTAAATACAGAGATACCTTTATTCTTTTCCTGTCAGTAATTTTCTCTGGTAACTTAAATGAGATATTTTCCTGTACTAATTAACTGCAAAGGGAAAATTCTATGTGATGCTTTTATTTGAGCAGGTTTTGCACACTGTTACATTGAGCCTCACTGTGTATGCTTATCACTCAACCATTTCCTAACAGCATGTCTTCTCACAGTAGACCTGAATTTATTCCAGTCATAAAGTCATCTGGCATATATCCCCTTAATTAAGCAATATGTCTGTGGAGACATTTTACTGCCAAATGATTCACATCTTCACAATATTTTCTGTTTCCTTCGTTTAGGGGTAGCCTAGTGTTTAGGGCATTTGCCTTACAATCATGAAGCTGGGGGTTCAATTCCCAAGACTGCAAATCACCTCTGCAGTACCCTGAGCAAGGTTCCATCCCCACACACTGCTCCCCGGGCGCTGTGTTCCTGGCTGCCCCCTGCTTCACTTGGAGAAAGAATTTCATGCTGTGGTGTGTTCTTGTATGACAGAATGGTCACTTTCACATTTACTCGGTTCCATTCATATCGATTCAGCCAGTATGACCTTTCCAACCACCGCCTTAATGACAAAAATTTTAAACATTATAAAGTGGTAACAGTGTCCCATAGCTTCACCAGAAATTAGTCCATATGTTGTAGTCCTAAAACTGGTCAAAGGCATGAATATTTTCAAGAGATTTGCTTTACATCTACAATTTATGAGCGATCATTGCATATAATAATACATGATCAAGCTTTATTGTACATTTTAGAACCACAGGACTAGCCTTGCATTCGCAGCTCCTTTCAGCTGAGGTTTTAAAACATCTCTCAAGTTTGAAGACGCATCTCTAAACTTTCTCTCCTTGAGGGTCAAGAAAGAAGCAGATTACTCTGAAGGCCGACTTCATGAAAAGGTGTATCAGATCTATAGAATGGTTTTCCATGAAAATCGCAAAGTAAGCTACAAACAAATGAATTTGTATACCTAAGCTGTGGGATTTTTAACTTCACTCACTCACAAAGGCTCTCAGAGGGCCTTGTTGTCAGGGATCATATTTAGGTGACCAAAGCAACGACCATCATCTAAATATAGAGCACCAATCAAGAAACTGGACTTAATAATTAGGCTATCTGAAAGACTTCTTAAAGCTATAGGAGAAACCTTTTTTGACTCCCCAAAAACAATTCAATAGATGTTTTTTTAAATAATTATTATTCTATAAAAAGTGGTTTACACTCATATATCTCATTTACAAAAATGGCTTTACATAACTATAAACTGTGCATCACTCACAGAACTATTTATGGCACATTTTTAAGGTGTAGTTTCCCTTTCATCAAATTGCTGGAAGCTGTCTTGGTTTAGGTTGTGATAATTGAAAAAAATAATTGCTTTTAAAAAATTCACTCCAAAACATATATTTTCATTCCTGGATAACAGCAGATGAGGGCTGTGAAAATCAGGACTCTCCCAGGAGAGATATAAGTTTGGAAAATATGGATGTATGCAACATACTCCTCATCCAGCCAATCAGCCTCTTTCACACCCTCAGCAGTTTATGCCTGAATACGAACACCTGACTTTACCTACTCATCACCAACTCTCTTGCTGCTGAGCTCCCTCATACAACATTGCACCTTTCCATGTGCTTTTGCTCTGCCATATTTCACTTGGTTATTGTTCTGTATTGTTTTATTGTGCTTTACATAATTTAGATTGCTCTCCTTAGTTGCTATTTTCCTCTGCAGCCCATTTTAGTGTCATTTAGGGCCATTGCAGTGTCACATACACTAAAGTGTCTGTCCTGCCAGTCTGTCTCTCCAGCATTCCAGTTTATTGCCCCTTTCCTGAAGTCTTCACCAGTCGCATTTTACATTCTCTTCTCTGAGCAAAAGACATCCCATGGGTGCTATTAGGACCTAGCTTTGTTTAACTGTTACTATTTGTGAGAGTTTCTTTGGGTGGTGCTTTTCCCCTGCAAAGCTAACCTGTAATTGTACTCCACAGATAACACTGTCAGCGCACATTAGCCCTCCATTCTACATGCATTATCAAATATCAGGTAAAATGAACCCTAATGGCTCCAGGAAAATAATTTATTTTTGATCCTGAATAGAGGATTCCCATGAACCGTGCTGCACCCATTATCTCCAGTCTATTATAAAATGGTGTGCACTATCTAACATTCAGGATACTTCTTTGGAACTGGAGCAGCTGCTGCGATGTCGCTATCGTTGGAAAATATGTGTCACTGAATGTATTTATGCCACTGGTTTGATTGTTTTTGTTCAAATTCTGATGAAAATCATTTTATTTCTGAGTGCTCCATTAGCAACCTACTAAACACTAAAGCACGCACCACCTTAATAACAATTCAGTACAACCCACAATCGCAAAGAGATGCATTTTAGGATGTGATGTGCAGTAAAAATTACTTACATATACAAAACACAGGAAATGTACCTACCAGGACAGTTAACATGCTGGACATGTCTCTTCTTTTGTTCTGAGGAGCAAAAAGTCTGCAAGTCTGTGTACAAATTTCCAGAGAGAAAGTTATTTTTACATCAGAGAAGTGTAAAAAGGTTCAGATGCGATATATTTGCAATCAAGTTTTATACGGATGGTTGATTGAAAATGGTCTTATAGGTTTGCCTTTCAGTATTATATTGTGGTTGAAATGCTAATTGTTCTCTGTAAAATAAACGTGTGTTCATCTAGTTCCTCTACCAGCTGGTCTCTCACAGACCTGGACGTGATCCAAAAATATAAATGTCATTGTGAATGTCACCAAACTCCTAACTCAACCCCAGATCTTTTCTAAGTCCTTGTTTGCAAGTGCTTATGGAACATTTGATGTATGGTTTAAGAATGATTGTAGAACTTCAGACAGGAAAGTAAACCAGAGAACTTCTGAGCGCCTTCTGTTTTATACTAGAAAGTCAGATCCGGGTCTCACTGAAGCACTGAGAAACAGGTTTAAGTCAGGAAGCATAAGGAGAACATAAGAAACAGCAGGTTATGAAAACTTCAGCTGCGATTGAAATCACTCCCCCTTTGGAATATAGAGTGTGCTAGCCATTGTGAAGAATCCAAATACTTACAGATTAATCTTTGTCATTCCTAGTCTGTTCCCCAATTTACAATACAGGAGACATTATGTGGTGAATAGCTAATGATTCTAAGTTGCTCTGGATAAGAGCGTCAGCAAATGCCCCTTTACCTCTAATGTAAATTATGGTCTAGTGTAGTAAGTATGTATTCGGATTGTTGTTCTGTCGATCATGGGCCGAGTATAGACAGATAAAAGTCGAATTTCATGGTCGAGTCACCTTAAAAATGTGTTGGAGAGAGAGTCTGTGACATCATGACATTATGGCTAAGGAAGCCAGAAATGTACAAAATGCAGAGAAACACTCAGTATGACGTCTGACACTAAAGGTTAAAGCATATTTCATACTTATTTTTAATAGATTTTCTCTTTCTCTTTTTATTTACTAATTCAACTGGTGGCAAATGTGTGGCCATTTTATTTCAGTGGCGTCTTTGCAAAAGCTCCAATCAGTGTAAAGTAAGCAGCACGGAAAATAGCATGTACAGTGAATGCAGCTGTAACCGCAGTGGTAGTGAAAGGACAAGTGTTCCCGTCCATACAAAGCAGTGCACTTGGCACTGAAAACACTCACTCAGTCTCTCCCTGATGAGCAGTAGGGCTCTCTGCCCATGGCTTGCAGTCAGGGGGACCTGAACCAGCGCCAATCAATTACATATTGATGAACTGATGTGAGTTCAGCCCCGTTCTCGTACGGCTCTTCTGGCACAGATGCAGATGAGCACTGTCTGATCTGAATAGCTGTTACGCCCCCCCACCATGCTACACACTTCACCTTCAGACCAAAGTCTGGCAGGAGACACTCAATCTCTGAAGTCTGGGGAGAGATGCCCTGCTAAAGCAGAACACTCAGCTGGACGGAATATGAAAATCCTGCGCGACCGTGACAAACCGATTTTGGAGCAGCTGGGTAACACAAGATTAATCTATGTAATTATAATAGCTTATCTCCCAAGGAGAAATTTGCTGGTGGCAAGCAGGGAATATTTGCCGAAGGTGCAACCCATTTGCAACCTCCTGATACCTACAACAGCAAAACACACACACTCTCTCTCATTCTTTTACACACAGATACACTTTGGTGTCTTTCCAAATAAACTATTTACTTTAAATACACTGCCAACTGTTTCCATAGAAAGAATGTTCCCTTTGTGGTATATCTGCTCTGCAATCACTGGGATCATGTTGAGAAAATATGATCTTGATCTCCAGTTTTGTTTCATCATTGTAAAGATGCAAATAAAATGCGTTTGATTTCCGTGCACAATTACCGCCTTCTTTTTTTTGCCGTGGCAATCAAATCAGGTCCCAAAAGAGACACATGGTGTTGATATTTCGCATCTGTTGTGTGATATCTTTTCAAACCAAATAACCCGGCTATACCAGCAGAGACTGTCGTGTCCCCAACCATCTGTCCACCGCACCAAACCTCCTCTGATGGAAAACACTGATGGGTTTGATCTGACACTAACTCCTGTTGATTCCTTTATTCTGCATTTGCAAATGAAGACAGTGCCAAGAACAACAGATTTATGTTGCATTTTTCATATGAATTTCATCTGATTTGCTGCTTGCATGGTTTGTACACTTGATGTATGTATTTTTTATTCATTACCATTGTTTGTTTATCCCAATGGGCCTCAGGCTGACTAATTGGTTAGAGTGCATTACATGGGTGCAGTTTCTTTGGAACCATTTGCGTGTGTTCGGCTTTGAGCTGACTAGCGTCGTTACAGTAAAGATCTGCACAGCATGAACGCATCCTCTCCCCTGACTGACCCTCCCTGCGTCCATGACGACCAGGCATTTTTTAATTACAACTGCTGGTCGTATTCTAAAGCAGTATTGCTTTTGGAAATAAATGTCGTCAGTATCAGCTTCACTAAAACAGACACAGTTAAATTATCATCATTTTTTATATTTTCCTCCTTAAGTTTTTTTCGTGTTATTTTTATGATTCTTTTTATGGTCAAAAAAGACGCTGCTTCTCCAAGTTTGAGCAAACATTGGAACTGTTCCAGAGCCAAAATGTCCATTAATATAGGGTGAAAGTACCCTTGTGGGTAAAACACTTGCCTGTGAACCTGATGACCACAACGTTGCAGGTTCAAACCCCCACTTTCAACCTTTGTGTCCTTGAGCAAGACACTCAGTCACTCCAGGGGGACCGTCCCTGTAACTAACGATTGTAAGTTGGTCTGAATAAGAGCGTCAGCCAAATGCCCCTTTACCTCTAATGTAAATTATCATCCAGTGTAGTACGCATGTATTCAGATTGTTGTTCTGTCGATCATGATAGGTAAAAATCGAATTTCACGGTTGAGTCACCTTAAAAATATGCGAGGGTCTGTGACATCATGGCTAAGGAAGCCAGAAATGGACAAAATGCAGAGAAACAAAGAGTGAGTAAGTTCATGCCCTTGCGGTGGTCCAGCGGTACTGCACTGGTCCTGACTGAAGAGAGTCAGAAGATTGTCGGTTCAACTCTATGTTGTTAGCTGTATTTTTTTTAACACAAACTTTTTTCCCCACATAAAACCACTAAATGAGTGTTGCCAAACACTCGTTTTATAGTCATCACCAGTGTTGGGCACGTACCTTTAAAAAAGTAATTAGTTATAGTTACTAGTTACTTCTCAGAACTTACTTCTAGTTACTTCTGAGTTAGAGTTACATCATTATAAAAGTAACTAATTACCAGGCAGAGTAACTATTGCGTTACTTAAAAAAAATCTAATTTAATACAACTATAAAATAAATATAAAACATTGTACACTAATCT
>JBBJLR010000111.1:36464506-36478405 GCA_037577145.1 Brachypetersius gabonensis | reverse complement strand
CTGTATACTTTTTTGTATATTTCTGTAAAGTTGGGGGAACACAAGCCTAAGAATTTCATTACAGTAATGATGCTACACTGTTATCTGTATATGACAATAAAACTTGAAACCTGAATGCTTAGTGGTTGGAACTCCTTTATCTAGGCTCCTTGTGTCTTTAAGCACTTGGCATACAGTAAAACATTTGTTTCAATTTCTTTCATTTAATCTACTCAATATGCCAAGGATAACGCAGTGACAGGCATAGTATTAGTATTTTTAGTACCGACAAGGTGATTCCAAGCGAAATATAAAGAAACACAACAGTGGCTGAGAGCACTAGGAAAGGCTCAAAATTTAAACTGTTTTTAAGTGTGTTAAAATCCTTTTACATTTTTACAGTAATACTATATTGTGCAACAATTCAAACCCTTAAGTACTCCAAGCACTCTAAAGCTCAGGAGCACTTCACGAAAGGAAGTGAGCTCTTTGTGTCTGAATATTCTACAAAAGTGTTTGCAAAAATATGATGGCACTAAGTTAAATGTTAGAGGTCATTTCTTGCATAACTGCATATTTATTAAATATTTCTAGCCTTTAAATGCCAGCGAATGATAGCCTGGAGCGTTTAGTCATGTATTAATTAAATGTATTCATTCAGCTGCATGTGTATGTTGCATTCAGTTCAACCAAGTTCAGTAAAGCAGTATCTTACGCAGCACCTTCTGTTGAGATATTGCAAGAACTGCATTAGTTGTTATTACTTAATACTGAAGGAAAATGAGCAATAACCAAGCATAGTGTACAGCTTTTAACAATGTTAAGCACATGGCAACCATATATTCAACACACGGTTAATAACAGTGTTTATAAATATCCTTTCCATGTTCAGATAAAATGAATCTACTGCTCATTGTCCACTTCGTGCATGCAGCAGGTGATTGTTTGCCAATGAACACTTCTTTTTTTTTTTTTAGTCTGGCAATGGATGGCCATGAAAATCCTGTTTTTTCTGTTAACAGGAGAAATCACAAGATTGTGTTAATCAGATGTAGTTTATTATCTGGTCCATTAAGTAGAACACCACTTGACCCTATCGTCAATGGTGACGTTGAGGCTTGAATGTTTTAAGTGTTTCGTCTTTTCCAGTTTAGTACTATCAATACCAAGCTTGACCCATTCTTATTCTATCTTTCCTCATTAGATGCGCGAAACCATCTTCTGCTGGATTTATTCAGTCGACGACACCCACGTTCGGCGCGAAAGAAAAACAAACACGTAGTAAGCTTATTCATTTTGATCACAACTATGGTAAAATATGTTGTTCTTCACATTTTCAGCTGGTACTAAAAATAAACTATTGATTTATTTCCCGATTGTAAGTCTCCGGAGCTCCTGAGCTGCGTGTATCTGTATATGTATGGTCTTTGTACTGTGTTTTGATGGACAGAAAAGTGTGTGTATTGTTGCTGACAGACTCCACTGGAGAGGAACTCTCGAGCTCCAGGTAGTCAGACCTAGACTGTGAATACCTGAAACACACTCTCTCTAATTCTATTAAGGAATAGTTCATTCCTTAAAACTATTAAGGAATAGTTCAGCTAAAAATCAGATTTACATGTAATTTTGCGTTTTTACATTACTCCAGATTTAGCGAATCAACAGATATTTTTATTGTCCAGATGTTGCTTCTTTAGTTTAGAACGACAGCCAACATTGTTAACAAACACTAGAACTCAATACTCAAACAAACAGCTTACATTGTTTCCACAGAAATACACTGAAACAGTAGGTATGACTTACAGTGAGCTACAAAAATTTACAAAATATTTCCAATTAAAGTCATTTTGGACAACAGCAGGAATCCACGCGTCTTAAATTTGAATAATTGTGCTACACTATATGTAGAATCTGGATCTGGATATGATTCGAGCAGGTTGAGAAACGTTTTTGGTGAAGTATTTCTTTGACGATGATTCGTGCTAATTGGCTTTTAATATTGGTCAGAAACACTAGCCTCAGTTCTAAACCAAAGCAAAGTTTGGACTTAAAATGTCTTGGTAATGTCATTATATTACAAACTAATAAACTTAGTTAACTGTTATATTTGAAGCTGTTTTAGACACACACACGCAAACAAACACACAGACACACACACAAAGAACACAGATGGTAGTAGTCTTTTGCTGTGTTGATGCACTGACTGGCTGAATTTGAGAGAAATTAATTTCTCTATTAAGTACATCCTATGATTTAACCTCAATACTACACAAACACACAAAAGCCGCACACACCCGCAAGCGTCTTTAGATGATAGTCTCAAATAAATGTTGATCTTTAATAGAGTTTCTCATGAAATGTGCCGCCCTGCTCTTGAAAAAGCCTGAGATACACCCTCCATCTTCTTTGCACAGAGAGAGAGAATGGGATAGAAAGAGATTTAATATAACGCACAAGGCAGAGGGAAATCATTGATTTCTGCCATCTAGTTTATACACAGAGATAGTTGAACTATTGATTCCTATTTGAAGCTAAATTGAAATGCACATCTTTGCTTGACTACACTTTGAGAAGGCTCATTTTGCTCCTGTTATGTGATGCCTGTTAGCTTGATATTTAATACTACTACTACTAATAATAATAATAAAAATAATATTAAAAATAATAATAATACTACTACTAATAATGCTTTTATAAGCATCTTTCAAAACTCTCAAGGTCACTTTACATACAGAAGACATACAATTACATACAGAAGTGCATTTATTTAATTATTAATGACAGTGAGTGATGATGTGAGAAGGTCATGTGGGGTAGGCTAATTTGAACCGATGAGATTTGAGCAGAGAACTGCATCGTAAATACAAATGTAAATAAACCCAGGCAGGGTGGTCAGGTTGAGCTCGGAGAAGTCAGCTGGATGCTGCCACGTCTCGGTCAGGGAGAGGAAGATCATAAATAGGTGGACCCTTGTTGGTGAGCGAGTGAACGTTGAGCAGCTTCAGGCAGACGCTGCAGTGTCTAGAACCATTACTAATCCCCCGAAAGTGGCTGGCCAGTGCTGTGTGGTCGACTGTCCATCTGCCTGACTTTCTGGAGGAGCGACGGCGGGAAGACCACAGGGATGGTATCGGGCCTGTGCTGTCGATGCCATAGCTTCACCGCAAACCACGGTGGTCACATTTCTGGCAAGGGAGCCGAGCGATGTCTGGGTGGTGGAGCAGAGCCAGTGGTGCAGAGGCCGAATGGGAGTATCTTAATAGCCCACACTTGTGTCTTTGGGACACAAAATACAGTGGCAGGTGTTGTCATTTTCAAAAGGACACAATTCATCACTTTACCTGAGGAACAAAGCAATTTGCCCTACACTTTACCACTAATACGTCCTTCTTCTTGCAATTAAGTGATGCATTATGGAGTCCACCTGGAATTGAGAGTGGCAGCTGACTGCTCTAATGGACGCTCGACTAGCAGTGACTCTCTTAAAGCAGACTTTAATGGAGCTTACACCAAATCTCAAGGTCTGAGCCCTTTCACTGCTATTTTTAAGCTGCTAAGAAACACCCCCCAACCACACCTTTAACCTCGCTTTGCATGTGGGCTGAATCACCCCCACTGTTAATCTATCTCATTTTGAAGCCTGAATATGTTTCATTGCAAATGACAGCTCTTCAGATGATGCACGGTTGATAGAGGGCATATTCATTCATTACGGGTGGCTTTGCATGATGGATATTCAGCTAGCATTGCTGGACTTCATCATCAATCAACGGCATGGGAGGTCAGGTTTGAAGATCAAAGCCCAGTAGCCGTTTAAGACATGCATCCAACCAAAAAAGGGGAATAACGTCTAAAAAGTAACCTTTAGTTTAATAACCTTCAAAAGGGCTCACCTCAGCAGTGCTTGACCTGTATTTCATCTCAGAACTTCTGCACTGTACTTGCCAAATCTTGGCATAATTAGAGGCACTATGCATTAACAGCTACTCAGTTACCAGTCTAATCAAGCATCAGTGCCGGTTTCAGACTGGCCTCATTATCTGGATATGGGCTCGGATCTGGGCATATACTAGCTGCTTTCTAATCTGAACCAAACAGACAGTGAGTTTGGATTCTGTTCAAATGCACTACATCTGTAATTGTTTTGACATGGGTATCCATCTCGGTTTACAGCAGGGTCAGAAGAGATATGTGCTGTCTGATAAAGTAAAGGAAAGAAACTGGATCAATATTACAAGGCGATCAACCTTGAATCAGTGCAAAAGAATGAGAACTATGCTTCATTTAAAAATGTTTACTGTATAAAATCCTCCCCTGATGTTCCTGCAGCTGGAGCCTGCTGTATGACTTTCGGATCAGTTTGTTGTAGCTTCTATAATCATGCTATTCCAGTGTCAACGCAAAATTTGAAGAGTTTTGAATTACTCTGACAACAGCATCACCAAATCACAGACCCGGAAAAGACTTTCAGTTTCTTGAGTTCATCCCGCGTCTCTATCACTAATAGTGCTGATTTTATTTGCCTGATATGTCAGTTAGTCTCGTCTCTAAATGAGAAGGTTTCCCAGCTGGAAGTGCATGTCTGGACCCTTAGATCTTGAGCGGCACAGATCCGTGGTAAATTGTCGTCATACAGCAAAACAACTCCTTATATGGAAGTTTCCCTAGTTTGTGTTGATGCTCAAGACGTCATGCTGAGCTTTGTGTAGTGTTCCTATGTCACGTAGAACCAAAGTTATTGTCATTTTAAAAACATGTAATAATAATAATAACGGCTACTGGGAGGGGGTCCAGAGAATCATGACACACGCAGCAAACAGTGAGCATGAAGGAGAACAAACAATAGTTTTAGTCTGTTTTACACTGTTCATATTTGTTGAAATCTGATTTTCTACTAATATGCTCTGAGTTCTAAGTGTTAGTCAGGGCTAGCAGGTGAGGCTCAGACTCATTTTCAGGAACTCTGGCTGCCCTAGAGGGAGATAACTTACACTCAACTCCGGCTGCTGAGCATTTCCAGAGGAGCAAACAGCTGGAGCCTCAGCAGTAAAGCTGAAAAGCTAAAGCTGATGCTAAAGCTTTCCCGCAGAAGTCCCGCTCCTCCTCCTATTCTCATGTCAAACAGGTTTGCCCCACTCAGTGAACCACCAACTGAGAAAACTGTTAAAAGCATTTTGGTGCCACTGGTGCCACTGGGTACGGTTGTCTGAAAACATGGGATCATCTTCCAGCAGATGGCACACAATTGTATATATTAGCCAAACCAGATTATAATAAATCTGAAGACTGTAATGGACATAAAAGACTACATGTCCCATAATATTCTCCTGATCAACTCCAAAACAAGCCCAGATGTCCTCTTTTCATTTCAAAAGCTGTTGGGAAACTGCTTATTTTTTAACCGAATGGGGTTTGTTGGGGTGCCAGAGCCTGTTCCAGTGGCTATAGTGCAAGACTGGGAAACACTCTAGAGTCTTGCACTATATGTCCATTGCAGGACAGGCACACAAACACATTTACACATGCGCTCACACCTAGGGGCAATTTCACACCTAGGGAATATGCAAGAGCATTACCCACCACGCCTCTTTGCCACCCACTATCCCTGAAGAACGCAGAAAAACCTTTATTACCTCCAGGCTGGATAACTGCTACCTGGATGTTCCACTAAGGACCTACACGAGAAGCTAGTACAAACAGCGTCAACCACTCTCCTCTCTAAAATCAGCAAATCTGACCACATTAGCCTGATATTGTCACATTGCAATCATAGAGATATTATCAGATTTTTAATGTAAGCCATGGCTCTGCTGACCACCATTACCCTAAGGACCCCTGAAGAACTCTACTTAGTAAGAGTGCATGCAGTAGAAATTGGAAATGTGAGAAAAAAAAAAAACAAATGAAGGAATGAATGAATGATCAATATATATATGCTTAGCTGTTGGTTCTCTCCTCTTTCTCTCTCCCTCTCTCTCTCTCTCTCTCTCTCTCTCTCTCTCTCTCTCTCTCTCTCTCTCTCTATCAGCACCATGTTTTTGTAGCCACATGAATGATGAATGTTTTTTAAACATTAAGCAGTAAATATTATTTTTGCCCAGTAAGGGAGATTCCTCTCTGTGATGTGTTTGCCTGTAGCATGTTTGGTCTGTTAATCCGCACCATTCCTCCCTCGACTTGCTTTGCTCTTTTATCTCTGCCTCCTCTGTTTTTGCTGCAGCTCCATCACGGCCATACTGTAAAATTTCATTAAGACTTTTCTTGATCTCGCTGCACGACAATGTAGAACTTTTGCACTATAATCAGTGGCTCTGTTGAGGGACCTAAAGGTATTACAGCTCAGTGTGTACTTTGGCCTATAGAGTTCAATACAGAGAATACATAGCACAGCGATCCTTCAAAACTAATGATTATGATACTGATTAAAAAAGGTCCCAACACTGGAAGCGGGTTTTCAAACACACAAATGAATGCTTGCCTTTCTTAAAACTACCCCTTATTGTGTAATTTTCATTCTGAATAATGTATTCAGAGCTAGTGAAAACTTTTTCGGCCAGACCGATCAATCTGAATTCTATCATTCACATCCTGAGGCCCTCAAAGAAGTACAAAATGATGTCTGATTGAAGCACTTCAAATGCACTGTAGGGAAAAGGAAAATCTACTATATTTAGTATCAGGTCTTGCCGTCATTTATTTCAGCACAATCAGAGCACACTGGGGCAAAAATCTGAAAATGTTTCAGCGAAATTGGTTTAAGTCTCAGGCAATTTAGCTGGAATAGTATAGTGCCCACTTTGTGTGGAGGGGAGCTGGACAGTGAATATTTCACATGAGCCTTGTGACACTCATGCCATAAACAGTAAATTCATTGTACCGTCTGTGTTTCAGTTCAATGGTGCATTGAAAGGTTTACAGCTAAATTAATTTCTAACTGAGGGCACAGAGAACTCTGGGAACTAACCTACCCGCAGTTAATTTAGGCACGCCAGAGTCACAGGAAATGATTTGACTTCTTGTGTGTTAATAAAATTATGGAGCACATGCTTATCGTGTAATGAGTGAAGTCAGCAAAAGATGATTAACTGGAGAACTCTTTGCTTTTCATGGTTTCGTAGAAATTCATTCATATCTGCAGCTTACTCAAAATAATAAAAATGTATTAACGCTGAATTTGTTTCCCTATTTTTACATTCAAACAATTTTAAGACGAAAAAAGATCTTGTCATAGTTTACTCACTGTGTGCTGTGTTTCTGGAATCTGACCGTATATACATTTTATTCATTCTTTTTTGCCACCTGTGATTTATTGCTTGGAAGATGCAGGTACTTTTGTGTGAAGACCTCTGTTTTATTTAGTAATGGCTTGAAAACAAAAACACAGACATGGTGTGGCTGTTATCCTAGAGAAGCTGTGGGCTCCCCCTATAAGAATCTGACTTGTCAAGGCATGGACTCAATAAAACCTCTGAAGGTATTTTAATGACTAGCGGTGAAAGCATCAGTATTAATGACTAGTGGTGAAAGCAAGTCTAATGGAAAAACATACACCAAGACAGTGGTCCAAATCAAAGCACTAAGATTATACGTATATATACACGTGCTATAAATGTATGTAATAATACAGAAACAATATATCAGTCATAATATTGAAACCAGCAGCCTAATGCTGCCACAACATTTCTGACCCATCAAGGCATGGACTCAACAAAACATATGAGATCTGGCACCAAGATAGCAGCAAATCCTTGAAGTCCTGTAAGTTGTGAGGCTGGATCTATGAATTGGACTATAGTTTGTTCAGCACATCTCACAGATGCTTGAGTTTGGAGGACAAGTCAATGCCTTAAACTCTATGCCGTGTTCCTTTTGCCAATGCATACCAGGAATATATATTAGTACTATTAAAGGAGCATGTTAACCTGTTAGCTACTAAAGGAATAGCTCTATTGTTTACTTCATACCCTCATATTGAATCTGTCGCCTATATAGAGTTCGGAAGTATGAACTTTGAGACAATTTACTTCCATTCATAAAGATGAAGCATCACTCTGTCTCTTTCTTTCTCTCCATAAATTAGACAGACACATAAAGAATACATAGGAGCTATAAAATTTTGAATGGAATTCTTGAACTGTGAAGGTTTAAGTATTATTTCTGCAAAGAGAATGCTGTGAAAGAGACAGCAGTTAACAGAGATTTAATACAATGTGCCACACGACAATATAGCTACATCCCACTTCATTTACTCATAATGTCTTTATTGATTTTATTCTCCAGACTGTTTGATTGATGATAATCATGGCAAATGTCAGTGCAAAACAATTTTTGTGTATGTACAGTTGCTTATATAGTGTTTACATATGTAAATATATATGGTATATATAAATCAATAAAAGCCAGAATAATTGACATAAGGATCACCCCCTGTGTCAGTACTTGGAACCACCTTTCATTTTAATTAGTGCCTTGACTCTGTTGGGATCCTTCTGTACCAGCTTTGCACATCTAGACTACACAATATTTGCCCCTCTTCTTTACAGAACTGTTCAAGTTCAGTCAAATTGGATGGTGACCATTAATTTAAGTCTGGGTTCTGACTAGACCATGCAAGGATGTTTGCCTTTTTCTTCTTCAGCTACTCTGTGGTCAATTTTGCTGTTTTGGCTAACTGTCAGGCTTGAAGGTGAACCTGCTTTCCATCGACAACTTTCCTCAAGAATTTGATGGTACTTTACTCCCCCCAGTCCCTCCTGCACAGAAACACCCCCACAGCGATCACTTCCATGTTTTACTGTAGATATGGTATTCTTTGGATGTTGAGTTGTTTTGGATTTCTGCCAAATGTACCGTTTGGTGTTAAGGCCAAAGTTTGATTTTGGCTTTATCTGACAATAACACCTTTTTCCACTTGGCCTCAGAATCTTCAATTTTGGCAAAGCTCAAGTGAGCCTTAATGTGGCCTTTCTTGAGGAGAGGGTTTTTTCTGGCATCGCTCCCATACAAGCCACATTAGTGGAGTACTGCTGTCACATGTAAACAGTGACCACTCTTTGCCATAAATTCCCTGCAAAAATTCCAATTTTGCCACTGGCTTATAGACCTCTTGGTAGCTTCTCTGAATGGATTCTCCTCATTCTTCCATTCAGTTTGGAGGGACGGCCTGGGAGGGTCCTAGTAGTCCAGGGAGGGCCTTAGTATAGTCCAGGGAGTATCCTAGTAGTCCAGAGAGTATCCTAATAGTCCAGAGAGTATCCTAGTAGTCCAGGGAGTATCCTAGTAGTCCAGGGAGGATCCTAGTAGTCCAGGGAGTATCCTAGTAGTCCAGGGAGTATCCTAGTAGTCAAGGGAGGATCCTAGTTGTCCAAGGAGGGTGCTTGTAGAAGCACTTTCCACATCTTAATTGCAGATTCTTACGGTGCTCCATGAGGTCGATTAAGTCTTTTAATTTTTTGTAGTCATCACCTGATTTTATCCTTTACTCCCTTTATCTTCGGACAGTGTTTTGCCACCCTTAGTTGGGTCTTTACCTTCAGTTGCTCTACCAAACACTGGAATGTTCCAGGAATAGATGTTAATGTTGAACTAATCAAGATTATTGCAGTTTATCGCAGGTGCACGCCAATTAGCTTTTGTGCAATGGCTAAGGTGATTAGCTACAACTGATTAATTTTACAAGTAGTGTTCATGAGGGGGGTGATCATTTGTCCATCTCAATGATTCTGTTTATTTTATTGTTTTTGTCATCCTTTCTTTCACTTGTATGAGTAAGCATTCAGTAAACACACCTGTACATGTTTGTGTATGTCTTAATTTCAGGCTACAAAGCACCACGTAAATATGTTGAAGAGAGTGACTTTTATCTATACCCTCGGTATTAATTAAATATAATTCCAAGGTGGTGCAAATCATATATTTAATGAGCTTCATAGATTTGAAAGATAAAGTCTGAAAGACAGTTGAGCCTGTATCCAAAATATGAGTGAAAAATAGCTTTTGCGACATACAGTCACCTCACCTCAAGCATCCTGAATGGATTCCTTTCTATACCTAAGAAAGTGCAGCCTAGGGAGTTCACTATCCTTTTGCTCGATATTGAAAGTCATGCTACTTTAGTTACTTTTGGAACAAGCATGGAATAAGGCCTTCACAGTCCATTTTAAAGAGAAAGGAAGCTTCGAGTGTCATAAGCAAAGGAATGAAAGGATGTAAACAAAATGGAATACAGTCAAATATACTGCTCAGTCATCAATAACAGTGAAAAGCTAATTATTGTAGCAGTAAGTGTTTAAATGCTTACAAAACGTCTGTTAAACTGCACACAAATACACAAATAAACTAAATCCTGGGACCATATGTATGTATTAGCCTTGTATAGTTCTTCTTATAATTCGTACATACCTTCGTAATCTATTTAGAGTACTAGGCAAATATCAAAAACCACCCATTCATTTGTTTAACTTCCGGTTAAAACAAATGTTTTAAAGAAAATTAGAAGCCCCATGTATAAAATCTAATATTTTGGTTTTTGCCATGTCCACATTTTGCTTTTATTAGACATTTTATTAGACTTTTTGTGAGCCTTATTTTTAGTCTGTCCCCCTGCAGAAATCTGCAGAGGTGTTTTCCTTGTTTTCTGACCTACAAAGCTCAGTCTTACTGGTCAACATCTTCTGGTTTCACCCTCCAAGCAATCCCAGACCCACATTTACACTCATCAGTCTAGAAAACTCTCTCAAACCACCCTTTCTCTTACTCACATGTCCAGTTTGGGGGTTCCATTGTTCAGGTCTATTTTCTCAGTAATGACCTCTTGACAGCTACATACGCTTTCACATTGTTGAGTTGAAATCTCACAGTGGAATGATGGACAGAAACATTTGCAGACCTGAAGCAAGAGTTGAGCATGATTTTCTCTTTTCTCTGAAAGATGAAAGCTTTAAGTGCTGTTTTTTTCTTGATGCTAAGAGTTTTGGTGGTCAACCAGGGCTATGTGGTTGTAAAGAGTCCCATTTTCACTAAAACTTCAAATCATATTTTGTTCTATAGTTTTCAAAAGTCCTGTTTTTATCATTTACTTTTTCTTTGAGTTATATTTTATATATTACAGTATGTCTTATATCTACTGAAATCTCTCCTTTTAGACGCACATGTAAAAAAAAACACAGCAAAAATGCAGCAAAAAGCAGCTATGGTGTATGTGGTTGCTTGTGTGAATGTTCTTTTGCTGCCTCTGTTTGAGCGTCAGTTTAATGTCTGTGAGGGCTCTGGCAACATGCTTTGCTACAACTGGTTGGAGTAAGGATGGAGGATTGGTAATACTGATATATTTTGAATAACAAATTAGAGGTATTACACTTAGAGTCTTGTTCCCAAAGGCCATTCTGAATGTAAGTTAAAAAAATGTGGCATTCTACTGTGTGAGATAAGACTTGTACAGTCCTGCAAAGCTAGAGTTGATTCCTTGCATGTAGGTTTTTAACCAATAAGACTCTCATTAAGTAGATTCACAGTTCTCTCATTAAACAGAATCTTGTTTTGTATATAATAATCATGCTTTTATTAAAAAATGTTGCATATTGTGTGAATGTGTTACTCATAAGAATCTATATGGCTGATTTCTGAGTGGACACATAAGTATGTCACTGAAAGGAAAGTTCTCTGTGCTTTCTCTCTAGATCTAAATAGCATCACTTCACCTGTCAGTTATGCCAAAGCCATTCATTTGCCAGAAAGATTACATTTTCATAGAAGCTTTTTGGGCCTTGTGTGGTCTGTATTTAATGTGAGTTATAACTCTCTAAAAGGCACTTATCAGCTGTTGGCTAAGACAGCTTGAACTGCTCACTGCGGTGGAAAAGTTGACATTTGCCTCTTTCAGCTGTCCTGCAGATTGAAGGCTGAAGATGAATTTACTGGCTTCAGGCTCATTCATCAAGTTGTAGGTTCAGCTTTAGGGTTCCATGCGATAGAAGGAAGAGTAAATGCAAGGCTGAACAAACTGATGCTCAGCTTGGCTTCTTCTTGATGATCCATGAGTCTATCTGTAAGCTTAGGCTGACATTCGAAAATTGAGAAAAAAAAAAAAGGAGAGAGAACAGTTACTGACTTTTTCAAATGTCTGGAAAATGTGAAACTGCTCGTTTGTGCTGTATTTGTTTTTAGATTTTCTTTTTATTAAATCTAACAGTATATCAGAAATTGTAGCTTAATCCAATTTTTGTAGATTTTCACAAACTAATAAAAGCACAGTGAGCATTTGTTTGATATGTTATGTCTGCAGGTAGGAATATGAAATTTGTAAGAAAATATAGACCCACTGATTTATACTTTATTAATACTTTATAGTTTGAAGACCATTTATAAATAATTAACATATAAATAATATTTAAAAACACATATGGATAATTAATTATAGTTATAAACAAGTTATAGCAGTTATCATACATTGGTGCAGGCTCACTATTTGGCAAGTAGTGAGGGTTAATATGTTAAAGATCTGATGAAGCTGACAATTTAACATTCTGCCTGAGAAAGGGACAATATAAGCTCAGCATACAATGAGATCTTGCCTTTTAACTGTTTTTCAATGATTTTAATCTATCTACAACCTAATTAAATTATTCATGAACCTTTATAAGTGTAGTCTTACCGTAAAGTCTGGCATGTATAGTTGATTGAATGTGTAATTGTAGCAAAGTTAATAGGTTATTTCATACAAGTCAGAAACGTTTAGCAAACATTTGAGATAATTCCAATAGAAGTCTATATTAAGGTGTAAATAAACTTGCAAATGTACTGATTAAGAGTAGATGGCCTTTACCACCATACAAACCCTGCAATTGTATTGGGTCCTGGAGGTTGGGTGGTGGTCCTCTCCTAACCACAACTACTTTTTTTAAAGAATCCTAAAGTGATCATATTCTATTTATGCCTTCTATACTCTTAGCAGACCCTGGACTAGGTTGTCAGAAAAGTAAGCTAATGTTTGCCCTTTGTCACAATTAACTCTGAAATTAAAACTAGCCCAGTCTACAATGTTTATATTGCTTTTTAAATCAAATTTGAATTCAGTGGCTGCAACAACTGGAATTAGTCAGATTTCACCACAAGCCTCAATCTCAATCCGTCATGTGTTTTAATTACTGGCCAATTTGTGTCCAGTTCCATGTAAATAGTGACCAAGTGCTGCTGCTACACCGCTGCCAAAATGTCATCGCGTACTTATTCATAACTCGCTGTGCTAAATAGTCAGTTATCTTTATTTTTTTATGTAGCATTTTATTTGATTCATGTGATTTAAATATTAATTCAGCTGCCATTGTCAGTATGGCCCATTCCAAACAAAAATCAAACAATGTTGGCATCGAGGATTTCTCAGGATGTTTCCTTATCTAGGCACCAATAATAACTGTGCAAAAGGGTTAAAAGCATGATCAAATGTTCTACTACTACCATTTTATCCTTTCTGTGAAGATGTAGTGTGACTCATGGATGGTCAAACTAAGGAATACCTGGAAAAGATATACAGTAAACCTCCAGTTTTACGCGGATCGGGACTCGCGGATCCAGTCACGCGCGTTTTTTTTTTTAGAACGAAACTGATAATTTTACGCGGAAATATTCAAAACAACGCGGAACCTGCAAATATTCTCTGCTTTTTTAAACTCAAAAACTTTTTTTTTAAACTTCCCTGTGCATGGACTTTAAACCTCTCTCGCTCTCTCTTACTCTCTGTCGTTCTCTCTTACTCACTCTCTCTCTGTATGTATTGCTCTCTCGTGCGCGCATGCGCTCTCTCTCTCTCGTTTGTGACTTTTCTGGAGAGCGTCTGTCCGTCTGTCTGTCCGTCCGTCTGTCCGTCTCTCTCTCTCTCTCTCTCTCTCTCTCTCTCTCTCTCTCTCTCTCTCTCTGTCTCTC
>JBBJLR010000111.1:36428041-36447602 GCA_037577145.1 Brachypetersius gabonensis | reverse complement strand
ACACACACACACACACACACACACACACACACACACACACACACACACACACACACACACACACACACACACCACAACACAAACACTAAAAGTACTTTTCCACTGGTTTACAAGAACCTTGACTTTGTGTGTAAATGCACATGGGAAGTCAATTAAATGTTATAACTATTTGAGTGTACACTGGTCTTAGACACAGTTTAAATCTTTCCTAATTGCCTGGAAATACACCAGTGACCAGTTTCTCTGAATTCCTAAATAAATAATGTAACAGGCTTAAATTTATACACTGATCCACTTCAACATTAATGTACCAACAGGGGAAGTGAATTATATTGATTGCCTTGTTACAGTGGCACCTGTCAAGGGGTGGGATTTATGAGGCAGCAAGCGAGTGGGCAGTTCTTGAAGTTGATAAAGCTGAAGCAGGAAAAACGGGTGAACGTAAGGATCTGAGATACTTTGTCAAGAGTCACATTGTGAGGGCTAGATGACTGGATCAGAGCATGTCCAAAACAGCGGGCTTTTTATGGTGTTCGCTGTATGCAGTGGTCAGAACCTACTCTGTCCACCACTGAAAGTGAACATGGAGAACTGAAGAAATAAGAAAAGCAGGTCTGGTCTGATAATTATGTGTTTTAAATGAAGTGGACAGCTGGGCACATATGCATCACTCACCTGGAGAAGAACTGACCCCAGTATGCACTAAAAATATGTTAAGCCTCCAGATCCCAGATCTCAATCCAATTGAGCATCTGTAGAATGTGCTGTTCAAACTAATCTTAATTATGGAGGCCCCGCATCACAGCTTACAGGACTTGTAATCAGCTGCTGATGTCCTGGCACCAGAAAGCACAGCACACATTCAGAGGTCTTGTGGAATCCATGCCTCAACAGGTTTTTTCGCCAAGAGTGGGACCTGCACGATATTATCCATCCGGTTTTAGTGTTATGGCTGATTGATGTAGATTGTTATGGAAAGCATCCTGTAGGTTTAATTCATTCTTTTACTTGATGTCCTTGTTTGCACTTCAGATGTTGTGGTAAATAAGTACTGCTTGACATGTTTGAAAGGATTTATCTGGGCATTAGATTTCTTTCATGTTGGTTACAAGATGAATCAGGATGAAACATAAGTGCTCTCATATAGATGTTAATGTATGATCTGAGCTTTTAGCCCCAAAGTTCTTGACTGAGCACAATGTTTGCCATGTTATGTAAACTCTGCATATGAATATGTATCTCATCCAACCTTGAGGATCAGCAGCAGCATCTCCCTTTCCTTCTATTTAATGTGGTCCCACAAGCATTATGGCCTTGAATATCAGAGCATCAGATGCATAGTACTAGATAATCATCTCGCCAGAATATTAAAGAATGGGTATAAGCAGTTTTCCTGTACAAGCAGCACTGTGAAGCACAACAAAACTTTTTGCTACTTTAGTTGTGAGCACCCATTATGAACTCTACATTTGAAGAGAAACAACAAAATGCAACAAATACACAACTGCAGCTTTAGCTCAATGCTATTCAGTATCATTCTGGTATCAGAGCTAATTTATTACTAACATTTTAACGCTGTAATTTTCTTCACGTACCATGATGGACCATATAGCAAAATTGAACAGAATGCAAGTTACATTAGAAACAACACAGGCAACACAATAAAGGGACCCAGGGATCAGTGTGTGGGGACAGTACCTGCTACTAACAGTCATGGGATTAGAACCCATGACCTTCTGGTCACAGGACGAACTCTCCAACCACTAGGCCACCAGCTGCCCACTATACTTTCAGACTGTACAGTTGTAGCAGTACAGTAGCAGTGTAACAGTAAAGTGTGAAAGGGATGTAAACGTTTCAAAATTAACAATATGGCACCATGTGTAGGATATTGCACAAGTGGCAGGTACCATCACTGAGCCACAATATGTATAGATTATAGTTTAACAAATCAGCTAACAGGACATAAGTGTGCCTGTTGTGGCATTAAACAGTAAATATAAGGTGAAGAGCAGGTAAAGTAAAGTGAAACAACAAAATGCAACAAATACAGTATTGCAGCTTTAGTTAATATTATCAGTATCATTGTGGTATCAGAGCTCATTTATGCATAAGATTCCACTTCAGTTTGACAGTTTCTTGACTGCTGGTGCATCATTTGTTTATATACAAGATTGCAAATAAAAGTTTTTAGCGTTTACTGACATTCAGAATCTCTTCATGTTCTCTCAAAGAAGAATATCAAGTACAGATGTTCTAGTAAAGCATGTCAGTATGAAGATGAATGTCATTCATGTACATAACCAGATAGTTGAGTGTCTTTCCAGTTGATGCTCTGGTAGATCTGTAATGCAACAATTTTCAGTTTTGACTAGTTCAAAGGAATTTTTCCTTCAGGAAGTGAAATTCTCTTCAGAGGCGATCAGACTGAATGATTGATGTTGCCAGTAAAGATAGTTTCGCTTGGCCCTGAAAAACTCCATATTTGTTTTGAACGTACAGCCACAGCAGCAAAAAAAAAATAGACAGTCACTTTCCACCTTTTCACAGCTTAAACACATCAAGTCAGTGTCGAAGAACTAGTGCCAGCTAAGACTGACCGATGAACGCCTTTTGTCGTCTCACTGTCATCTAACATCTTTAGAGAAAATTTGCATTCAAGCCCACTACTAAGATGCAAAGGTTGCAAAGTGCCTGCCAAAGGAACTTTGCATAGCAAGAGGAGGCAGAAGTCTGTATGTGTAATCAAACAGAAAGAACAAAGAGAAAAAAGAAGGGACCTGGAAGGTCTAGCTCAGCAGCGAGTCACAGGCTAAGGGGCTTCTCAAGTGATGTTCAGAATACAGTCATGTTGAGAACCTCGGAAAAAGGGTTGTCAGTGCTTACTGGGCCTGAAGAGGTTATAAAACAATTTCTTGGAACAGCTAAGGTTCTGAAGGCATGTTTTGCACTGGCTAATGTCAGTGTTTATTAGTCCGCTGACAGACAAACACTGAACAAGAGTACTGTGTTCAGAATGATAGCAGGGAGGAAGCCAATACTCTCAAGGAAGATCAATTCTACCTGTTTGCGAAGACCACCGTGACGAGCCGGATTACTGAAAGAATGTTAAGTGGACTAATGAGGCAAAAACAGAACCATATGGCTTATATGAGAGATGTTATATTTGGAAAAACCAAATGCAGCACATAACAGAGGAACCCCATCATAACTGACAAACAACAGTGCTGTCAGTATCATGGCTTCATATCTTTTGATGGTATTCTTTTTCTGAATACTGCTAAGGAGAATCTCAGGGCATCCTTCTGGGTCAAAACAAGGTCAGTGAGACAGTGACCCTTTCAGCGAGACAGTGACCCAAAATGTACTAGTCAGCTTTCCAATCACTGGAATTGCAGGTTGGAATGGTGAAACCTTCAAGACCTTAATAAAAAAAAATGTACACGACCTGAAACACCAAGTTTATTCAAGAAAGCCCAATAACATTACTGAATTAAAGTAGTTGACTTTAAGTTCTCACAACCGTAGTGAAAATTCTCTACCCACCTAGGGTACAATCCTATATTTAAAATAAACAACAGATTTCCAACTTGTCTTTGTCAGAAAATAATTTTTAATCAAAAGGCTCGGAGGCTGTGCCTCATTACAGAATTTGTTTAACTCACTCAAACATATTAGTAAAAAAAATCTTAGCAGTCTTATACCGGTGTTTGCTCTCTCCTACATGCTCGCTGTTTGCTGTTCTGTTTGCTGCTGCTCTTCCACTCTTTCATCGGTGTAGCCACACATGTCTTCACCTTGACTATCCTTCATTATTAAGACAATCCTTGTTTCCAGTTACCTATAAAAGGCCTACAGCCACTTAGAGATGAGGGTAATCTAATCTAAAGGCCTTTCTTTAGATCTTAATAAGGTGTTATTGCACAGCCACCCCACTGCTCAGGGACTTCAATTCCTTAAAACACCAAGTTAAAATGGGACACATTTGTTTCCATAAATATGTGCATGTAAATCTAGGAATTTGTCAAAAGCTTGGTTCTTAGAAGTCTACACGTCTTCAAAGATATATCTGTCAGCAGCTAGCCTCAATATTTCATATGCACAGACTGACCACGTCTTTCAGAGCTCATGCTCATGCCTCAAGCTCATTTATTAATAACTTCTATAACTTTATGATTGCTTGGGCATGATGGCGTCTGTTGGCTGATATCTGGCTGTGACAGAGATCTCACAATTTGCACTATAATTCAGCTTGGCTGTCTGTAACTAGCACCTAAGCGCTATAATAATAGTAATACTGCACTCTTAGGGTAAAAGAAAAGAAGAAATACAGCTATGAAAGGCTTACACTTCAGGTTCTGACTCTAATTGCATAAATCACATATCAGTTTCAAAACAGGTACAAAATAATCTTAGTAGTTGTTAACTTTGTCTTAAGAACAAGACCAGAATAATGAAAACTCAACTACTTTACTGAATAGGAATTGTGAACTACCCTCTCTACATGCATCTCTGTTTCTCTGTTGTGAGGCCATTGAAAAAGATGATCTAAAACACAAGTCCCTTGTTCCAATGTGATGACATAGACAACAACTGTTGTCCCACATATATCTAAAATAAATGTTTTACACTTGCTTTTTAGTTGCAAATAAGTAGAAGCCATGGGAGACGCTGGGAACTGGCTGCAATACCTTCAGAAAGAAAAGATTACATACTCTCTTGGCTAATCTGAATAACATGCAGCATCAAGTTGTGTCGGCCCAAGGCTTCACCTGTTCTCTCCACCTTACAACTCGTCTTTCTTTCTTACTGTGATAGAATTCTGCTAAACTAGAGTACACTGGAGGATACTGACACAGAGATAATGCAAATCTTCTCATGTGTGTGACAACTTCATTAATGAAGCATCAAGAGAAGGTTCCCATTTGACAGAACAGCGTTGTAAGTGAATGCCTCATCTAATTTTTCACTCAAGGCTTCAACATTGGCAGTCCCACAAAATCTGAACAAAAAAGTGAATCCCGAATTTTGTGAAGTATTTCTTTAATATGCCGACACAGAGTGTGTAGACTGAATGAAAGAATGTGCCAATATTTAGCTTTAACCTTTGAAGTGGGGTTTTCAGAGGCAAGAAGAACTGCACCGCAAAGAAAAATGAGTAATGCTACAATAAGACTACCCTTAGAAAGGTTTATAAATGATTTATAATTAGGTTGTTAATAAGGTTGTACACATTTTATAAATCTTTAGTAAGCAGGTATAATCAAGTTGTTTGTCTCTTTCTCAGGCAGAATGTTAAACTGTCAACTTCGTCAGGTCTTTGTTAACATTCTACTGCTATTAAAACACCAGAACTTGCCAAATAGGAAGCCTGCATCAGTACATGACACTGTTATAACTTGTTTATAACTGCTTATTAATAATTTATAAACTGTCCACAACCTAATTAACAACCTGATTACAAATAATTTATAAACCCTTTATGAGGGTCGTCGTAATGTAAAGCTGTACTGAAAAATTATGTACCACCATTGGTGTTTCTGATGGTATCCATGTTCTAGATCCATGTCTGGCAGTCTAAGCAGGATGCTGCTGCATGGGACTATTGATTGCAGATGTTTTAGACAGCTGAGTCCTGTTTTATCCTCACTTAACACCCTGGCTTGAGATGGTCCTATTCTTATGCAGCCTATATCTGTGTCCTTTGACATTGCCTCCTCTCCTTTAAAGTTTGTGAATGACGGTTTCAGATGCAATGGCATTTGTTGAGGTTCCTGAAGGTGACATTACAAGTCAGAGGCAGAGGAAGTTCTAAATTTAGTTTTGACAGAGTGTAAAGGTCTCTCTTTATCTATTGTTGTTCTTACGGCTGTTTGACAGCTTTAAGAGAAAATACAAAGACAATATATCTACTCCAGGGCTAAAGTTTAAGCCAGTTTAGAGTTTGAAAGGCTGGCATGTACGCGGATGCTATAAAGCAAGAAATGCAACAGTGATCAAGGCTGTAGGTTGACAAGAGTATCACGAAACGGAGTCGTGATCAAAGACATTAAACGCAAGTGTCCAAAAAATGTTGACATGCCGGTGAACATCACAGCCTTATACTGCGAGTGTGTGACACAGCAGGCTCTTGATATAGCGGTTCTGTTAAAGTGATATAGGCTGATTTAATTTAAGATGGATTTTATTTGAAGATGGCTGCGATCTCCCTTTTTGTGACAACCCCATTCTGAACCAAACCAGTGACAATGCTCTCTCTGTAAATGTAATATCCTGTTGGTGAATCAGTTCGGATTTCTTCTGTTGGAGTCAATGCCATTACTGACCTAGAAAAGTGCTCAGACTTCCATAACCGGTCCAGCTGTGAAAGAGGTGCACCCAGAAGGAACTCATGGTCAAGGGTGAGAAACCAAGTAGGACAGGCAGGTAATTTTATAAAGAAACAAACATTAAGGAAGATGGGTTGAAGGATAAAGAAAGAGGAGGAGAGGATGTTCAGCCAAGCTTCAAAGTCATGAGGAAATGCACTCAGCAAAGGCCAAGCACAAAGAAAAAAAAGACACACCTCAAAGACATGGGGAGACCAAAGAGAAAAATGAATCAAAGAGGAAAGGTAAGTTGCAATGAAGCAGGGGAATCAACCCTAAAAGCACACAGGAACGCGTACCATCAGCTGACCAGCTGAAAGATAGACTTTTTTCCATTAAAAAGAAAAAGATGGTCGCTGACTCTGGTCCATTTTATACTGGTGAGATTGCTGATTCAAATCCATAAGGCTGCTATACGATACAGCTCCTTAATTAGTTTCCACTACTCATGCTAAGAAAATGCGTTCCTTCAGGGTAAGCACTTTTTGGGGGCAATGGTTTGGACTTTGCCCTCAACTATATCTAGTCCTTACTTTTACAGGCTTTTAACTCATCCAATTACTCTGGATCCAGTTAAGATGTATTATTTAAAGGAAGTGGGCTTACAGACATAGAAACCACTCATATTTCCTAAGAGTTTTCTTCTGAACATCTGGCTACACATTTAAATTGAATAACCGACTGAAGTGGAGTTTTATTCAAATGTGGATAAGAGGAAAACTATAAGGAAGAAGCCATAAACTGAAACTTTGCCTTTATCATTGCTCAATTTACCACTTTGCCTACATTATGCTGTTGGTTGATGACCTGTGTCCACATTAAAGCAAACCCAGTGGGCTTTAAAACATGCATTTAAGCAAAGCACCTGCAAAGAATGATTGCTTACAAGTACATTTTGTAAATATGATTGTATTCTTTCACTACATGTTCTTTAGCTTAACCTAAAAGTATATGTGCTTTAAAATGGAACTCGAACATGAACATAAATCTTCCCTTCCCATTCCCCTACTCACTCAAGACATATTTTTACAGCCAAACAAAAATGGGAAACTTGTCTTTTGTTTATCTTTTGGTAATCTTTTGTGAGGTACAAATTTTTTTTATTGACGCAGTGGTATATTCTGGCTGTGCCAAACATGTACAACTAGACCTGAAGGCTATGATAATACCATCTACATTGGAGGTAGATAAAATTGTACCTTGAAAAAGAATTAAAAACCTATAAAAAAGGTTTCACTGTACTTTTATAAAGTATTTGGATTTGTAATACTTTTTCTTTCACTTCTGTACATTTTAAAGCAAACGATTATTTTTTTATAATTTTTGCAAGAATCAAAAATTGATTTTCTATTATATACATGGAAGAATATGAAGCACTTTCACAGATAAGTCTAATCAAAACCCATCAAAGCGCTGGATTTGTGCACCACACACTTACTCAGTGTATTTAAACTGTGTAGACCTTTACCATCATGTTACCTCAAATAAATACAGAGTGATTTGGAATCTTTAACACACACCCACCTGGTTGGTACCTCAAACCTAGGAGACTATAATGTTTGTTCCATTATCTACTTTGCCTTTGTTTGTGAGTTTTCTTCATGTCAGAAGAACAAATTAAAGTAAAAGAAGTTGAGGGGAAAAACAACAAAGGTACTGTCACACACTTCCAGTTTATATACCTTACGTGAGTCATTTCCGGTGCCTATTGATGTCACGTGACCTGGTGTAAGTGTACTCTTATCACACAGACACTGAAGTTACAGACAACCTCTCAATCCAACTCATCTCTAATCTCATCGGTACCGTGAGTACTCAGACTCCCCGGAGTCCATTTGTATGCCTTTCTCTGTGTGTGTTTAGAGCGCGGGTTCATCTTGGTGTGAGCTCTAACTCCTGTAGGAGCGTTCTAAGACTAACTGCGTGGTTTACCAACTCTCTCATGTCTGAGTCCTTCCACCACGCTACAAAGTGGGCACAGTTCCCCCAGTATTCTGCCTTCCACCGTGACAGGTACCTGATTCTTAGCAGAGCAGCAGAGTGTTCAGCAATCTCAAGGGGGAGAAGTGTTAATTGTTTTCAACAGAAACCAATTAGCTGTGTCAAGGAAACCTGACAACACTATACTAAAAATAATGAACAGTAATTCTTACCACCTTGTTAAAACATCAATTGAACTGTAATAACTTTTTAAAATACCATGATATATATGACGCACAAAACAAGCAAGGAGTCATCGGGTTTCCAAGTGCATTATATTTTTTATTTGAGGCATTAATAATCTATCTCAGAGCTAATCTGAACAGACCGTGTCACCCTGGTCCAATTCATAACCAAATTACAGACTGAGAGAGCACTGCATGTATTCCAAAACATAAATAAATAAAAAAACTGAATCTATGTTCTGACTGATTGCATGTGAAAAGAATGTGTTACATTACCCCAGCCCTCCAAAAAGTGAAAAAAAAAAATAAAATCATATTTTATTCATATGACCAATTCACACATTTAAAACATGCAAATTTAAGCCATATTTTTTCAATGCTGACTTAACACTGCACACTGTTTTCATACATGTATGATTTTTCTCTCATAGTGCACTGTATAAACTGTGAAGGTTCCCTGTATCATTTCAAATTAGTGGCCACAGTGCCTCACAAACCATATTTGATGAAGAATGCACATGTCATTGAAAATGAGCAGCTATCACTCACATCAGAAGAGAAACACATCAGAAGAGAAGGTACCTTTACTGAAAACCTGGAAAATACAGCCTCATCAAAAATGTATCAAAATGTACTTTTAACCCCTTAACACTAGAAAGATCCTAATTCAACAACTCAGAATATGCAACACTACATATTTCTAGCTACCAAATCATTGTAACAAATTTGAAAGGCTTTTATGCCATGGTTTATATTGTCTAATCTACTCCATTCTAGTGCTGCAGTTTTTTCTATTGTGCAGTATATCATATTTAAAACCCATATTTGCAATTCCTTAGATAGATTGGATGGGTGTGTAAACTGTAAGCTAAGCTAAAATAATATCAGAATATTGATATGGAATAAGTGAAAATAGTGTTACCCATTCTTGGTTTATTTTACCCAAATTAAATACACATTTTGGACCATACACCCAGCTAATATCTAGAAAATGTTATGGATTTTAGCTGATTTAGCTGCTTAGCACATCTTGATATCTAAAATAAATACAGAGTGATTTGGAATTTCTACTGCTGCTGTTTTATTCGAATGGGTTTTCTATCATACTCATTTGTAATGTGTATTCATACAACACATATTTGCAAATTCTTTTCAAATATCTTGCAAGGTAGGTCAGAGGAGGTGGGCAGGCTGATGAATAAACTCTGCTAAAATAACATCCATAATGCTCAAATAACCGAATACAGTCAGTTTATGGAAACAAAGCGCAGTCTAATGTGTACGCATCAAAATGACTGTTAATGTGATAATGAGGTAGAACCATTAACCACTAAAGTAGAAATAATCAGACTGAAGCATTCACTCAGTAAACATCAGGGAACAGTAGATATGATGGTTTTATTTGGTCAAAACGATCACTTTTTTAAATTTCCAGGCAAATTGAGTGCCTTGGCCTTTCCAAAGTTAAGATATTTTACTATTTGCAGTGTTATAACCTTCTATACATTAAATATTTAAAAGAGAGTTATATTTGGAAAATCTGAAACTACTTCCCTTAGAAATTCAGCTGCAAAGGAAAACCAACTCCACATGAAAGTCTATGTATTGGAATGCAGTGCCATAATGCAAGTCCCTGTTGGCACTGCGTGTACAAAAGAAATGGGACTCCTGACCTGCGAAAACCAGCTGACTCAGATGCAACAAAAAATTGTGTGTTAACTGCCAGCCTTGCGAAAATAATGCGTTAATGCATAATAACACATTCACATGCCCAGCCCTAATCTTAACACACATTAATTGAACTCTAAGATGGCAGTGAGTACATTATATGTTTGAGCATTTATTGTGTATGTATTGTGTGTGTGTGTGTGTGTGTGTGTGTGTGTGTGTGTGTGTGAGAGAGAGAGAGAGAGTGTGTGAGTGCATTATGAAAAGTTTTTTTAAAAAGTATCAAAATAATTCTTAGTACTTAAAAAAAAAAAGGTCAAACTAAATATTAAAACTGACAACCGTATAATATGTCTAGCCCTGAAAGGCTTAAACTCTCTAATGTTTGAGCCTGAATTTTCTGGCATGAACACTGTTCAGTTTCAGAGTGATGTTTCAGAGTGAGCCATTTTTATGGAGTACCGGAACTCTCTTCCTCTCTGAAGCTCTTCCCACTTCTCAGGGGGTAAATAAGCCAACCTGCAACGCTGAGTTCATGCTGCTTCCCTCTGCTGTGAATTCCCAAATGTATCGATGATCAATGTTTTCACTCCACAAATCCCCCTGTGTCCATTTTGCATGAAAGACGATGGTGGAGGCTCTGCTTCTAAAGCCTTTATTTTGACACTCAGGATGAGTACAGAGTCCTTTTTTAAAGATTTGTCACGTTGGAATGCTTGCAGGAATTATAATGATTCGTTTTCCGCAGAACTTACGTTAATTATTCTGATCATACAGCCTGCGTCGAATCACTTTAATAAATGATAGATACTGGCCGAACTCATATTATTTAAACAGTTTAACATGTCTATGCATTTTTTATACTACACTATTTACTCTCAATTAGCACCTGCACTTTCCTGTAACCCTGTTTACTGACAGTACAGGCACAACCTGTCACTATGATAATTCTATACTTTGTCTTTGAGGGTTTTTTTTATGTTGTTGTCCTGTGCAATAAGAAATTGATTCCAGTGCAACATATGCACATGTGCAATAACATGTATGTAAAGTGCAATATTTCTGTTTTGTTTTAAGTTTTATATCCCACTATAGGGAAATACTCATCACTCTAGTAATGTCAATACTTGTTGTCTATTTATTGTTTGTATGTTGTCCACTGTCTGCTGTGACTTGCACATGGGGAATGTTGTATGTTGCTGTATGTTGCACCGTGGTCCATGCAGAAACATTGTCTCATCTCACTAAATACATGCACACAGTTGCTTATGATAGTAAAGTAACTTGAACCTTGAAACCTTGAGAAGTGATATAATTTTCATTATAGCTGTACTGTGAAAACTTGAAAACAAAGTGAAAACAAAGTTTTGACAAGCAGTGCAGAAATAAAATGCACATATTCTTCAACATGCGCAGACTTTGGTTATTACTTTATTTGGATAGTCCCTTGTGGATACTGTATTGACGCTTATGCTCTATTGAGCTTGCATTCAACTAAATACCATGAAAATTCATTCTAACGATTCTACAGCATGTCTCATCACTTTAATGAATGCTAGATACTGCCCTGAATAAAAACTAAAACCTAAACCTAACTCTTGTACTAATCCTAAAATGCAGCTCCAATGCTATTGGGACTTTTTTTTATGTAGTTGGTAAAGAAACCAAATGTTCCCTGAAAATCTGTTGGAGGCTTTTGAAATAAAATGTTGTGATTTCAGTGCCAGCTGACTGGTATCACATACAGCTAACATTATATCGACAGCCCTGTGAATTACAGAGGATGCCTTTAATTGGAGAGAAACTGCAACAAGGTATTGATCTCATACAATAACACTTCAGTGCTGGATGACACATCGATGTTTTATAAAGCAGTGGATCAAACACAGCGCTCAAGCACGATTCCAATCCAGCTCAAGTCTTCAGCTGAAAAGCTATTTCCTGATTCTGATGGAAGAGCATCAGTAAAACACAACTGAACCTCAAATAAACTGAACTGCCTTTTCTTTCCATATACTTGCAGACCATTTCCCACATGGTAATTAAAAAGGGTCTGTTTTTGGATACTGTCTCATTTTTCGCTACTCTTGCATGTTATGCCATAAACAAACAGTTACTTTAAGGTGCAGCCATTGCTGACATAGGCATTTAATTGCAAACCTTTGGATGTGGTGCATCTTAATACATGCTCCAGCAGTTGAAAACAATATCAGCCGTAATATTAAATCCACTGGACTAATAAGTCATTCTATAATTAGGGGTACATATCATGTCCATGGGACTTGTTTGTCAACTATAAATTGATTGGTAAAAGTTTATTTAATATAAATTACTAATTTTATGTCAGGGAACATTTCATTTTATATGAAAATCAAACAGATCCCATTATTCACTTTTGTTAAAAAAAAAAAGCACATTTTTGGGATGTCCGATTTGCTAAATACAAAGTCCGATTTGCTAAAAATGTGTTTTTGTAAAGTGTTTTTGTTTTAATGCACATTAAATCATTTATTTTGTGAGTGTCCAAGAAGTAATGTCAACTGTGTTACCAGTTGACCCCCCTGCCAATAACTAAACAATGGTTCACTCCAAAGTCCAACATCATGTGATGTCACTGTCTTTTTGGAGGGAAACCTGAAGACATGATGGTAAATCTCTACTCCTCCTCTTCAATATTTTCTCAATATTAGTGTGTGCGCACAGAGCGGGTTAATTAACCATCAGCTGTGTTACCAACATATTCTTGTGAAATTTCTTCAGTTGCTGTATTTACGAATATGTGGAGAAAAAGTCCAAAAATATGAGTTGATCAAGGTCTTGTAGTGAAGGATGAGAAGTCTGCAGTTAGCACAAGGCCCCAAAAATGGCAGAAATGTCAACCGTGTTACTCGGTATCTGTAACACAGTTGACAGGGAGTAACACGGTTGACACTTTGGGTAATTTATTCTCCTAATTTATGTCCATATTGATTGTTTGTGAAACAAATCATGATTTTTTGTTATTACACACATATTTTCTTATTATACTTATATGACATATTAATTACTGATGACTTGCTTAACCACATAATTTACCTCAGAGGCAATAAACTTTGATCTGAATTCATGGAATAGGGATTATTTTGATGATAACATGGTTTGAAATTATACTTAGCCTACATAGTATTAAGATGAGTGATTGTGTTTTAGAGAGATGGCTCTATCCGCTGCCGAAAAGCGGCGCCAGTACAGGGCCAGGCGGGATGCCGACCCCGAAAGAAGGGCTGCATATTTAAGAAAACACAGACAGAGGTGGCATGAGAGCAAAGAGGAAGGGAAAGTCAAGACGTTCAACGATTTAAGTGAGAGGGAAAAGAGAAGGAAGCGGCAGTATTGGAAAAGAGCACAACGTGAATGCAGAAAGAGGGCAAAACTGAAAGAGGGTGCAGTTACTCTAAGCCAGGGTCCAGAGGTTGAGGCACAGCCTCAAATATCAAGGTAAGGATTTATTAAACAGAAAATTGGATAATGCAAGGAACTGTTTTGTTAAATGATAATGAAAAGACTAAACTAACAGCTGATCAGCCTTGTTCTGTTAGTAATCATATGCCATATGATTAAGATTGAGTAATAATTTGTTCATAATTTCAGACAGAGAAATGCTGGAAGAAGAAAAAAATTATACGAAGAGATTAAAGCCCTGAAAGAATCACTAAAACGACAGAAAAAAAAACGACAAATACAGAAAAAGATGTGAAAGACTACACCAAGATGCTTATCTCAGAAGCAGGCGTCCTGTCAACTGTGTTACTGCTGTCAACCATGTTGCTTTGCCAGTCAACTGTGTTACATGTGTTATTTTTGTCATAAATTTTTAAAATATTCTAATAAACTGTAACAAACAAGACCGTGTCTCTCTCTTTGGATAAAAACATTGAATAAAGATGGTAAATATTTCCTTCATGTTAGTATCCCACAGAATCAACACTATAAAGCTCAAAATTCATATCCAATTATTTAAAACACACAACCTCAAAACCCTTGGTGAGTGGGCTAAAAAGCTTTCAAAAAATTGTGTCATCAAATCTGTATTACCTAATACATGTCTCTGACCAAACATTTGTCCATAACACAGTTGACAAAATATGTCCAATAATTATTTTCAAATATATTTAAATATTCATTAGAGATTAAGCTTGGCAAATTATGATTTTAACACATTAAAGGTGTACACTGTGCAGCCATCAAGATCATTTTTTTAAAAAGAATACAGATTATTTTTGGATATGCTGAAATGTATCCCTAATTACGGAATGACTAATATTGGGTAGCTCCCGTGGTGCCACCAAAACAACTCTGGCTTATCGAGGCACTCTGAGGGTGTGCTGTGGTATCTGGCACCAAGACATTAGAAGCAGATCCTTTAAGTCCAGTACGTTGCCAGGTGGGCCTCCGTGGATCAGTAGGTCCCATAGATGCTCAATTAGCCTGGGATCTGGAGAAATTGTAGGGCAAGTCAACACCTTGAACCCTTTGTCGTGTTCCTCAAACCAACATTTTCTGCAGTGTAGAAGGGTGATGTGTCCTGCTGAGAGAAATACCACAGCCATGAAGGGGGGGTTCTTGGTCTGCATCAATATTTAAATAGGTCAAAGAAACATCCACAAAAAGCCAGGACTAAAGGTTTCCCAGTAGATAATTAGTGTTGGACAGAAGTCAGCATGGAATCTATGCAGCTCCATACACAGCAAGCTGTGATGCACTGATGTATAAATCATTATCTTTCTGTACAATATCTTATTATGTGCAATAGTCTTACCATGTGCAATATCACTACTTATGTCAATATTACATACTTCTGATCACTATTAATAAAGTTACTTATTATTTTCAAAAATACTAGAACATGTTACGCGTCTAAAATACTAGAGATTTATTTAGACTTTATGATTTATATTCCAATTCCAATTTTATTTATAAACATTTTATAAACCAATATATGTTTTTTTGTCTGTGTATATAAAGTCATAACACACAATTTCCTGATTCTGATTTTGACTGTCTACCACAGAGAACATTAACTTTTTTTTAGACCACTGCATACTGGGAGCATCCCACAAGACCTGTTGCTTTAGAGATGATCTGACCCGTCGTAGTCCCTCACCCTCATAGCAAACATTCCATGACACTACACGCACCCATTCACTCTCTCACCCACTCGCTCACTCATCCACTTCCTCATCCACCCTTTCACCCATTCACTCTCTCACCCACTCGCTCACTCATCCACTTCCTCATCCACCCTTTCACCCATACACTCACTCACCCACTCACTCACTCATCCACCCACTCACTTACTCACCCACTCACTCACTCATTCACTTCCTCATCCACCCTTTCACCCATACACTCACTCATCCACTCACTTACTCATTCACTTCCTCATCCACCCTTTCACCCATACACTCACTCACCCACTCACTCACTCATCCACCCACTCACTTACTCACCCACTCACTCACTCATTCACTTCCTCATCCACCCTTTCACCCATAAACTCACTCACTCATCCACTCACTCACTTACTCACTCATCCACTTACTTACTCATTCACTTCCTCATCCACCCTTTCACCCATACACTCACTCACTCACTCATTCATCTACTCACTCACTTACTTACTCATCCACTTCCTCATCCACCCTTTCACCCATACACTCACCCACTCACTCATTCACTCACTTACTCATCCACTTCCTCATCCACCCTTTCACCTATACACTCACTCACGCACTCATTCATCCACTCACTCACTTACTTCCTCATCCACCCTCTCACCCACACACTCACTCGCACTCATCTATGCACTCACTCATCCACTCACTCACGTAATTACTCACTCATTCTCCCACTCATTCATCCTACCACTCATTCATTCACTCATCCATCCACTCACTCTCATACTCACTCGTTCACTCATCCACCCAACCACTCACACCCACCCACTCTCTCTCTCACCCACCCACTCAATCATCCACCCACTCACCCCCCCAACCCACCCACTCACTCAATCATCCACCCACTCACTCATTCACTCACCCTCTCAACCATTCAACCACTCGTTTACTCATTCACTCACTCACTCACTCACTCACACACATATGCGCACACAAAGGAATACACCTACACGCGCGCATGCACACCCATATATGCACACGTATGTACACACACGTATAAACGTAGGCATACTTAGGACAATCAAAGGCACACTTTCACACACATACACTTGTACACAATCACTAGCACAGGCACTCACATGTTCAGGTACAGGCAGAGACACCCAGGTTGTCTTGCTCATTTTTCCTGCTTACAACACATCAACATTAAGAACTGACTGTACAGATGTTGCTGAATAAATCCCACTTCTTGATAGGTGCAACAGTAGCAAGATAATCAATCTGTTAGTGGTTTTAATGTTGTGGCTGATTAGTGTATATAGATACAGTAATCCCCCGCTTAACGTCGGGGTTACGGTGCAACCGCATAGAGTGAAAAAACGCGTTTTAGTTTTGGTTTAAAAAAATGTGCCTAAAATGGCTATTTTTATAGTGTAAACCCTAAATATGCCCCCAAATATGTTACCAGAACAATTTAATTTTGTGTTAAACTAAGTTTAATGCATTACACTTAATGAAAATGTAAAGGTAAATAAATGATCAGAATCAGAAAACTTTATTCATTAAAGAAACCATTAGTATTAACGTTTAGCATTAGCAGCGTGCGGCGTACGAAAACAAACACTCGTACACAAAAGAAAGGTTGAAATAACTCTCTCTACCCACATGTTTAGACAGGGCACAGCTTACTAATACTAAATAAACTGAGATAACAGGGGGTTAAAACCCTAAAATACAAGGAAAAGACATGGAGCAGTCAAGCTACATGCTGCAGCAGCTTCTTCTTCTTCTTTTATGGCGGCTGACAAGTTTTCAGTGTATTTCCACCACCACTGGACTGGCAGAAAAAATCCGCGTTAGACTGAATCCGCAAATTCTGATCCGTAAAACTGAGGAGTTACTGTATTATGAATAATTGCTCTGCATTTGCTGTATAAAAGTCTAAAAAGCACGGTTTTTATAAAGCACAATGTAGCTGATTGTGCGTGCATGCATTATGGTGCTGTCATGGCTATTATAAATTCTGTAAAAGGCTGTGTTTGGATGAGGCAGAGCATACACAAATCTGAGAGGATTTGCAAAATATTGGCCTGTGGTATGCTGTACAACACTGCAATGGAGCAGGACCTGCCAAACCCAGAAGTTCCATTTCCACTTCACTGCTCTATTCTGCCTCCACTGTCACCACTGCTTAAAGTGTACACTATATTAGCAGCTATACACAGTGGCAGGAGTTACATGAGTGTAATTCGCCACAAATTACAGGAAAAAGGAAAAATGCACTTTAAATATTTACTCCAATAAGGTTGTGGATGGATTATGCCCAGCACTTCTAAATTCCATTGTTTTTTCATTGTTGTTTACTTTGGCTTCAGTTCTCGATTACAAAAAAAAGATTTAAATAGATCCCAGAATAACACAAAACAAACAAAAAGCAACAAAGGAAACAATTTTGAGTTTATTTAATCTCAAACAGTAGTTTTCTGTAGCATATGAGAGGACATACAGTCTGCACTATAATTATTACTCCCTCACTAAAGGTGGTTAAGTATCTCACACACTGAAAATATGAGGTAAAAATGTATTGCGCTTAACTGAAGTACATTTAGTCCAAACTCTTAGCAAAACCACAGAACACCTACTGGCACATCCACATTAAATGTTCGCCGAACATTTTCCACATAGAAATAGTTTAATGATTACAGAATCAAGCTTTTGACATGGTCATCCCAGTCAACTGCCCTAAACCTCTTTGAAAACCTGTGGGTTGACCTGATGATGAGACTCTAAATGAGAGGATCCGAGACCCTGGAGGGTCAGGAGAGATTCAGTTTTGAGAAGTGGCTTCAAATTACTCTGGACTCTTCAGTCTCCTCAAGCATTATAGAAGACTCAGGCAAATGGAAGATTGCACAAAATAGTAAATGCAGGATTACCAATAGTTTTGGCATGTAATTTTATAGAACATTTTTGGTATACTAAATGTACTTCAAGATTCATTTAGTCTTTTTATTGTGTGTGAGCTAATGAATGAGAAAGTTATTTTTCCTTTCTTTCATTCTTTCTTTCTTTCTTTATTATTTATTTATACCAAGGACTTTGCTAATTATACAGTTGTGTGTATGACCCTGTCAAAGAAGTTTCAAATCAGTTATTTTGCGAAAACATGTTTAGGCTATTACTCAGTCGAACATCTGCCTTATATGGTGGTCGCTTGTATTTCATAAGTTTGGATCATGATAATAACATTCTAATTGTAAACACGTAGGTGAACGTTCCTGATTCTATTCTAAATATAGGAATCCATTAACATACACACGTTAAACTAATACATGTAGTGTTTATGCATTGTGTGTAAATCTAGAGGGAATTTTTGAGGACAGTTTGCATGTGTATTTCTGACGGTTTCATTAACAAGCCATCATGAAAGTTTTAAAGGCACAGCTCAAATTGATACGCATTTTGTCTTCAGGTACAGAAATACTTTTACTTTAGTCTAACAAATTCTGAATATGGTGATAAATGATGAATCAAAGTAGAGCAATCATAACAGAGAAATTTCAAACCTTCGTTAGCGGAGCAAAATCCTTTCATTGGATTCAATTAAAGTTTGAGATCAGAGGACATGAAGAATTACGACTTACTTCATCTTTTCCACCTCTTTTCCTCTCACAGCCCCTTTTCATTAGAGTATTTCTGCTTCAGGTCCAGAAGATGGTTGGGGTTTGGGGTCCAAGTTTCTTCCCTTTACCCCTGTCTTCCCTCCTTGCCTAAGGCTTCTGTTTTGTCTTTGTTTTGTTGCCTTGATTCCATACACAATGAACCCCTGGACACTGGAGAAATACAAGAGAAGAAACATCAATCTAGGGACCAGAAATATTTTTGTTCAGTTCAAAAATATCAAAGGCTGTTGCTAAGCTTTTCTCTTTTTTTTGTTTGTTTGTTTCTTTCCTTCTTTACTTCTTTCTTTCTTTCTTTTCTGTCTGACTGACTGATTCATTTCAAGACAAATACTGTATACAACTGGGCTGTAAAGCTGTAGCTCTTTAAATTTATTTCAGATTTGTTTATGCCCGAAAAGGAATGTTATAAATCATGTTTCACTGCATGGCTTATAAGTCTATTTGTACTGTTTACACACACACACACACACACACACACACACACACACACACACACACACACACACACACACACACACACA
>JBBJLR010000111.1:36393159-36407461 GCA_037577145.1 Brachypetersius gabonensis | reverse complement strand
GTTAAAATAAACCTACCATTAAAATGATACTGTTCTGAGACTTTTCATTTCTTTGTCATTGGACAAACTTACAAAATATATATATATATATATATATATATGCTACCAGTCAAAAGTTAGGACACACCTTCTCATTCAACAGTTTCCTTGTTTTTATTATTGGCTACATTGTTGATTAATTTTGAAAACATCACCTACTGCTCTGATGACAGCTTTGCACACTCGACATTTTTCAATTAAATTCAAGTATCAACCTGGAATGCTATTTAATAACAGTTGTGCTTCATCAAGAGTGTCTTTAACTCTTTTTTTTTGTTTACTGCATAATTCCATGTGCCCCTTCATCATTTTGTTTGTTTTCAATAAACGACTATGTTTATGTTCATTCGACTATGTAGAAAATAATAAAAACAAAGAAAAAAAACATTGAATGGGAAGGTGTGTCCAAATGTTTGACTGGTAGTGTATATATACACACACATACATATACATATATATATATATATATATATATATATCATTACAGTCTTATGCAAACGTTTGGCCACCCCTTGACAAAAAACAGATTTAAGTCATTTTGTAACTGGAATTGTTAACATTTTGTGTTAACAATGTGTTTTTTTTGTGTTAACAGAATGTGTTAACATTTTGGAATTGTTAACACATTCTCTCCAGGAAATGGAAAAAATGCTCAATATTTTTAGCAAACATTGATACATAGTCACTTTTTATGCCATAAAATGAATGAAAATAAAAAATAAAAATATGTGGCACAGTGCAAAAGTTTGGGCACGCTTAATGTTCCAAAGTCTCAGATTCTTTTTAGAAGGTTTCAAACTTTCAGCTTGTTAGATCTGATGCATGGCAACAGCTGTCATTAGTAAATGTCAGCTGGAGCCAATTTACAAATACTCTTCAAACCTTGTGCACAAACTTGTGGACACTCAACAACCATGAATTCCTCTAAGCAGCTGTGTAAGACTCTGAAAATGAAAATTATTGATGCCCACAGTGCAGGAGAAGGCTACAAGAAGATAGCAAAGTGTTGTCTCCTTGCAGTTTTCACAGTGAGAAATGTAATTAAGAGATGGGAGTTCAGGGGAACTGTGGAGGTCAAGATGAGATCTGGAAGACCAAGAAAACTCTCAGAGAGAACTACTCATATGCTGGTCGGAAATCAAAATCCCGTATTTGACTGCAAAAAACCTGCAGGAACATTTAGCAGACTCAAGAGTGGTGGTGCACTGTTCCACTGTGCAGAAATGCTTGCACAGACTTACCTTCATGGAAGAAACAGCAGAAGAAAATCCTACCTGCATCAGAAGTATGCAACAGAACATTTACAGAAGCGTGATGCGTTTTTGATGAAGTTAAAATAGAACTCTTTGGCCACAATCAGCAAAGGCATGTTTGGAGAAAACATATCATAAAAAGACCACCTTGCTAACTATTAAGCATGGGGGTGGATCTATCATGCTTTGGGGTTGTGTTTCAGCCAGTGCCACAGGAAACATTGCATGGGTAAAGAGAAGAATGGATTCCACTAAATACCAGCAAATTCTGGAAGCAAACCTCACACCATCTGCAAAAAAGCTGAAGCTGAAAATAGGATGGCTTCTACAACAGGACAATGATCCTAAACATACCTCAAAATCCACCATGGACTACCTCAAGAGACACAAGCTGAAGGTTTTAGAATGGCCATCACAGTCCCCTGATTTAAATATCATTTAACATTTCTGAGTAGATCTTAAAAAATCTTTGCATGCAGGACAACCAATGGATATTACAGAACTAGAAGCCTTTTGCAAGGAGAAAGTAGAAAAACTTTCAGCTATAAAAAGTGTTTGCAAGCTGTGATATCTGCCAGAGGTTCAATTTGTGACATACAAAGTAACTATGCATCAATATTTGCTAAAGAATGTTGTGCATTTATTCAATTTCCTTTTCAATTAAAAAATGACCAAAATATGTTATTTATCGAGGGGTGGCCAAACTTTGCATAAGGCTGTAAGTGAACTTAATCAGGCTACTAGATTAGTTTGGTCTAAACACAACATTTAAGCATTTTTGGAAGCTCATGTTTCCCAACTGCCAAATATTTTCTCATGAATGATTATTTAAAGTACATTTTGAAAGGGATTCTCAGTGATTTTATACAAATGTCTGTAAATGTTTAGGACTGCACACTTCAGTTACAGAACAGGTGTTTTTACTGTAAAACAAACACCCAGGTTATTTCACACTGAAATATTAATTAAATCTATTTGAGAAAAGAAGGCACACTCAAAGTTTGTGTTTTTATCTGTTGCTTAATTCAAGCTCATAAATGTTCAGCATCAAGTGTATTACTTTGAATATTAAAACTGGTAAAACTACAGAAAAAAAAAACAATTTGGCAAACTTGACTTTCATCTGTGAATTCTCAAGTGTTGTTTACTCTTTTATTAAGATTCTGTAGTGCAAAGTAGTTGGTTGAATTATTTATGCTACCTATTTGTAACTTTATAGGTACTCTCCCATCTTTGAAACTTACTCCATATCTTCATGGAAAGACTTATTTAAGCTAATATTATTATTTATGATTAAATAATTAGGTTTAAACACCTTTTAATCTTCTGTCTGAGTTTAAAAAAAGGAAAAATCAAACAGGAGGTGAGAAAATGCCATTTAATTTTTGTAGAAATTCATGGATGCGTGTTCTTGCCCAGAATTTTATCTCGAGAAGAAGAGCGTCTTTCTAGTGAAAAGGTCATTTGTGTTTCCTCTGTATCCACTCCAACCACATGATTTTTTAGATTTGTTGTAATTCTAAATAAATCTTTTAAAGGTTATTTCGAATTATACCACACATATTGAACACATGCTCCTTACAGCTTGAGAGGCAGTGTTGTGTTCTCTTGTGGATGGGTGATGGTTACAAGAGAGCCTGATTGGCGCACTGGGACTGAAGCCGGCCAATATGAGGATTTACATCGAGAACACACTGATTGTCCTCATCCAAGTTGGATGACTAAGAAAGACACACACACACACACACACACACACACACACACACACACACACACACACACACACTTGGTTTGATGTTCAATAAATATATACCCAAAAGGTGGATTAGCTAAGGCCTCCCTCCTGGCTAGTCCTCCCCGCACAACAGAATTGGCAGGTTAATAATTAAATGGCAAATGTTGGGAGGTTGTTTTTGGAATAGCAGACTGAGCCAAGCTCACATCCATAATCCTGCCAGCCACTGCCAGAAAGAACATAAAAGTGCCAGAGCTACAAAGAGATCCCAATTACCACCTTCAACCTTCAAAATGACCATTTTTTAATTTATATGAACAAATACAAAGTTATTAATTAACAAATTTTTTAACAAACGTGTATAATGTATAATGGGTGTTGTGTATCCATACTGTATGTTAATGTGCAACATGGACAATGTTTTATATATACACACAAAATGTCAAATGTTTGTTTTAATTAACCCTTATAGTCATGCGTCAACACACCACAGCATTAACTTCTTTCTCTGTATTTAACTCATTCACCAAGTGAAGCAGTGGGCACCCGACAGCGAGGGGCGCCTGGGGGGCAGTACTTTGCTCAAGGGTACCATGGCAGTGACACCATCAGCAAGGACAAACTGTCATGTGGGCTGCAGATACAACTGCGGGTGACAACTTAAGATGCCAGTTGAGGTTTTAATTATCTACTTGGTTGAGCTTCACAGAGCTCCAGAGCTTCTACAGGAACAAACAAAGAATGATCCTGGTGGACACACACGCGGTGACCTGTCGAATGTCCACACACAAGGTAGCGCTGGGGTGAGCGCCGGTCACCAGTCACTCCTGTAAAAATAAGGGGGAGACACAGATAGAAGACGAACGGTCACTGACTTGTACGTGCATCAAGGGGCGCCTCGGTTCATGCAGGTTTCTGCGGTAGTAATTTGCTCTCCCACTGCCACCGGGAGCACGAGGGTGGAAGATCACAGGAGCTGTTCATGACACCAGTCTGTATTTCCTCTCTAGGAGCACAGGCATTAGATACAGGTTTCAATACAAGGTAACAAGAAGACAAACCCAAACAGTAGCAAGGTGGAGCAAGCTCAGTCAGCTTCTTGGGTGACTGTACAACTACCTCTCCAGATAGGCTGGGTTCTGTACTTGGGGAGAGATACACACAACCAATTACATGACACGGACAATAAAGAGCTCAATGAAACATACTTAAACTTAACACAAAATATGTGTCAGGCACCTAGCAACCCTGCTAACAAGCTAACGCAGCTCAGTGCTATCACCTGGGTTGCCTAGGCACTGGACGAGCATGCACACACACAACAACACATGACGTCATCCAGACGCGACAGAACTTGGGGACACCTAATACTCAGGTGATAGTACCCTCTGGGGCATGACCAAGACAGACTGGACATGAAAATACCCCCCAGGACCGACTCCCAAGGAGGGGTGAGGGGAGATACTGAATGACTGGGCTGTCCCACTACTCTCAGTTGTTGAGGGGGATGACCACAATGGAAATCCTCATCCACTTCTTGACTTAGAATTTTGCTGGCTCCTCTCCCCATCACCGTGACCCATCCAGTCCAGTAAGTACTGGAGGGTGCCCTGTCGCCTCCGAAAGTCCAGGAGCTGTTTCACCCTGTAGGGATCCCCCTTGACCTCAATTGCCACAGGGTGCATGGGCTCCACCCCGTCTTCATCCAGCAGGCCCACTACTGCTGGTATGAGGAAGGAAGCATGAAACACAGGATGAATATGCATGTGAGGGGGTAGTTGCAACTTGTTCAATACAGGGTTTACTTGACTAAGTACTTTATAAGGACCAATAAACCTTGGTGGCAACTTGCAAGATGGTACACCTAACTTTAAATCCCAAGTAGAGAGTCAGACCCGATTCCATGTATGGAACATCGGCTCCTCCCTCCTACACCGATCCGCCCGACACTTGAATCGCCCCACTGCTCTGCTGATGGACTCTCTCACACCTGCTCCACCCTGTCGTACCAGTCATCTACCTTTGGCAAGTCTGAAGGCTCTCTCCACCCCAGGGACAGAGTAGGGGCTGACACCTAAATATACACTCAAAAGGTGTTAGACCAGTCAAAGAGTGGTGCAAGGAGTTCTGGGTGTACTCTGCCCAGCCTAGGAACTCCTGTCCAGTCAGATCTCAGTCGGACAGGATGTCCTCGGGGATGCCATAGGGAAAGAACGCGGCTTGGAAGAGGGCCTCTGCTAACTCACGGGTGGTGGGTAAGGAACTAAATGGGATGAACCAAACCCCCTTTGAAAATTGGTTCACCACCACCAAAACCACGGTGTACGCTTTGGAAGACGGGAGGTCCATGACAAAATCCACGGCTATGTGTGACCACAGCCTCTGTGGCACCAGGAGGGGCATTCATTTCCCGACAGGCAATTGACAGGGAACCTCAGACATGGTGCAAACAGAACAGGATTTCACAGCCCTCTCCACATCTGCCTGTAATGAAGGCCACGAGTGAGCACCATGACAGTTCGAAGGATAACTGGGTGTCCTGTGGTTGCAGGGGTCCATGCTAGGCTAAAAGCTAATGCTAGCCAGCTGGCAACTCCACCTGCCTGTGATGCAGGGCCTCTCCACCTGCCTGTGATAGTGAGGCCTCCCTTCCAGATGCACTGAGCAACTTCTACACATGGTTTGAAGCTCAAAATAGCAAAGCAGTGAGGAAGTCCACCCCACCTCCCAATGACCAGTTGCTCTATCTGACTGTGGCAGACATGAGGAAAACTCTGCTACCGGACCAGACAACATTTCTGGTTGCGTGCTCAGAGGATGTTCAGAACAGCTGGCAGATCTCTCCGTGCACCACTGTCATTCCAACGTGTTTCAAAGCCACCACCATCATCCCCGTGCCAAAGAAGTCGCCAGTGTCCTGCATCAATGACTATTGTCCCATCGCAATCACACCCATCATCATGACCTCCAACCGTTCTGGACCTCCAACCGTTCTACAGATGATGCCATTAACACCACCTTTCACCTGGCCCTCACTCACCTGGAAAAACGGACAACTATATTACGGACATGCAAAACGTTTTCGGATAACATTTTCGAATAGACTAATGTAGTCTATGTAGATGACTACAAACCTCTGTAACATCAGTAGTAGTGGTAGTGCCTAAAAGCCACCTTCCATTTGTCGCCTGCCCTGATGCGCAGTAGCAGTAGGATTGCAGATGTTTAAGTGTTGGCCCTGTCAAGATTACAGGTTTGGTACCTAATGATGACGCAGCTATCCGTCACCAGCAGTCCAAAGCACAACTGGCTGTGTTCTTCTTCCGTCTCTCCTCACCAAAATGAGAACTGTACAAACCTACATGTTTCTGTGGATAATATATGTTCCTTGGAACATTTATACATTTGCTGTTATTGAACAGGTCCTGTAAGATTCGTTGTGCTGTAAATATTAGAGCTGAAAATATTCTCACAGCTATAAAACTGCTATTGATATTAGAAAGAAACCTCCTTTCTTCTTCAGTACAAGTAGTCATTTGTCACTTTTAAGAAGAAACCTGTGAGGGATTTGAACACTTTGTCTTGCATTGTGAATTTATAGGCTACTTGCACGGCGCCACCACTGACTGGTTGGTTCCCCTTTTCCTGCAAGCAAAATGCACTGAATTCTTTAGCTCAAAAGAAATATGCAGCATTCCTGGGCATTATGATTTCACACTGCATGTCATCAGAATATGAGATCAAGGAAGGGGGAAAAAAATGATAAAATTCTGTAATACTAAACTGAACAGTTGCTCTGTGTTAGCAGCACTAGTACAACATGTCCATCTTCCTTACTTCACACCCTCCCACAGGGCTACTGGTGAAGCTCAGCATGAAGAAAACTCTAGAGAGACACAGTGAGAAGCCTCGGGAGAAATGTGTGAGGGCCAAAAAAAAAAAGGAGATAGAAAAGACTAAATGAATTCTGTTTGTGCAGCCAAGCTATGTCTGTCATCAGCAGTCTGAATGTGTGGGTTATGTATCCACACTTTCACTTTAGTATCAATTAGACTTTCAAGTTATTTGATAACAGTTAAAAGTTCAGGGGGAACTGATCAGCCCTTATAAGGTTTAACACGCCCTGTTATCCTTTTACACATCTGTGAGTCAGTTCCCCATCATTACCAGTAATGAGTTCTAAAAGGGAAATGATCCACTTTGATAAAAATAGAGGATTAATCAGCACTTTCGATGGCACGGATCATCAAAAGTAAGAACACAGGGGTAGGCAATCTGGTGCTCTTAGACTGAGTAGGTTTTGGAAGCTCACATCACTCCTTTAACAGACTTAAATACCTGAAATCCTCATTTACATGGCTTCACGGTGGTAAAACCAGCTTGAACTAAAAAAGAAGAAGAGTTAAGCACATGTAGACAGACAGTTCAAATGGTTAATCCTACAGGACACAGGATTTAGCCTCCGACAACTTCAGAGGGTCTGCTAACGGCAGCTGAATCAGCTCCATGAAATCCTTCTCCTCTCATCACCAGGGTCCTCTTTGAGAGGGGTCTTATAAACGGGACTTGGGTTTACGACTTTTGTATTTACCCTGTTTCTCGCTTGCTGCTCTTTTTCCTCAGAGGCCCAGTGGGGGAAATGAGATGGAAAATGTCACCTCTTCCTCATCTGCCTCCTGTTCTGCTTGCCTTGGTCTCCACTGTTCACGAGTCAGTTCATGCCAGTGAACTCACTTCTCTAAAGACTCTCTGCAGTCATTACTGTGAGGCTGAATGTCTCAGTGCAACAACAAGACACAGCAGACGATGAATTGAGGTCCTCCGTCTGGAACCTATATCAAGTTAGTCACCATGTGAAACCTTCAGTAGGGCCTTCTGTGACTTTCAACTCACTGCAAGTCGGCCACATCACTATTCATTTCAAACTGTATCCACCTCTGCTCTCTTTCACCGCTGCTTCCCATTAACCCAATCATTTCTAACGTCTTGCTGCCGGCAATGCATTAAGAGACATTGGCTTTGTTCCCCTTAACTCATTAAAATCCGCTCCAGAGATAACTCATTAAAACCTGCCCCAGAGATAATTGTAATGTGTTCACAATGCTGCATTATAAGATAGGTCAGCATGTGTAACTGGAGTTTTCTGTCACAAAGTATGTTTTTTTACAAAGCAAACATATGAATATTATGGGGGGCCCACATAGCCCTGCAGGGGAAGTAAAAAATACATGTGTAATCTTTTAGTCCTTTTAATTCAACACGATCATGTTTGTATTCATACTCTCATTTGGTCATTATGTTTTGATTGGAAACAGTAAGGGTAGATTTTTTTTAAAGCCAAACATTTCTAGGGTATATTGGCCTGCAGGTTCGGTATTTGGACTATAAATTAAAGACTTATTGTGTCAGATCAGCCACCAACAAGAGCAATCAACCAGTCGCATTTTAAATTCCAATGAGAAGGATCAATATTGTGCAGGAAAACCTCACTATAAGCTTCCTGGAAGTCCTAAATTCATCACTGACTCACCAGTGGGTTTCCATCAGAAGTTAAACAGCAGCAGCTGTACTAATTACTGAAGAATTACTCTACAAAAATCTAATAGGTTGATATTTCTGTAACAAGCTTCAAATGTGTTCACTGGAACAAAAAACTGTCATTAGCTTAATGCTAACATACTAAAACAATCTCATTAGTGTGCATGCAAAAATAAGATTATCGTAAAGAAAGTTGTGGTTTTATTATACTGGGCCTTTTTTTTTTTTAGATATTCAAAATGAAAGTAAATGAGCCAACAGCACTGAAAACTCTTACTATTCACATAATAATAAAATTGAAATAAAATTATTCTTTTTTTAAATCAGGATCGAAGGATTAACAGCATATAAACTGTTAGAGACATCTTAGCCTGGAGGATGAGGTGGGTTCAGGAACACTGTAGGTGCATGAATTATCTGGTAAATGGAAGAATGTGATGTTGTCATGCAAAATGAACTGCTCGATGAACTGCTCCTAAGAGAGACGCATCTACACACTCCTGTTCCACTAACCCACCCCCTTTTTTTGTATCTCTCTCACTCTCTCTCTCTCACACACACACACACACACACACACACACACACACACACACACTGCACTTCACTTGGGTGAGTGGTGACAATGCTGTGCTTCGAAACGATGCATCTGTCTCTCTGATGCTCCTGTAAATTTTCAGGTAGTTCATTATAATTACAAATTAGCTCATCCCGAGCGGCACCATCATAAAACTGTACACAAAGTGATTCATTTCAGACCTTGCTCTTGATTTGTGCAATTTAATTTGAACGAAAAGCCTTAATTAGGAATTTCCATGAATTGCTTTGTAAGCACTCATTAACTACTTTGAATTAATAACTGTTATTTTGCTCCTGCCTTGTCAGAAATAATGAGTTACAGTAGCTGCGCATACATTCTGACATGGTAAAACAGTGATTCACTGAGTCGCTTCCCTGTGAGCAGACAGGCAAACTGTCTGAACACTGGCACTCCCATGAGTGTGTGCTTTTGGACAGGGCCAATATGTCTTTGTAAAGTGCAGCTTGCATGTCATCTATCAGTAGGATCTCTCTTTGGCGTTTACCCATCAGCCCTGCTTGTTTGTCTCTTGAAACAGCCTTGAGTAACTAAAGCAGGAGTGATGCTCAACTTTCAAGACTCGTATCACCTACACCTTTATGGAAAATATCCAGTAGGAGCAAAAAAAAGAAGGCGGCAGCAGAGTTCTTGGAAAGTAATGAATGTACTGCCATATAGTAGGAGAGGAAGACATATGGAGGTGTGTGTCACATTATTAGCCTTTCTCAGAATGTTCTTTTATAGGCTTCTCAATGATTTAAGCACGGAGCGAACTGTAGTACAGTGTGCAGAAGTATTTCAGTCTAAGTTTTGGCATGTTTTAAAACAGATTTCTAAAAATGAATTTCCAAAGTCAAGTGTACGACATGCAGCTCCCATATGGGATTATGAAAAGTGAGTTGGCAGAGGGTCCGCGTGACTTCAGTGCAGGGCTTAGCGGCATGTTTGATCTGTCTAGCTGCCAGAGAAAGCTAGACTTAGTTTAGAAACTGGGATTTTCTCCACTTTCTCAAATTTTCTCAGAAGATACTGCAGTGGTGAAGCGAAGCACGAGACCAGTATTTTGCCTGGATATAAGGACACTGTGTGCATTAATGTTAACATGAACAGTTTAAAAAATGTGCCAAAATGGGTTACTTTGAGTGATGCCATAGAGGAATCACCATGAATCCCTGTTTTAATGGACAGTTTTAACAATCAATACTATGAATGAGATTGAAAAATGGGTCTGTACTGATTAATACATGTATATAATGTACATTTAAAACACCCTCTCATTAAGGGACCACATTTACAGATACCTTGTTCATCCAATTAATTTTATTAAATTAGCTGTGCTGTTCATGGAATTTATTAAATCCATGCAAAGGCTGGAGTGTACCATATATTTTATAAACAATGCCTATTTTTTAAAATGGTATAGTTTAACATGAGTCATATATGTGAATGTGTGTATGTGTAAATAAAGAAATAGGGAAAGAGAGAGAAATCAATGCTATTTTAAACATTGTTATGTATTTATTCTAATGTTTTAAGTCTATAACTGAGAATGTTTGGCCATTTAAGATTCCTGCTTATTTAAAAATCATCAATGTTAAAGTAGAATAAACAGTTAACTGGCAGAGCCCTCTCTTAGAAAGCAAAACATGTATGCTCACTTACATATACATGCATAACCAGAGGGCCTCCATATGTCTTTGTGAAGTTCTGCAAATAGATCATCAATCACAGGAAAGCCTCTGCAGTGTTTACTCATCAATTGTCTCCTGCAACAGTCCTGAGCAGTTAAAGCCAGGGAAATAGATGACTTCCATGGCTCCTCTGAAATAAGCACAAAAGAAGAACCTTATGCAGGGCACTTTGTATTAGGAAAACATTGAAAGGTGGAGAGACGATTACTAATTGTCAACATTACATCAACAGTAAGGAACGCAATCTTAAGACTCAAGATCTACTCAAACAGATTTTTATTCTTTTTAGATCACCTAACCAAAGACCAAGACAGCAAAGATATAGAATTGTGTATGTTACACTGCTTAATTTCACCATTTCAGGTTAAAATCCACTATTTACTCCAGTGAAGTATACACACATTTATATGTGTGCATCTGGAGTCTTGAAAAGCATCATCATCATCAAATGTATCTGCAAGAAATGACATCATACAATGGCAAAGAGACTCCATGTCCTTCATGTGTTCGTAAAACATTTACAACCAATCTTTCTGCTGGGAAAAAGGTTATTTCAGTATATTATGGTACCATATATGAATACATTGGTTTGTACAGGCTTCGTAACTGCTATGAGTCAGAGATGGGGACTCGAGTCGCACAAACAAAGACTTGTGACTTGACTTCAGACTTGCCCTCAATGACTTGAGACTTGACTCGGGTGCTGCGACTCGTGAGTCACAACTCCTAAACCGTGTTCATTTCATGGAAATATTTATTTAGATGTCGCACTCTTTCCAAGGACCCGAAAACCGTTCACCTCGCTTCGGTGTCCCATTACTTTTGTCCGAGGTGAACGGTTTTCAGCTTATAACGGTTTTCGAGGCGTCGTTGGAAAGGGGTCACCGAGCCTTATCTAACTGTAGAGTTTCATATTTAGAGTGGAGATATATTTTTCATATGTAATATTTAGAATTAAGATCGTTTAAGGCAAATCCTCCATGTTGGTGAGGGCATTTCACAGCACATGGCCCCGCCCCCTGCTTAGAAACAGCCAACTGTAATCACGGGGCGTGGCCAATTAGCATGTCTTCGAAACATTCAGAGCTCAACGTCCCACATTTAGAGTAACCGTTTGTAAACGTTACCACTCAAAGACTTGAGACTTGATTGGACTCGAGCACAAAGACTTGAGACTTGACTTGGACGTGGTAAAAATGGCTTGTGAACATCTCTGCTATGAGTCCATGTTAAAGCTCAGTTGCTTGATACCTGTTGCATAACCCCATAATATATCGTCACTGTTATAACATCTCACATTTCTGTAAGGGTAATTTAATCGAAGAAGGGAACAATGCTCTTAACCTCAATGCCTATTAGTGTAATGAGATTTTGAGCAATTTCTATTGGTCCATTCGTCATGAAATGTTCGCACCATATGAAGAACACCTGGTGTTTTCTGATGCTGTAATAAAAAAGGAAAAAGGGGGAAAAACACAAGGCTACAAGGTACGAGGTCTGGATAAGGCAGTAACAATATGAAACTTGGGTTATTGAACTTTATAAGGATGTACAGTCAGGCGTCTGTGTACGCACACACACACACACACACACACACACACACGCGCGCGCACACATTTTCCTCTGTTCTGTAGGTTGTGCAGGTTCTGCCGCCTCCCCCCACAAAACTTAATCACACAACAGCGGAGCTGCAGGAGCAGCACAAGCTCGAGAGTTTAATTAGCTGTGGATAATATGACTGTCTGGAGGTTTGAGCTCCACTGACCGTTCTATTACCAGCTGACTGTTTCCTTGATGCCTTGATTTGAGGCTTAAATGACTGAGGTGGGGCAGGGGTCCTTCCTTTCAACATCTGCTGGATATGTTTAGTCACTTCAGTCATCTCTGCAGAAGCCAGCTTTTAATACACAAACACACACAACAATGCTTTTCTAGACTGAACTAACCTTTAGCAGCATAACATCCAGGATTCGAAGGCAACAGCATTATTTTAAAGAACCTTGATCCTCTGCATGTATGAAAAGAGCTCTATAAATAGTGGTATTTTATTTATATTATAGTTATTTTATTTTGTTCTATTATTAATAAATGAGAAAAGAAGATAACGTGTGATGTAGATTTGATTACAGTGCATGTGCTTTTTACTTCTAATCCTAATTGGCTCATGCATTTGCTTCAAACCAGCATGTACTGCTTTTTTTATGATAACCTCAGGCAAAACATTCACAAATGAGGAGCTTCTTCAGTCGACAGGTTTTGGAGTCCATGTCAATGAGCAGCATAGGTATGTGTCAATAAGCTCATGGTTTTGAAAAGGTTTTGAAAGCAAAGCCATTCGCATCTATCTGTTTCTGACAACTACAGCACACACAGTGTCACAGTAAATTGTTCTAAAAGACCTGCTGCTGGGTGCCCCGCTGTTGCTCAATCCATGGACTGCCAAAACCCATACCAGAAGCAGTAATTAAAATGATTTATTTTGGGCGAGATGGTCAGGCCATGCTAGCCTGATGTTCTCCATTATGAGCAGAAAAGCTCTCCAGTGGGACGTGAATTTATGACTGCTCTTAATCTGTCAGAGCGTTTGGACAGGAAGCACTCTGAGGTTCAGAGCGCAGGAAGAGCACTGTAGAACAGGCAGCGAGTCCACCATCTACAGGGAGGTGACCTACAAAAAACACAGGAACTCATTCAGCAGTAAGATGTGAAGATCTGTTTATGTGTCTGCTGCTATTTCAGACCGGTCACAGTGAGAATATTGCGTCCTCGACTGCAGAGAGGGAAGAAGTTGTTGAAGAGAATCTGGAGCAGTAACATTTCAGGAGATTAATCCGTTTGCCATTTCCGCTGGTTTCTGAAGAAGGTGATTATCTTTCTGGTCTAAGCATAGCAAATACTAAAGTGAGCCAGAAAAAAAATGCACCTTTCAGGTACAACTACTGTCACTGGAGTGGTGCCCTCAGGAGTTTAAATTCAGTAACATATAGTAAAAGTAATTGAAATAGCTTTCACCCTATTTGATCAGTATATTATTCAATGGTTTCTGTGGTTATGTGTAATGTGTGCAATAAAGTGCATGCACACCTATATAAGGCAGAAGTATGAGAGAGGAGTCCTTAAGAGGGGCCCGAGGCAAGGAGCTGTGGAGGCGGCCGGTAAGAATCCTTAAAAGTAAGTCATGGTGCTCCTGTCTGCAAGTGTAACTACTTGAAACTAATGCAACATTGTCATTGACCACATCTGACCATGATGACAAAATTTTCATTTGATGTAATATTTCATACTTTCTAGGCTGACCAGAGGAGAATGGGTTCCTCTTTTGAGTCTTGGTTCTGTCCAAGGTTTCTTTCTTCAGTTTAAGAAGGAAGCTCTCTCTCTCTCTCTCTATATATATATATATATATATGTAACTCTCTGTCTCTCTGTCTCTCTGTCTCTCTCTCTCTCTCTCTCTCTCTCTCTCTCTATA